>CM038214.1:316037648-316554164 GCA_021442155.1 Cymbidium sinense | reverse complement strand
AAATAAATAGAAACCTAAACTACACTAAAAAATAAAATAAACCTAAAAATTTAAAACCTAAAAATTAAAGAAAACCTAAACCTAAACCTAAAAATAAAAAAATAAAACCTAGATAAATTAAAAAATAATCCCTAAACCCTAAACCCTAAACTTACAATACTTAACCCTAAACCATATACCCTAAATCTTAAAAAACACTAAACCTTGCACTCTAAAACCTAAAAACCTTAACCTAAACTAAATAAATCCTAAAAATAAAATAAATAAAAAACTTATACCTAAATAAATAAAATAAAATAAAATATAATAAAACCTAAACTAAAACCTAAACCTAAAAATTAAATAAAATAAAAAATAAAAATAAACCAAAATAAAATAAATGAAAACCTAAACTAAACTAAAAAAATAAAATAAGAAAAAATAAAAAACTTAAATAAAATAAAACTAAATGTAAAATAAAAATAAAATAAACCATAAATAAATTAAAACTAAATAATAACCTAAACCAAAAAAAAATAAACCAAAAATAAAAAACCTAAAAAAGAAAAAATAAAACCTAAACCCTAAACTAAAAAAAAAACATAAACTTAAAATAAACCTAATCCTAACTAAAATAAATTAAATTAAAATAAATAAAACCAAAACCTAAACCTAAACCTTAAACTAAATAAAATAAAATAAACTTAAAATTAGCCTAAACCTTGTGTATAACTTCTAATATTTTATTATTTACACTAATTTTATGATTTTATCTTAAGCAATTCCTTGTTATGTGATATGCAATATAATAAAATATAATATGTTATAATATTATAATATGCCATAACATAGTGTAGAAACATTCATTATATATACTATTATGTATAACTACTTATTATTTAGCATATTTTAGTTTGTAATATTATGAAGTAGTAGTTTGTACCGGTATACTTCATAGAAATACCGATTTATAGTCGAGATGATGGATTTGGCCAAATTTAAGGTATGCTTTAGGAATATCATTGGGGTGTGCTATGTTATGTCATTTAATCAAAAGAATGGAATTTTGCATTCAAAATGAAGGTTCAGTTTTCAACAAAATTTTATAAAGTTTTTGCTTAAAGAGATTCATTTTAAGGTGTAATCAGAAGATAATATATTATATGAAAGCATATTAAAATATAATGTACATAATAATATAACTTCACATATATGAATGTGGTGATGTGTTACTAAATGTTATTGTACATTTTAGTATGTTTTACTTTTGTTATAATACATTGGGTCAAAACTCACAAAAATGTTAATTTGAAGGTTGAGATGGAAGAATTTGACCAAATTCATAGCACATGCAAAGAAGCAACACCAAAATTATGCTATTTTATACCATTTTCAATAGAAAATAATAATTTTACATCCAAAATGAACATTATTCATATTTTGAGAAAATTTTGTTATTTGTTCCTTTTAAGTGATTCTAATGAGGTGTAATGTTAAACAATATATTATATTATAGAAAATTATAATATAACATCATATTTTATAATAAATATAGTGTGTTAATTCACACTATAATATGTTTAGCATGATATTGTATAGTTAGTTTGAGCTTGCACCTTCACAAATCATAAAATGTTGATTACAATGTTAAGATAATGTAATTTGAACAAATACATTGTTATGCATTTGGTTGAAGTATTAAAGATGTGCATAAGAAAAGAAATAAGATTTGATTAGAATTCCATGTAAAGGACATGGAGGGAGATCCACTAGGGATCACACATGCATTAGACATGACATGTGAGGGGTCTATGTCGAGGGCATAGAAAAATAAAATTTGGCCAACTCAATAAGAAAGCATAGCAGACTTACATCTACCATGAGTGGTGTATCCTAAGGTGTGAGAACCAACCAACCTAAGGTATATCCATCAGCATGAGTGGTGGATCCATCAGCATAGTGAGAACCAACCAACCTAAGGTGCCCATCGGTGTGCAACTATCAATATGGAAAGAAAGTGTGTAGTCTTACAACTTTCCAAGAAGAACTGATCATCAGGATAGTCTGTCAATGATGGGACAGATGCTATTTGAGATAGAGAGACTACTAAGGGGGAGCCCTGAGGATGGACTGGACCCAAACTTGAAGTAGTAAGGAGGGAAGTAGCCACTTGGGGACTTATCCTAAACCTCAAATATACTCAACCCAGTCAGTGTACGAAAGCTAATCCAAGAAGAAAGTGTAGCAAACTCACATCCTCTTAAATGAAACCAACTTGAGGTAGCCTACGCGTGGTAAGCCCTACCAACTAACAAGGCTCGAGAAATGGCCAAGTAAAGAAGGAAAGCATAATAAACTTACATCCTTGAAAGGAAGAAGGGTAGCACATTAGCCTAACCTAGAGTAGCTACTCAGTGAGTGTCACTGAGGGTGTTATCTCAACTTAGAGTAGCCCGATACAAAAGATATGTGTTTGTTTTATATGTTTATGTGTAGTTTGTGTTTGTGTTATGTAAATGAATGATAGGACACGCCGATTCCTTACACCTACCCTAAATACATCATGGTAGATTCACAAATAAGATTACTTTCAACATGGAACATACTAAATTGAATGGTATTTTCATCGATGATAATTATTTTTAAACATAATTTATAATATTTGTTTAAGTAGAGTCATTGATTGGAAGCATTGGGTGCTCTCCTTATAATTAATAAGTCGATAAGATCCTTTTGGTAGGTCTTCTATGGCAAAAGGGCCTTCCAAGTGGGTTCAAACTTGTCTCCCATCTTATGACGCAATAATCAATCTCATTAGAATTAAAATAAGCTCTCCTATGTGAAAAGCTCTAGAAAGGACCAACTTATTATGAGCTTGAATCATTTTAGCTTTGTACAATGTGAGGTTTTAGCTTGCTCGCAAGGGTCCATCCTCCAAACCTTCAATCTTTTCTAACTGTAACTTGCCGTTCTACTCTATTATGATCTTACTACCCACAGCTATCCTTACTGATGGGAGTTAGACTTCTAATGGTAGAACAACTTCGGATCCACACACTAAGGAGAAAGGAGTAGACTGAGTTGGTGTTCTATATATGGTGTGGTAGGCCCACAAGGCTTCAATTAATTGCTCATGCCACTATCACTTGTTATTGTCGAGTATCTTCTTCAGTATTTAGATGAGAGTCTTTTGAAGGCTTTGCTAAGCCATTTACCTTCGTAGTTAATGGTAGAATATCTCTAAATACTATGTCTTTGGGAAAAGTTATTAATCCTGGTGGTCTTAAATGCAATACCATTATCAGATATAATTCATCGAGGCACTCTGAACCTATATATGAGATGGTTCCTAAAAAATTTAAGCACATATTGTGTTGCGACCTCTTTGAGCAGAATCACCTTTGCCCATTTGGAAAAGTAGTCAGCGTTAAGATGAATCCCTTAGAAGAAGGTGTATAATTAGACACACTAAGTTGGTACCCCAACAATCGAATGGCCATGAAGCTAGTGAAGGATGTAGAATGTTGGGTGATTGGTGTAAGACCACACCATGTATTTGACATTGGTGGTATTTCCTAGCTGTATCCATGCAATCTTTGTGAGACTTTAAGTAGCCCTAAGTAGGTCTTATACTTTACACCTCTGATTAACAATGACACTGTACTCATTTATGCCTTTCTTACTTTCATGTGTGTGTGAAAATTTGGATAAGGAAATTTCTTTCTACTTAAGAAAATCATGCATATTTAACTTCTAAAGTTCCTTAAATGGATTACTTAGCATGCATAATAAAGTGTGTTAAATACTCTAATTTGTATGTATATATATTCTTAGGGTCCATCCATATGCATATTATATATGTTGGGAAAGAAATGAAGTAATGTGTGTTATTTGAATTTTGATTCATTTTATTTAATCTTAAAATGCCTTTCTTTTTGAATAGATTTGTTTAGAGTTCTTCTAAACTTAGGATTAATTAAAATATTTAATCAAAATATTCACCTAAATAAAACTAAAATGTGAATATACTTTAGAAATTACTTAGGTTAGGGAAGGAAAGAGAAGTTCTCATCTCTTTCCCTCTCTTCATAACTTAGTAATTAATTGTAGGATCCACTTAAACTAAATAAAAAAATAAAATAAAATCAATCCAAAATAATTAAACAAGTCAAATGAAACCCTCCTCTAAGTTGAACACGTTCTTCACACTTAGAAAATTTGAACCAAAGCCATAAGCATACCACACAAGCCTTCAAAGCACACATATTAGCCTAAGTCACCACTTCTAGCTTTAGGTTAGTCTGCATGGTTTGATGTTTATTTTATTTTGTGATATATATTTTAGACTAAATGTTAGGATGTATGCTCGTAGAATGAATGGTAGGACATTCTTAGCCTAACTATTCTTTTCTACAGGGGGTTATTCTTAAGGGGCGCTATCATAAATAAAAATATAATTGCTTTTTCTTGTAGGTGCTTTATACCCCAAAGCATAGTCTATAGGCCAGATGGACTTAGTCACCCATGTGTGGGGTGATAAGTCCAATGTACATGCTTGGGATTTGTGTATTTTAGCTAACTTTTATTTTATAGGTGTTAGTTAGATTTCCACTTTTACTTTTCAAGTAAATTTGTGCAATTAGGGTTGTGGAATGATTATTATGGGGATTAGGATGAGCATTGATCAGAAGATGCTATCTTATGCACCATGTGAAGCCTTGGAGCATCTACCTTCCAACCATCCAAAATAAGGAACCACAGAAGAAAGAAGAAAATAAGAAAGAAGAAATAAAGCTTGAAGACACCCCATAACGATGAATTCCTTGCTTAATTGTAATTTAATTCATTTGTACTCTAAGTTATATAAGGGTAGAGCTCAGCTACACATATTTGATATTTTTGAGTTTGTGCAGTGGTGCCCGACCACAATGGCCTTTTATTCTTTTTGCGATTAGCTTTATAAATTGGATGATGATTTATTTAGCTTTTGCATTAAGTGGCATGCTTTCCCTAGTTTCTTTCTTGATTTATGTATGGCCTATGTGGATTGGGTGCTTTATGAAAAATAAATCTTTTGCCCAACTTAACAACTCAAATTAAAAATAAATAACTCATAACCTCATCTAAAGCTTAGGTTAAAATCAAGATAAAAGAATTAGCAACCCCTTAGTTGGATGAGCATTTCTTTTGTAATATCATGCACAAATGCATCTTATTTCACTCTTGATTGAGGGCTTCCACCTAGAGAAACTTGCTTGACCTTTGAGAGCCATGGTGGAAACTCACCTCCCTTCTTCTGATTTTGGCCAATAACCTTCTTTCCCATACATTACTCATATGAATCCTATTAGCCCGAGTCAAATAATTGTCAAATAATATAAATAAAATGAAATTTGAATTGTATTAGATTTAGTTCATTTATATGATCTAGTCTCTTTAGGTAGGACTTAGTCTTGTAGGAAGAGTTAGTTGGCATCCACCGACAGCTAAGTCCAAGTCCAAGCAGTGGTTTGACCTCTCTTGTGAAGACAACTCAAATACCCATTTTTCACCTTTGATTTATGTTGTGCTTTTGTCCCTCGCCAAAGCTCCCTAGATTTAGGTTCTGAGGTTGCTTCTCTACTTTGTTGGCCATAAGGTTAATTCCTCACCTCTTAGGTATTTTCTTAATCTTGTGTGAAGGAATCATAAGTCCTAAATTTCTAATGAAAAATTTAACTCAAACATATTAAATTAATTTCAAAAATATAAAGCACAACTATAGGATAGTTTGAGATACTCGCTAGGTTTCCTAACATCATGAGCATCTTCTACTTATCTTTCTTTTGGCTTCAATAATAACTCCCTCTCTTTGATCAATCCCATTTGATCTTCAAAAATGAACCAATCGATTGATAGTCCTTTCTTATTGAAATCTGAAGACAATGATCATTTCTTGAGAGTTTTCCTAAGGAATCCTCATTTCTTAGGATGTAATTAGCTATGGGGGCTTACTCCTATAGGGAACTTAACGAACCTGATTTAAATTAAATCCTGCTTTACTTTTCCATATAAAGTAGGGGAGAATCTCTGGCAGACCCATCATCCTTGGGAATCCTTCTTGAGGTGATTAGGTCTATTAAAGGGTAGTGACTTCTATCTTTCGAGATAGTACACTATTTCCTTGATGACATACTCGATCACTTGAATAAGTACATATGTGGATCTATGTGGCATCTTAAAAAGACAAATTTCTATAGGCTTGCCTCTTTCATTTCTCCTAATAGATTTGAAAGGTGACTCCCATATTAGAAATTTTTCACCACAAGAGGACTGACTTTGACTTTGATTGAAATTTAGAACCCACATTCAACAAATTTAGGTATGTTAAATGGAGTTCAAATGTTTTGGAGAGGCTCTTAATTGATTCTTCCATCAGCACACAATTGAATTTGATTTTGTGAGACACTATAGCACCCAAGAGTGGGGGTGAATTGGGTAATATTGAAATTTTCAAAACTTAAATTTTAATTTTTAAATAGAAAATTAGATTTTGATTTTAAAATGATAAGATATAATTCTAAATGCAAAGAAAATAAAAATACAATAAAGTAAATAGAGACAAGAGGCATTTTTATGTGGTTTGGCCAAGGCCTAGCCACCCTCGCTAGAATCCACTAAATGAAAATGGTTTACAAAAGTATTTTCCTATAACGGTAGATGTTAGAACAATATGTACTCTCCTACAAAGGGACGAGTACAACCCCAAAATAAACTTTACAACACAAAGAAAAATACAAAATAATAAATTTTGATAAAGTAAATCTCTCACAAATATACCAAGCAATCAAATTCAAAAAGTGATCTCACAACTTATAAATGATCACTTTACAACTTAAAAAATTTGGCAAGGCAAAATGCTCACTTAAAAAATAAATATCTTAAAGTGATCTTACTGGGATGTTTATGTTATTATAATTTGTAGAATAATATAAAATGATTTCTAAATAAATTCACAATATTCTTTTTCATAATAAAATAAATTTCAGCAAGGAGTAATTTATTTTAACCAAAAAGATTCTTTCAATTAATGCTAATGAATAAAAAAATAAGTATATGATAGATCTAAGAATAAATGATCTTTCAAAATAAGACCAAAGAAGAAATATTTCAAAAAACCAAAAGAAATTTGTAGGAAGCTAAAAATTTCAGCAAGTTGAAATAGATCCTACAAATTATCACAAGAGTTTTTCACCAAAAAAATGATTGAGAAACTTTGATGTGAAAACCAATGTTCAAAGACTAATCCACCAAAAAGTATAAATTAGAAAGAAGAAATAGATGGTGAAAATAGCATGAACAACTAAGAAAGATTAAGATCAAGAAAACAAACTCAAGTAATTTGAAAAGGCTTGCTTCGTTGAAGATGATGAAGCTTCCAAACCAAGGATTTGATCTTGCAATATTTGGAGAACACTTGAAAGGAAAATTTAAGAGATTTTCTCTTAGATTTTTTGGAGAGATTTTGAATTTTGAATGAGGGATGCTTTCATGAAGAGAATGAGGGCTATTTATAGGCAAGAAGGTCATTTAAAAAATTATTTCAAAGAAATATATTATACAAACCTCATGCTATCATGTGATAATTTAATATTCAAAAAATATAATTTATATTAAACAAATATTAAATTTAGCAAAGAAAATTCGCTATTCACATGGGAAAGTCAAAAGTAATCAAATGTAGCTCTTAATATATTCAAAGCATGTAGCATGCATCCATTATTAAAATAAAAAATCATAATAAATTCAATTTTAATGCAAAGTGGGTCATGTAACCACTTATTTTGAAGGAAACAATCCAAGGAATGGATGGAGATAAAATCGATATGAATTCTTTGATTAAACAATGACTTTGGCTAAAATACAAAATTTTATATATTTTTGTTAATTTTGACATGTGACATTTAAAAATTATGATATAATTTATATATAATCATAAATATGTTAGTTATCATATAACCAGCAAATTAAATTAAATTACCTAATTATATTAAGTAAATAAAATAATTATACTTAATAGTTATGATCATTTATTATTTTGACAATTTTATTGCTATGAAGAAAAAAATATAATTGAATGTTAATTAAATAAATATTTATATAAATTAACCTCATTAAAATAATATTTTAAGTTTGAGAAAATTGATTCATGCCAATGAACTGATGAATAGTCATATAACTCAAAATATTGTATCTTGAGCTTCATATTATCCTTTTCATTCTTCTACTTTGCAATTTTCTCAAATATATTTTGAGATGTATTGGATATGTAATTAGTAATTGATATATCTAAAATACATAAAAATATTCATTAGAACATCCAAGCATTTATTTGTTATCATCAAAATTAATCAAATTGAACATGAGACTAATTAAGCCAACAGATTTTATGTTCAGGACCCTCATTTAACAAATTTGGGTATGCTAAATTGAGGGTCAATAGAATTTGTTTTGGATTTGATTTTGGAATCTTCACTTAGCAAATTTATGTATGCTAAATGAGATACTGTGCATGTTTGAAAACAATTTTGAATTCATTTTGTTGTTTTCATGATGTGTGTCATGTGTTTGATTTGTTGAATTTAAATTCAAAATGGGATCCTTACTTAGTAAATTTAGATATGCTAAGTGATGCCCAATGTGTTTGATGTATTTTGATTTGATTTTGAAAAATGAGACCCTTACTTAATAAACTTGATATGTTAAGTAGGGCTCAAGTGTGTTTGATGAGTTTGTTTCATTTTTTTTTGAAAAAAGAGAGCTTTTATTTAAAAAATGTGGTATGTTAAATAAAGTTTAATATATTAAATAAATTTCAAATTATTTTCAATTTTAAAAAGGTGGGACTGTCATTTGACAAATTTTGGTATGTCAAATGGTGTTCAAGTGTGTTTGACTTATATGTGATTTTAAAAGGAAACTCTAGTTAGCAAATTTGTAGAGTCCAATTTGATTTTGATTTTGAAAAGGGAATTCTCATTTGACAAATTTGGCTATGTCAAATGGAATTCAAATGTGTTTAATTTTTAGTGATTTTGGAAAAGGCTTCCAATTAACAAATTTAGGTATGTTAAATGGAAATCAATTATATTTTTCTTTTGATTTTCAAAGATGGGATATTTATGTGATGTCTTTTGAAAAGAGAAATTCCAACTTAACACATGTAGGATGTACTAAATGAAATTTCAATTTTATGTCACGATCTTGTTTGAAAATAAAATCTTTATTCAACAAGCTTAGGTGTGTTGAATTGAGATTACTATTTTGAAATATGTGCTTTTCAAAAGGATTTTAAAATTATTTGATTTTAAATTTTAAAAGAACCTCCATGTAACAATCATGGATATTGTTGCAAGAGGTTTGGTTATCTTTAAATGTAGATATTTTGTCATGTGAATTTTACTGAGAAGTGTTATTTGAAATTATATATTTTCTTTGTAGAGAGTTTATTTTCTTAAGTATGAAATGAACCTTGCCTCACCAAGAGAATGGTAAAGAGGTTCTAAATTTTTAGTCATCTCCTTTATTTAATTACATTTTTTATGTACCTATTGGGGGACCTAATAGGGGTTTTAAGACATACATGGAGAGGACTTAAAACATAAACTATGTGTTTAGCTCAACCTAAGGATGAAATAGGCTAAGTGCAAATGGAAAGAAAGATAGTCTTGGAACCATATAAAATACAAGTCCATTAAAGATGTTTGGAGGTAATAATTGCTATTAGATATGAAGAGAGGAACTACCTGGGAGAAAAAAAATTTGTTGTGTTTATTTTAGATGTGGGACACCACAGATCTTAGGGAATACTTATTAAAATGATGGGTATGACATAAAGATGAGATCTCAAAATATAGAAATCATCACCCTATAATTGACATAATCACCTAATAAGAACTCCAAAGGCATGATGGGTCTTGAATGTACTAAAGATCTTGCCCTTACTTTACATGGAAAGTAAAGTAGGGTTTATATTAATTTGGGTTCATTGTTTCTAGGAGGCTAGCCTCCATTGTTAATTACATCCTAAGGGATTTGAATCCCTTATGAATACTCGAAAGTATTAATTAAAGTCTTCAATGATTTCAAGGCTAGACTATCAAAGGATTAGTTGTATTGGAAAATCACCCTAGAAGACTTATTATCAAAGCCAAAGGAAATGAGTAGGGAATTCTCTTTATACTAGGAACCTAGTGAGCATTTGAACCTATCCTATAATTTGGCTTTATAATTTTGAAATTAAAGAGAAGATCAATAGTGTTAAAGTTGACATTTCATTAGAAAGGGACTTGTAATCCAACAACACAAGATTGTGGAGATTCCTAAGAAGTGAGAATTTATGCTTATAGCTCAAAAGAAATAACCAACTCAGATCTTAAATCAATGTAGCTTTAGCATAAGCCAAAGCGTGACCTAAATCTAAGCAAAAATGGGCATATGGTTTAACTCCATAAGAGAGGATAAATTGCCCGACTGCTGGACTTACAACTGCCTAGAGTGGAAGCCAGCTAACACCTCATGTGCTTTAAATCCATGAAGTTAGATCATATGATTTGTAAGATTAGTTAGGCTATTATTAAATTAGAAAGAAACTAAAGTTCTTAAAGCCACTCTTTAAGAGACTAGAGCATGAGTGGTATGAGGATATGACTTAGTCTAGTGCATAATATTTTCAAATTTTATTTATTTTAACACTTCATTTTGACTTAGGCTTTCAGTTTTTGATGCCTACATGCATGATGAAATAAGGTTGTTGGCTAAATTAGTAATAAAGGGGTGTTTTTTTAACATAAGGTATGCCCTCACAAGTCAAGATTTCCACTATTGCAAGGATGGAAATCCTCTATTTTCAAGAGCGAAATAATATGATGTGCATGTTATTGGCCATTCAACATTCAGTTAAGGGGTTTCTAAATCTTTTAATTATTTTTATTTATGTCCTAGGCTTTATGTGAGGTTATGAATTGCTTAAAATTTTAGTTATGAGTTGTAGTTGGGTAGAAAGGTTAATTTTTTTCTAAGAGCCTAATCACATTCTAGGCCACACATTCAAACATCAAACATATAAGGAAACTAAGAAAAGCAAGCCATCCTAATTGTGCACTTTAAACACAACATCAAACCATTTTTATAGCTAATGTAAAAGAATAACAGGCCAGTGCAGTAGGGTGCTACCGTACAACATGAAAAGAAAAATGGGTAGCCGAGCTCTACCCTTATACAACCTGGTACATAAAAGAATAATTTGCACAAATGATAAATAATATGGGGGTCTTGAAGTCTTCATGTCTTCATGTATCTTCCTCCTTTGATTTGGTTTGCTCCACTTCAAAGGCATCATGGCTTCCTAGGACAAAGCCTTCTAGCCAATGCTCATCCTTATACACTCATAGCACTAATCCTAATTCTTAATTTAAAATTACATTAAAAATAAAAAAAGTAAATATAACTACACCTACAAGATAGGTGTTAGCTAAACACGCATACAACCTAAGCAATTATATTTATAATTTAGACTTAGCACCCTGCACATGGGTAACAAAGCCCACATGTCTTAACTTGGATTATGCTTAGAGGCATAAGCAACCTGTAAAGAGAGCATTGATATTTATTTTTAAGTAGCCCCTTAAACATAATCCCCTATAGAAAATATGATTATGCTAATCACAGCCTACCATCTAGTCTACAAAACATGCACCCTAATATCTAGTCTAAAATAATACATCACAAAATAAAATATACATCACACCATGCACCATCCTAACATAAGGCTAGAAGTGGTGACTTAATCAAATGTGTGTGTATTAGGGCATGTGGTATGTCCTAACTAACTTTAGAGAGTTAAGATTTTTTAAGTGTAGAAAGATTCAACTTAAAGGGTGGTTTCACTTCAAGTTCTTTAATTGATGTGCAAGTTTTAATTTATTTTCTTTGGTTTCATATGACCTACACCTAGCAACTAAGTGTTGTAAAGAGAAAAGTGGTTACCCTCTTTCATACCTACCTTAAACCACTTTCTAAAGCATGTTATTTTTATTTAGTTCTCTTTAGTGAATAGCTTATTACACATTTTAGATCAATACTAAGTTTAGGTTCTTTTAAATAATTCTATTCAATGTGAAAGGCTTCTCAAGATTAATCTAATCAAAATACTATCACATGACAAATGCTAAATCATTCATTTCCATCACATGTAACATATGATTAAATCTAAGTATACCTACATATAATATGTTTTAGCACACTTGAATGTTGGATGTGAGTATGTACATTTGAAGCTTTATATTTCCCCTCTAATTGAACTATTTTATCATATTAATTTAAGGCTCTATCTAAATTCTTATACAAAAAAATACATAGGGATGAAATTAAACATGTACGTGTCATTGTTAACTAGGGAAGTGAGGTAATCAAATGACCTCCTAGGGGCTAGCTAAAGCCTCGTATTCCCAGACTGTCCAGACAATATACCATTACATTCAAACCATATGTAAATTTACATGCATGAACATAAGAAAGAGAGCTCCGAATCACATGCTCAATTAATTCAATCACTTAAACAATTGCAAATGCATGTATTTTTATTAAAGGAAGGATTAGCAATCTCTAAGTAAATACACACATGTATGTATAAAAGACATAAGCAAGTATGTGCCTTTGTTAAACCAGGGAAGTGAGGTAGTCAAATGACCTCCTTAGGCTAAAGCCTCATATTCCTAGGATGTCCGGACTATACCACTTTTCTTAGATAGATACACATGTATTCATAATTTGGAGAATGAAAATCATGTAAAAAATGATATTTAATTTGATTGAATCATTTATGTATATGAATTAAAGCCTCATCCAAATTCTAGTATTGAAATACAAGAATGAATGCAAATGGAGTATATGTCTTTATTAAACTAAGAAAGTGAGGTAATCAAATGAATTCCTTGGGGCTAACTAAAGCTTCATATTGGATGTCCAAACTATATACCCATTAGCATTACTTATATAAATAAAAAAATGAATAAAAGGAAAGGAGCTTCACTGTACATTTAAGCTATAATCACATACATCTCTTTTTGTATTTAAAACTAGCATTCATAGCATATGCAACCATTCATTTATAAGCTTTGGAAAATACATTTGGATTTAATAGTGATAATAATACATACATATAAAAAAAATAAATTAACACATGCAAGCTTGACATAAAGGAAAACCATTTGATTTAATTAATTTTGAAAAGATGAATGTATGATTTTAAATGACATACATTATTTAACATGATTAGAAAGGAATGAATAATCATATACATGTGATTCCAATCAAGTAAATTAATTCCTAAGGATAATCAAATCATGTTAAGATTAACCATTGCTAAAGGAAATTTTTAAAATTGTGCAAAAATTATCACAAACAAAAGAACCTAAGGTCGACTATGGTTGTTGAAAATTACCTCACCGAGGATGATTTTCGGTGGCGGTGATGATCTGAGCATGCTCCTAAGGACAAGAAGAAGCTTTAGAATGGGTTTGGGCTCTTACTTTACTTAGGAATAATGTATCCACCAATGGTCACGCTTCCTTGTCAGAATCCACTTGATTTTGATAGCTTTTTCTCAAAAACCAAGTGGGAATGGTTGCTGGTTGGTTTGGGAGCTTTAAAAGAGTGAAATGAGTGTGTGAGGTAGAGTTTTTTTCTCTATTTCTGTCTCCTTGCAATGGCCAAAATGACCTCATTCATGGTGATTATTCCAACCAGTGTCCTTGGGGTGGTTGGGATTCTCCAGGTGGCTTAATTTTGTTGTCCAAGGCATGGGAGGTGGCTACTATGAAGGACAAGTGGGTGTCCTAGCAAAGGGAAGTGGAGGTCCTTCATGCGGTCTTCCAATGGGAGGGGAGGTGATTTCCTCCCATGAGTCATGACCCAACCACCTCTTGGATCAAGTTTGACAGTGTTCTTGGAGCCTAAGTGGACCTATGGATGAGTGTTAAGTGGCTAAGAAAGAGAAATGACCATTTACATAGGTGTTTTATCTTATGTGATACCCTTAGCCCAAGGGTAGAGTGGTCATTTGGCATTGAATTTGATTTAGGTTGATTTGAAATGATTCAAAAGTGAGTTGGACCAAATTTCATGTCATTTGGAGTTCATTTGGTTATGTTTGGCTCAATTTTACCCATTTGGGTCAAATTGGATCAAAATGGGTTAGGTTGACAATTGGTCAAATTAGGTCAAACCAAGGGTTAGGTCAATTTTATATGACTATTTCGAGAGCATTGCATGCTTTGGTTTTATTTAATTTGGATTTAATTTAGGTTAATTGACATAAAGGGTCAAATTAGATCAAACCAAATTAAATCCAAATTAAATTCAAGTTGACCCAAATTGACATAAAGGGTCAACTTGGGTCAAGAGGGCTATTTGGGCTAGGTTTGGCTTAATTAAATGCCAAAGTCATGTTTAAATGTTGATTTTGTGTTGATTTGAATCATGGTTTCAATGGATTTGGCATAGTAATTTGGCTAAAGGGTTGACTTGGTCAATGGGCTAGGTTGACTTGGTTTGACCCAATTTATATCAATTAATCATCCGAGGGTGATCAACAATAATGACATAAAGTTTGGATTAGCTTAATTCACTTTGATTAGATTAAATTAGATTTTGGTTCATGTAGGTCAAATTGGCTACTTTAGGTCAAGTGAACTAATTGGATTTAGTTGGCTTGATTTTGGGTTGAGTTTGATTTAGTTGAGTTTATATATGAATTATATTGGCATATAAATTCAATTGCAATTTGTTTGTATTCAAATGAGTTTTGGTTCAATTTAATATTTCAAGTCAAATGGGTTAGGTTGGGTTTGACTTGGGTTGATTTTCGTTTGACCAGATGATTGTAGGTTTTATTTATATTTGGATAGATGATTGAAGGAATGATTGATTCAAAATAAAATCTACTGATTTTGGCTTTATTTAGATGGGTTTTGGCCAAGTTCAAGGAAATGTCTTAAAGGGTTTAAATTGGGTTTTGATTTGATTTTGGATTTTATTTTGGCTATTTGAATTTATATTTCATTTATATTTGAGAAGATAATTGAAGGTACAATTGATTTATAAAAAAAATCAATTGAGTTTGGATTGAGTTGGATGGAAATTTGGCAAAGTTCTTGAAGGTTGATTAAAGGGCAAGGGAAGGTTTTCAAGTTTCAATTTGATCTTGGGTTTCAAACATTTGGAATTGATTCTGGACTTGGATTTAGATTTGAAATTAAGTTTGAGGTGTGGCTGGAAATTGGGATTTGAATTGAATTTAAGAATGTGTACATGGATTGGGTTTAGGCTATAGGGTAAGTGATTTTCTTAAGTCCCTAAGGCATGGCTTAATCTTATGATTAACACTTTAAAGTCTCTATGCTTAGGTCAAGTGTTCACTTAATCTGTAGGAGTGTCTCATGACTAAAGAAACCTTAGTGTCTAGAAGGTTCCTAGGTCTAAGAAGAGGAGGTTGAGAACTCACTCCAAAAGGGAGGTCAATAGTCTATTACTTGGTTGATGAAATCGAGAAGAAGAAATGCTAAATCTAAATTTGTTCTCTATTAAAATGAAAAAACCCTAAACCCTAAACTAAAATTTGAACCCTAAACCTAAAACCTAAACCCTAACCCTAAATCCTAAACCCTAAAAACCCTAAACCCTAAACCCTAAACCCTAAACCCTAAAACCCTAAAACCTAAACCCTAAAACCTAAACCCTAAATCCTAAACCCTAAACCATAAATCCCAAACCCTAAACCCTAAACCCTAAACCTAAAATAAAATTAACCTAAAATAAACTAAAATAAATAAACTAAGCTAAACCCACCCATAGCCTGAGCCTTTAACCTCATGCTCTAGCAATTCCCCTTTTCCCCTCTCATTTTTGGCTTTCTAGCCACTGCTTGAGAGCTATTTGGAATGATTCTCACTAGATTCCTTTTGGAATCGATGGCTTTGGGCTACTTTCATTTTTTACTTGGAGTGACACCATGGCTTGGCATCTTCTTGATGATTCCATGGGGGAAATTGACAGATCCATTGGATCTAACTAGGGCATCAACTACCTTTGCTTCGGTTGCTTCAAAATCATTTAAAGATGTCCTCACTGGTAATGATAGTTGTTCAGGTGAGTCCCTGTAACTTATTTTGACTTTTTTTAGGCATGTCTATGGTTATGTGCTCTGATCTAATTATGGAAAAGCTTGTTAAGCATTAGAATTCACTTTGGTCAAAAAAGTTTACTCTTCATAGCCAAATTTAGAAAACATTCACTCTTTCTTTCTTGGTATGAAACTTTGGTGCTTTACGATTGGTTTTAATCCTTGCCACATTTTGATTTAGTAACTAAATGATTTGGAATACTCATTTTTTGCTCATCATTCTTATTTTGTTTTCAATTGCCAAATGAGGTTGCTAAATGGACTCCATTATTTGATATTAGGGAAGAATCCTCAATCATTTCAGCTTGGATTTATCTCCCCAATATGCAAATTCATTTCGTTAATCATCAATTCCTTTTTGCTATGGGTGCTTTTTTTGGTTAGTCGTTGTAAATTGATCAGGCAACGACTATAAAATCTCGACCTTCTGTGGCTAGAACCC
The DNA here is from genome assembly GCA_021442155.1 of Cymbidium sinense. Classification (NCBI taxonomy): domain Eukaryota; kingdom Viridiplantae; phylum Streptophyta; class Magnoliopsida; order Asparagales; family Orchidaceae; genus Cymbidium; species Cymbidium sinense. Next base: position 316,537,521 of record CM038214.1, on the reverse strand, counting down.
ATGTAGAATTTGACATTACCAAGAAACACCCCAAAGAACTTTGGTTGGGATCTAAAAATTATGGTTATATGCATAAAGTTGATTTTCAAAATTTTCCTGTCTTTTATTCTCATTGTAAAATCCATGAGCATAATAATTCTGAATGTTTCATTATGCATCCTCACCTAAAAAGAAAATTTCTATTAAGGAAACTATTATTCTTAACCCTAGGCTGACCACTGATAAATATCAAAAAGTTAATTCAGAAAAAAAGGATTCATTGAATGTTTCTAATTACCACTTATTTATTCTGCAATTGAAAGTTTCTAATGTGGAAAATAATAATTTCTAAACTATTGGATGATGATTCTTTTCTCTAGTCGATCCTGCATCGACCAATTTTATTGATGAAAATGAAGCTTTAATTGAAATTTTTAATGAGGATATCAATGTTATGCATCATTCAATTCAATGGATAATGGATTTGGTTTCTCAAGTTTTAAAACTTGACTTTACTTTAGTCGAATGATTTAAATTCTCAAACATATTTGGTTGTGTCTAATAATCTGACTATTGAAGAAGAAGGGTTGGATGTTCACACTTGCCTTCTTAATAAATCTATTTTGGCTCCTCACTTGCTATACCCTATACTCATTTAACTTTAATAAATTCTAATGGCTTGGAATAAGGAGAACTCACTTCTATATAAAAGACTTCCCCTAAGTCTGTGACTAATGTTGCTAAATACTTCTCGGATGATGATTCTATGGGTAAAGGAAATGGTTCCCAAACTTATCATGCTAAAAAATTTTTATTAACATCATCTCTCCCAAATGGTACAATAACACTAGATCTGATGTGGCCTCCCTCTCCTCTCTTAATTAACCTTTTCTTAACACCTTTTTTACTTCCTTATGTTTTATTTTTCTTGTCTGGAATGTTAGAGGGATCTCTCTATTTGTAACTGTATTAGAAACCTTTGCCATATTCATAACATTTCTTTACTTATTATTTTGGAGCCTCTTATTCATGCAAACAAAATTAACCATATTGCTAGAATGATCGGTTTCAATAAATGTTTCTCTAATGTTAGTAATAAAATTAGGTGTTTTTGGAATAATTTTGTGGAGGTTTCTATTCTTGATGATTTTTAACAAGTTGGCAATGCTCAAATATCTTATGGTGACTATTATATTTTGGGCTCTTTTGTTTATGCATCTTGATCGGTAGAAATCTTCCATGGGAAAATTTGAGGAATTTTTACCTCACAACAAACCTTGGTTTGTTGGTGGGCATTCAACACTTTTATTTATCTTCTAAATGAAGGGTTGTTTCTTTAATATTCATCCCATGGAAAAATTTTCTAATATGATCCTTGATTGCAATTTGATTGATATTGGCTTTAAGGGTTCAAATTTTACTTGGAAAAACTCTAGACTTTGGTAAAGGTTGGACAGGATTCTTTTCAATACTCATTGGATTACTCAATGGCCTATTACTTATGTTGATCATTTAAGTAGAACCTTATTGGATCATGCTCCATTTTTGGTTTCTATTAAAGATAACTCTAATAGATTAAAAACTTCCTTTCATTTTAGATTTTAGAACATGTGGATTCAGCATATTGATTTCTTTAATATTTTGGCTAACAATTGGAAAGCTCCATTACATCCTGAACAATTTGATTATGTGGATGAATAAAATTTGGTTTAAGCTTAAAAGACTTAAACAAAATTTGGGTTAATGGAACGAGCATTATATTAAAAACCTTTTTGCTATCAAAGAAATGGAAAAATTGGTTTATGATCTTGAATTCTATGTTATGTCCGGTCCTACTAAGGTTAAGGAATTGACTGAGGCGAAAGATAAACTAGTTAATTTCCAAATATGGAAGAGGCTTATTGCCACCAAAAACCTACTAGCAAACATATTGCAGATGGTGAAAGAAATACTAGATATTTCCATGTTTTAGTTAATCAAAAGAGATCTTTAAATAATATCCAAAAAATTAAAGATGACAATGGAGAATGGATTACTGAGAATAATGATATTAAGGATTCGACCATTAATTACTTTAGAAATATGCTTAATAAGAGTTGCGCTTATGAAGCTATTTCTAAGTATTGTACATAATGAAGAGTAAATTTTTATAGTTCTTAATAGCATGAACATAGATTCTATTGTTGGTCCAGAGGGTTTCACTACCCAATTTTTTTCAAAATGCTAGTTTATTATTAAAATGATTTGGTTGAGGCTCGGTTGATTATTTTAATGGTAATCCTTTTCTTAGAAATTTTTCTAGCACTTCTTTTATTCTCATACCTAAGAAAGATAATATCTCTTGGGAAGCTTAATCCTTTACTTCATAGGATTATCTCTCTAAACCAAACTGATTTTATTAGAGGTAGATCTATTTCTGATAATATTCTGCTTGCTCAAGAATTAATTCATGATTTAGATGCTAAGACTAGAGGTGGCAACATTATATTCAAATTATAAATTACCAAAGCTTTTGATAATATCTCTTGGGATTTTCTTATCCATATTCTAGATTTATTTGGGTTTTTAGATAAATTTATCTTTCTTATTAAAAATTGTATTAATAATGCCTGGTTTTCTATTTTGCTTAATGGGGGAAGCCTTAGGCTTCTTTCCTTCTTCCCATGGCCTAAGACAAGGGGATCCTCTATCTTCTACCTATTTATTATTTTTGTTGAGTGCTTATCTAAGAGCATCAATGATCTATTCTTAAACAATCCTAGTATGTATTACAAAACTCTTAGTGGTCTTCTGTTTCATTTAAGCTTTGCAGATGATTTCATTATTTTCTACAATGCTTCTATTCATCATATCAAGAATCTCAAGATTTTTTTAAATAAATTTGGTAGAGAAAGTGGTCTATCTATCAATGATAATAAAAGCTATTTTTATTACTTCTTCAAGCATCTCCAATAATGAAATTAATCAAATCTTGCATATCACTTTAAACATCAACACCTTCCTCTTAAGTACTTTGGTGCACCTCTTTTTAAAGCTCTAAAATGATCCCATCTTTTTGATGAGTTAATTCAATAAATTTTAAATAAAATTTATGTTTGAGAATATTATTTACTTTCCTTTGGTGGTAGGCTCACTATTCTTAAAGGCACTCTCAATTGAATGCATCTTTATTTGATTCAAATTATTATCCCCACTAATGCTACTCTTATTAGAATTGATATCTTGCTTAATAAATATTTTTAGGGATCTAATGATTCTATTAAAAGAATACATTGGACTTTTTGGCATAAATGTTGTGGTCCCTTGGGTGAAGATGGTCTCAGTTGCAAACTAATTTGTGAAGCTATTACTGCCTTCTCTCATAAGCTCTGGTAGAATTTTAGAAAGAATGATAGCCTTTGGGCTAATTTTATGATGAAAAAATATTGCCAAGGTAAACACCCTCTTATCTGTGCTTATAAAGTTGGTGACTCTCCAGTTTGGAAAAGGCTTTACTCTATTAAATGAGTTGCTGAACCCTTAATATCTTGGGGTATTCATTCAGGTTCTTCTTTCATTTGGCAAGACAATTGGATTGGCAATGGCCTTATTGACTCCCTTTTATCTACAAACTCTACTGCAGCAATCAAAGTTAAATCTTTGTGGCATAATAACACTTGGAATGAAATCAAACTTGAGAATTATATCCCTGTTTTTCTTTTAATAATTTTAAAAATACCCTTATTTTCTCTAACAATCCTGGCCAAATTCTCTTTAAGCTTTCTTACAATGATGATTTTGTTCTTAAAGAGGTTTGGAATTTTATTAGAGATAAGGAAAACTCCTCTATTTTTTTATTAAACTTTGGAACAATATCATTCCCATTTCTTATTTGGTTAGCATGGAGGATTTTGAATAACTTTGTTCCTGTGGACTCTTTGCTCTAGAATAAAGGGTTTTATTTGCCCTCAAAGTGCTATTGTTTCTTCCATATTGAAAATGTTATTCATGTTTTTTTCAATGGTGCTATTGCTTCTAAATTATGGTTATGGTATGTTGATTTATTTAATACTAACTTCTTTCATGGCTCTCTTTCCATATATCAACTTCTTGAAGTCTATTTCAAAAAAACTATGAAAGGTCATATCAAAGTTCTAGTTGTTATTACCCTTATCTGGTTCATCTGGATGTACAGAAATGATGTTAAATATCATGGTATTCCTATGAGCCATAAAAGGATCTTTGTTTAATGCTAATCTTATTAGTAACATTCATTTTAGAGGCTATAAATTTGTGGATTAAAAATTGGGTATCATTCTGCCTGATGTTGACTCTTATAAAAGAGTTAGGATTATCCATTGGATCAAACCCAAAGAAAATTTGATTAAAGTTTATACTTATGAGTCTGTTGCTTCCAATAAATATGGTTGTGGTGGTACTCTTAGGTATTCTAAAGGTACTATCATTTGTTCTTTTTCCTATCCTCTCAAAGCCCATTCTGTTATTTATGTTGAGCTTATGGCTATCAATAAAGCTATTTAAATTTGTTTTAATAAAGGTTTCCTCAACATCTAGATTGAAGTTGATGTGCTCTTGCTTCTTGACATGCTAAACTCTAATAGAACAGGAAATGTTGATTTGTTTTATCTTCTCAATCATACTAAAATCTTCTTTCTCAAGTTCATTATAAAATTTCCATATCCTTCATGAAGGTAATGCTTGGTGATTTCTTGGATACTTTAGGTGCCTTAACTAATTTCACTTTATTTGACAATCAAAATGTGCCTAAACTTTTAAGGGGTTTGGTTTTTTCTACTAGTTTTTTATGAGTCATTGATTTTGGTTCCCCTTTCTTAAACACTCTTTAGGTTGTGGCCATTTGCTTATTTTCACTCGTGGGGCTATGCTAGGTTTTGTTTTTGAGCTCTTGCTTTTGGGTTGGCCTGGTGGTTGCTACCTGGTTGTTCTTATCTCTTCTACTTGTGTTTGGTTTTTTCTGCATGGTGGCTGCTGTTTTCCTAGCTAAGTGATTATTATTGCTTGGTTATTTTTTGTGACCTTCATTTGGGTAGTAGCTTTTCCTTCTATTTTATGTATGGGGTTTGACATATCCTGGGGATGGTTGCTTCCTTAATTGAGTTGAATTTTCTACTGTTGTGGTGTTTGGTTGGGTGGGCTAGCTATGTTGGCTGGTTGGTTCTTGGTATTGTTGGTTATTCATGATAAAGGATTGGTCTAATTTTGGATTGGATTTGGTAAGGTGGAGGTTATTTGTTGATGGTTATTTCTTCTTTTGTGGATTGGGTTTTGGTGGTCATTGGTTTGGGTTTTCTTTTGGTTGTGGTTTCAGCCTCTTCTTATAATGGTCTTCATCTCTTGGCTATAGCTGCTTTATTTTTATTATTATTTTGGGTTGGATGGTTGATGGCTATTTTGTGGTTGTTGTTTTGCTTTGGGATCTGGTGACTTAGTTTAGTGTATTGGTTTCTAACTTAGCTATGGTTATGATGCTTGCACTCAATGATATTTCTCTTCCTTTTTGCAGTTGGCTTTAGTGGTGTTCCAGTTGTATTGTTGTTGCACCTGATCGATGGCATTTAGTTTGTCTTACTGGTCTTTGCTCCATTTTATTTTTGGCTGGCTATTCACCTCACCTGGATTAGAATTTTTGTTGCTTTTGTTGGGTTTGGTGGATTCTGATGTTTAGTTCTACCATTTTCTTGGTTGTCTTGGGTGGTTTTGGCATGATGGATGGTGTTGGTCTTTTCACTAAATTGGATTTTCTGTTGTGGTGGTTGGTTGGTTATTGTTTTGGGTATTGGTTAGATGGGTATTTTTGGCCTTTCTTTCTTCTCTATTGGTGTCATGCTAGTCAGCCTGCTCTTACTTTGGTTCCCTTCTCTTAGCTGCTACTTCTTCACTTTCTCTGGTTTGGGTGATAGCCTTGTCTTTTTTTGTTGCTATGGCCATGAACTCTTGTGTTTTTTCTTTTGGACTTGGTTTCTTCTAGTTTATGTTGTTAAGGTAATGATGCTTACTTCCTTGTTGTTATTCCTCTTTAGTGCTTTGGTGGTGTTCCCACTGTACTATTGTTGTCCCTGATGGTTGGTTGATTTTCTATCTTATTGGGCTTATTTGTTTTGGTACCTTTATGGTTGGCTATTATGTCTACTGCTTCAAGGAGTTTGTAGCCTTGCAGGAGTGATGGACTTAGGATGATGGGCTACAAGAGATATGCTGGCAATGATGGCCTTGATGTTTCCCTCTCTAAATTACTAAATAAAAAATAAAATAAATAAAAACCTAAACTAAAACCTAAACCTAAAGTTAAAGAGAAAAAATAAAATAAAATAAAACTAAACTAAAATAAAATAAAAACTAAACTAAAATAAAATAAAAAAAACCTAAACTAAACTAAAATACAAAACCTAAATAAAATAAAACTAAACCTAAAATAAAAATAAAATAAACCTCAAATAAAATAAAATAAAAACCTACACCTAAAAAGTAAACCTAAAAATAAAACCTAAAAATAAATAAAAAATAAAACCTAAACCAAAAACTAAAAAAAATAAAACTTAAACCTAAAATAAAAATAAAATAAACCTAAACCTAAACTAAAATAAACTAAACTAAAAGAAATAAAACCTAAACCTAAACCTAAAATAAACTAAACCTAAACCTAAACATAAACTCTAAATAACATAAAATAATTAATAATAAACCTAAACCTAAACTAAAAAATAAAACCTAAAAAAACCTAAAATAAAATCCTAAAACCTAAACCTAAAAAGATAAAATAAAAACCTAAACCTAAATCTAAAAATAAAAAAATAAAACCTAAACCTAAAAAATAAAATAAAAATAAAACTAAACTAAAAAAAACATGAAGACCTAAATAATAAACTAAAATTAAAAACTTAAACTAAAATAAATAAACCTAAAATAAATAAACTAAAGTAAATAAAAATAAAAATAAACCTAAATAAAAACAAAAAATTAAAACAAACTAAAACAAATAAAAAATAAACTAAATAAACTAAATAAACTTAAACATACTAGTTTACTTAATTTAAAAAAGATAAAAATATTGAAAAATTAAAAACCCTAACCTTACACGTTGAACCCTAAACAACCAACCCTAAACCCTAAACTCTAAACATTAAAACCCTAAACCCTGCACCCTAAACCTTAAACCCTAAACCCCAAACCTGAAAGCCTAAATCATAAACCCTAAAAACCTAAAAACCTAAACCTAAACTAAATAAAACCTAAAAATGAAATAAATAAAGAAACCTAAACCTAAATAAAATAATAAAATAAAATAAATAAAAACCAAAACTAAAACATAAACCTAAACCTAAACCTAAACTAAAACCTAAACCTAAACCTTAAAATAAAAAATAAAAAATAATTAAAATACAACAAATAAAAACCAAAACTAAACTAAAAAAACCCAAGAATAAAAAAATCTAAATAAAATAAAAACTTAATGTAAAATAAAAAAGAAAAAAAACCTAAACTAAAATAAAATAAAAACTAATTAAAAATCTAAACCTAAAAAAAAAATAAATAAAATAAACCTAAACCAAAACTAAAAAACCTAAACCTAAAATAAAAATAAAAAAACAAAAATAAATAAAATAAAACCTAAACTAAAAAATAAACTAAATAAAAAATAAAACCTAAACGTAAACCTAAAAATAAAAAATAAAACCAAAACATAAAAATATAAAATAAAAATAAAACTAAATTAAGAAATAAACATACACCTAAACCTAAACCTATAAAATAAACTAAAGTAAAAAACCAAAACCAAAATAAAAAACCTATAATAAATAAACTAAACTAAATAAAAATAAAAAAGCAAAAAATAAACTAAAATAAATAAATAAAAACTAAATAAACTAAATAAACCTACCTACCGATTTGCTTAATTTTTTTTAAAAAAAACCCTAAATCCTAATCCCTAAAACTAACCCAAAACCCCAAACATTAAACATAGAACCCTAAACCTACAACCCTAAACCACAAACACTAAACTAACCCTAAACCCTAAACCATTAACCCTAAACTAACCCTAAACCTAAAAAACTTAAACCCTAAAGCCTAATCCTAAACCCTAAACCCTAAACTAAAACTAATCTAAACCATCAAAACCCTAAACCCTAAAATAAGCACTAAACCTTAAAACCTAAACCCTAAACTACCTAACCCTAAACCCTAAACCCTAAAAAACCCTAAACCCTAAAGGCATAAAATTTGAAACCCCAAACATTAAAAGCCTAAACCCAGCTAACCCTAAACCCCAAACCCAAGTTCTATACCTAAAGTAACTAAATAAATTAAAAATAAAACTAAACCCTAAAACCTAATAAATATAAACCATAAGAATGGGAAGAACCTTGATAGTAAGAACATCATGCCAACCAAGCAAGTCTAGATCTGGTGGGAGGCAAAGGCTGAAGCTTATCATAGTGGTGGTGGGGATCTGGAGGTGCTTGTGGATTTGGATGTGGTTTATGGAAGGTGAGATGGAACATGTGGTGGCGAGGAGAGATCAAGGATATTTTTATGGATCCCACTACTCGAGAGGCCACGGTGGTTCTGATGGGAACTGGAGAAATTGAAGAACGATTGATTTTATTTGCTACTTATGGAAATATCTTTCTAGAGAGGTTATCAGGTTTTGATTTCTATGTGAGCTCATTTTTTATCTCTATCGTTGCTTGTGTCTTATAAAACTTGTGTGTTATGGTTGATGAAATTGAAAAGAAGAAATGTTGAATATGAATTTGATCTGTGTTTAAAAAAAATTAAAAAACCCTAAACCCTAGACTATAACCTGAACCCTAGAACTAAAACTTAAACCCTAAACCCTAAATCCTAAAATCTTGAAACCCTAAACCCTAAACCCTATACACTAAGCCCTAAAACCCTAAATCTTAAATGCTAAAACCTACAACCCTAAACCCTAAATCCAAAACCCCAAACCCTAACCTAAACCTAAACCTAAACCTAAACACTAAAACCTAAAATAAAACTAAAAAAATAAATAAACCTAAGAATAAAATAAATAAATAAATAAAACCTAAACTTAAATAAATAAAATAAAATAAAATAAAATAAAATAAAATAAATAAAATAAAATAAAAATAAATAATAAAATAAAAAAATAAAACTAAACTAAATAAAAATAAAAACTAAAACTAAATAAACTAGACCAACTACAATTTTTTTTTAAAACCCAAACCTAAACACTAAACCCCAAACAATCCTAAACTAAACCCTAAACCCGAGCCCTAAACCCTAACCCTAACCCTAACTCTAAACCCTTACCCAAACCCTAACCACCTAAAGCCTAAAAACCTAAACCTAAACCATAAACCTAAAACCCTAAACCTAAAACCCTAAGCTAACCCTAAACCCTAAACCCTAATCCCTAAACCTAAATGCTAAACACTTAAGCCTAAACCCTAAACCTTAACACTAAATGCTAAACCCTAAACCCTAAACCCTAAACCCTAAACCAAAAACCCTAAAAACGCTAAACCTAAACTAAATAAAACATAAAAATAAACTAAATAAAAAACCTAAACCTAAATAAAATAAAATAATAAAATAAAATAAAAACCTAACCTAAAACCAAAACCTAAACCTAAAAATAAAATAAACCTAAAATAAAATAAAATAAACTAAAATAAAATAATTAAAAACCTAAACTAAACTAAAAAATAAAATAAACCTAAGTGTAAAAAATCTAAATAAAATAAAAACTAAACGTAAAATAAAAATAAATAAACCTAAAATAAAATAAAATAAAAACTAAATAAAAACTTAAACCTAAAAAAATAAATCTTAAAATAAAACCTAAAATTAATAAAAATTAAAACCTAAACCCTAAACTAAAAAAAACCTAAACCTAAAATAAAAATAAAATAAACAAAGTAAAATAAACATAAACCTAAACTAAAATAAACTAAACTAAAATAAATAAAACCTAAACATAATCCTAAAATAAATAAAACCTAAGCCTAAAACTAAACTAAATAAAGTAAAATAAACTAAAAATAAACCTTAACCTAAACTAAAAAATAAAACATAAAATTAAACCTAAGATAAAAACCTAAAACCTAAACCTAAAAAAATAAAATAAAAACCTAAACTAGCACCTAAAAATAAAAAATGAAACCTAAACCTAACAAATAAAATTAAAATAAAACTCAACTAAAACATAAACCTAAACTAAAACCTAAAATTAAAAATAAAACTAAAATAAAAAACCTAAACTAAAATAAAAATAAATGCCTAAGCCCTAAACCCTAAACCCTAAACCCTAAACCCTAAACTCAAAAGCCTATGCCCTCAAAACCCAAAACCCTAAAGCCTAAACACTAAACCCTAAACACTAAACCCTAAACCTTAACCCTAAACCCTAAAACCCTAAACCCTAAAACCCTAAACCCTAAACCCTAAACCTAAACCCTAATTAAAAATCCTAAAACCTAAAACTAAATAAAAGTTATTAATAAAATAAATAAATAAACCTAAACCTAAATAAAAAATAAAATAAAACTAAACTTAAACTTAAAATAAAATAAAAAATAAATAGTAAAAATAAACTAAAATAAAATAAAAAATAACTAAACTAATCTAAAAGACAAAATAAACCTAAGAATAAAAAACCTATATGAAATAAAAATTAAATGTAAAATAAAATAAAATAAAAACTAAATAAAAACCTAAACCTAAAAAATAATCCTAAAAATAAATAAAAAATAAAACCTAACCCCAAAACTAAAAAAAAAACCTAAACCTAAAATAAAATAAAATAAACAAAATAAAATAGGCCTTAACCTAAACTAAAATAAACTAAACTAGAATAAATAAAATCTAAACATAAACCTAAAATAAACTAAAACTAAACCTAAACCTAAGCCTACTCCTAAACTAAATAAAATATAATAAACTAAAAATAAATTTAAACCTAAACTAAAAAGTAAAACCTAAAAATACACATAAAATAAAAACATAATACCTAAACCTAAAATTATAAAATAAAAAGTTAAACCTAAACCTAAAAATAAAAAAGAAAACCTAAATCTAAACAATAAAATAAAAATAAAACTTTAGTAAAATATAAACCTAAACCTAAAAAATATACTAAAATAAAAAGCCTACATTGAAATAAATAAAATTAAAATAAATAAACTAAACTAAATAAAAATAAAAAATAAACCTAAATAAAAAAAAAAATAAATAAACTAAACCTAATACTTAATTTTTTAAAAAAACCTAAACCCTAAACCCTAAATTCTAATCCCTAAACCTTAAATTCTAAACCCTAAATCGTAAACCCTAAACTAAAAAACTAACCATTAACCCTAAATGTTAAACCCTAAACCTACAACCCTAAAATCTAAAAAATCTTAAACCCTAAAACCTTAAAACCTAAACTAAAACTAATCCTAAACCCTAAACTAGTCCTAAACCCTAAACCCTAAACCCTAAAACCCTAAATCCTAAACCCTAAATCGTAAACCCTAAACCCAAAAACCTAACTAAAATCAAAACCCAAAACCTAAAACCCCTAACACAACCCTGACCCTAAACCCAAACTCCAACACTAAACTCTAAACCCTAAACCCTAAACCCTAAAAAACCTAACAAAAAACTAAATAAAATATAAAAATAAAAAATAAATAAACTTAAACCTAAATAAATAAAATAATAAAATGAAATAAAACCAATACTAAAACCTAAATTGAAACCAAAATAAAATAAAATATACTAAAATAAAATAAATAAAAAATTAAACTAAACTAAAATAAAATAAACTTGAGAATTAAAACATAAATAAAATAAAACTAAATATAAAATAAAAAATTAAATAAACCTAAAAGATAAAATAAAACTAAATAAAAACTTAAACCCTAAACTAAAAAAACCTAAACCAAAATAAAAATAAAATAAATAAAATAAAATAAAACTAAACCTAAACTAAAACAACTAAACTAAAATAAATAAAACCTAAACTAATCCTAAAATAAACTAAATCTAAATCTAAACCTAAATTAAATAAAATAAAATAAAATAAAATAAACCTAAACCTAAACTAAAAATAAAACTTAAAATAATCCTAAAGTAAAACTAAAACCAAAACTTAAATAAACAAATTAAAACCTAAACATGGACCTAAAAATAAAAAAAAAAAAATATAAAACTTAAAAAATAAAATAGAAATAAAATTAAAAAAAATAAACTAAACTAAACCTAGACTAAAATAAAAACCTAAACTAAAATAAATAAACTTAAAATAAATAAAATAAACTAAATAAAAATAAAAAATAAACTTAAATAAAAATTAAAAAATAATCCTAAATAAATAAACTAAATAAACCTAAACCAACAGGTTTACTTAATTTTTTTTAAAAAAACCATAAACCCTAAACCCTAAACCTACAACCCTAAACCCTAAACCCTAAACCCTAAACCATAAAAAACCCTAAACCCTTAAACCCTAAACCATAAACCCTAACCCTAAACCCTAAACCTTAAAATCTAATAAACCTAAACCTACACCTAAACCCTAAGAATGGATAGAACCTTGACAACAAAGACATTATCGTCAACCAGGCTCAATCTAGATCTGACGGTGCTGGAGAAGGCGGAGGCGGTAGTTGTTACAGTGGTGGTGAGTGATCTAGAGGTACTGGTGGGTTTGGAGGTGGTGCTAAGAGCAAGGGTGGTTATGGAGGCGGGGGGAGTGATGGAGGTTACAACCGTGGTGGTGGTGGAGAGAGAGATCAGGGATATGATGATGGATGCCGCTACTCGAGAGGCGAGGGTGGTTCTAATGGGAACTAGAGAAACTAAAGAATGGTTGATCCTATCTTCTGCTTATGGAATTGTGTCCATATAGTAGAGACGGTTCTACTTATATAGGGTTTTTGATTTTCTCTATTTGTGCTCATTTTTAATCTATGGCATCTCTTGTGTCTTAGAAAACTTGGTGTGCTACTTGGTTGATGAAATCAAAAAGAAGAAATGTTGAATCTAAATTTATTCTTTATTAAAAAAAACCTAAAACCTTAAAACCTAAACTAAAACTTGAACCCAAACTAAAAAACCTAAACCCTAAACCTTAAAAACCCTCCTAAACCATAAATCCTAAAAATCTAAACCTTAAACCTTAAACCCTAAGATCTAAACCCTAAACTCTAAACCCTAAACTAAACCCCAAACCCTAAACCTTAAATTAACCCTAAACCCTAAAATAAAGTTGCAAACCTAAACTAAAAAACCTAAAAAAATAAAATAAATAAACCTAAACTAAAAGTAAAATAAAATAAAACATAAACTAAAACCTAAACCTAAACCTAAAACTAAAGAAATTAAAATAAAAAAATAAAATAAACTAAAATATAATAAATAAAACCTAAAAACTAAAAATAAAACTTAAATAAAATAAAAACTAAACCTAAATTAAAAAAATAAAATAAACCTTAAATAAAATAAAATAAAAACATAAACCTAAATAATAAACCTAAAAATAAATAAAATATCTAACCTAAACCCTAAAATAAATAAAACCAAAACTAAACTAAACTAAAATAAAAATAAAATAAACCTAAACCTAAACTAAAATAATAAAAAAAATAAAATTAAAAAAATAAAATAAATAAAACCTAAACTAAACTAAAAATAAAATAAACCTAAAAATAACCTAAATAAAATAAAAATAAACCTAAAATAAAAAATAATAAACCTAAAAATAAAATAAAACCCTAAACCTAAACCTAAAAAATAAAAAATAAAACCTAAACCTAAAAAATAAAATAAAAATAAAACTAAATTAAAAAATAAACCTAAACCTTAACTTAAACCTAAATAATAAACTAAAAAAAAATACTTAAACTAAAATAAACAAACCTAAAATAAATAAATTAAACTAAATATACATAAAAATAAACCTAAATCAAAATAAAATAATATAAATAAATAAATAAACTAAATAAACCTAAACCCACATTTACTTAATTAAAAATAAATAAATAAACCCTAAATAAAATAAAATAATAAAAAACCCATAACCCTAAATCCTAAACCCTAAAACTAACCCTAAACCTACAACCGTAAACCCTAAACCCTAAAACCCTAAACCTAAACCTAAACCCTGAACCCTAAATCCTAAACCTAAACCTTAAACCCTAAACCCTAAAAAACCCTAAACCTTAAACCCTAAATCTTAAACCCCTAAACCTTAAACCTTAAACCTCCCATCATCCCCATCCCAAGCGTTTCTCTCATTCTTTGGCAATTTTGAATCCCTCTTGGTGGTGCATCCTGATTAGTTTTGTGGCTTTGGCCTTGGTTTGATCAAATTCAAAGGCTTGAATGGCATCCGCCATTTACATGATGCTTCATCATTGACCATGTGAGTTCTATTGCTTGGGCTCCACCTCAAATTATGGATGCTTTCACTAGGGCATCTGACACTTTAGGGCTTGGCAGCCCTAATGCTACTTCTTATACTAAATCATTTAAGGAAGTGCTCTCTGGTAAAACTTTTCCATCTGTTGATTTAGTTAATCTCATTTTAATGTCTTTTAGAGGTTTGTCAACCGTAATGTGCTCTGATGTGGATATTGAAAAGTTGGCAAAATCATGGCTCGGGTGAGTTTTATTGCTTGGGCTCCACCTCAAATTATGGATGCTTTGGGCATTTGACACTTTGGGGCTTGGTCCCTAATGCTTCTTCTTATAATCTCTTTAAGGAAGTGCTCTCTAGTAAGACTTCTCCATTTATTGATTTGGTTAATCTCATTTCGATGTCTTTTAGAGGTTTGTTGGCTGTAATGTGCTCTGATGTGGATGTTGAAAAGTTGGCAAAACCATTTGAATTTTCTCTTGTCGATAAATTTGCTTTGTGTCATCCAAATTTGGATAAGATCCACTCCTTTTTCCATAATCTCAAGCTTACGGGTTCTTTCTTGAATGGTCTTATTGTACCTCGGCATATCCTGATGGAACTTTCTAATGATCTGGATTATTCACATATTTTTGTGTCATTCTTATTTCTTCTTTAATTGCCAAATGCATTTGTTGAAGTGGTCACCCCTTTTTGACATTATGGGGGAATCTCCTGATGTCTCTGTGTGGTTATCTTTTCCTAATATGCGCATTCATTTTGTTACCCATCATGTGCTTTTTATTGTCTAGGCTTTATTTGGTTGGCCCTTGCAACTTGACCAAGTGACCACTGAGCGATTTCACCCTTCTATGGCTCAGATCCTCGTGGAATTAGACAACTAAAAAATACCCTAAAGAAGTTTGGATGGGCTCTGAAAAATATGGGTATTCCCAAAAGGTTGAATTGGAGAACCTTTTGTTTTGTAAAATTCTTAATCATGACAATTCATAATGTTTTATTTTCCATCCCCATTTAAAAAAATTAAATCCTTCTAAAGAGAATGTTGTTCCTACCCATAAGTTGATCCCTACTTTTGTTCAAAAATTGGGCTCGGATCCTAAGAATGGTATGAAGGCTGTTATTAAGGTTGATTCCTTCGATATTGGGGTTAATCATGTTGAACAAGTTCTGGCTCCGACTGTTGATATAGATTTGGCTAATTTTCAAAATGGGAAGGATGATCTACCACTTTTTCCTTGTTTGAATTTGAATATTTCTAATGCAGAGAATAATATATTTTCAAATTTTTTGGAAGATGATTCTATTTCCTCTGATTCTATATCTGCATCCATGCCGACTTTGATCGATGCAAATGTAGCTTTTAATGAGGATTGAAATGATGTCAAGCATGATGAAAACATTTTTGATTTGGATTTAACTACTTGTGCATTAAATGGTTCTAAATCATCACCGTCTCTCATTTCTAATCTTGATATTCATGTTAATCCTACTTTTTAACTTAATATGGATTTAGAAGAGGGTGAACTCTCCTCCAAACACTTAGAAAATTCTCTAAATTTATGACCAATGTTACTAAATCTTACTAATGATGACTCTAGGGAAAAAGAAAATGGTTTTCAAACTTATCATGCTAAAAAGAAAAAAGTGCTAAAATTACTCTCAAAATTGTCCAAAACACTAGATCTAGGCCTCACTCCTCTCTTAATTAACCTTTGCTTAGCCCTATTTATTTTACTTATGTTTAATTTTTTTTTTGGAATGTTAGGGATTGGTACCCTCTATTTGTAATCATATTAGAAATCTTTGTTGCACTCATAATATTTATTTACTTATTATTCTAGAGCCTCTTATTCATGATAATAAAATAACCATGTTGCTAGAATGATCAGCATCACTAAATTTTTCTCTAATGTTAGTAATAATATTTGGTGTTTTTGGAATAATTTTTTTGAGGTTTCTATTATTGATTATTTTTAACAAGTTCTCAATGCACAAATCTCTTATGGTGACCTTTGTGTTTTGGGCTCTTTTTTTGTGCATCTTGTTATAGATCTAGTAGAAATCTTCTTTGGGATAATCTGAGGAATATTGCTACCTCAATCAACAAACCATGGTTTATGGGTGGTGATTTCAACACTATTTTATTCTCTTCTGAATGAAGTGGTGGTTGCTCTCCCAATATTCATTCTATGAAAGATTTTTCTAATATGATCCTTGATTATAATTTGATTAATTTTGGCTTTAAGGGTTCTAATTATACTTGGAAAAACTCTAGACTTTGGTAAAGGTTGGACCAGATTTTTTTAATACTCATTAGATTACTCAATTCCCTATTACTTTTGTTGATCATTTAAGAGAACCTTCTCTAATCATGCTCCTCATTTGGTTTCTATTTAAGATAATTCTAATAGATTACATAAATCATCTCCTTTTAGATTTCAGAACATGTTGATTCAACATATTGATTTTTTTGATGTTGTGGCTAATAATTGGAAAGCCCCTTTACATCCTGATAATTTGATTATGGGGATGAATAGATTTTGGTTTAAACTTAAAAGACATGAACAAAATTTTGGTTGGTGGAATAAACATTATTTTAAAAACCTTTTTGCTAATATTAAACATATGGAAAAAATTGGTTTATGATCTTGAAGTCTCTATTTTGTTTGATCCTTCTAAGATTAATGACTTCACTAAGGCAAAAGACAAACTTGTTAACTTCCAAAATATGGAAGAGACTTACTTGTGCCAAAAAAAAGCTACTAGCATATATGGATGGTGATAGGAATACTAGGTATTTGCATGCTTTAATTAATAAAAATAGAGCTTTAAATAGTATTCAAAAAAATTAAAGATGACAATGGTGTTAGGATTACATAGAATAATGATATTAAGGAATCAGTTATTAATTACTTTAGAAATATTCTTAATAAGAGTTGCTCTTATGAAGCTATTTCTAAATCGCATTTGATTCTTTCTATTATTACAAATGATGGTAATGATTTTACCACCGCTAATGAAGATGAAATTTTAAAGTCCTTAATAGCATGAATATAGATTTTTTACTAGGAGGGTTTCACTACTCAATTTTTTCAAAAATGTTGGTTTATCATTAAAAAATGATTTGATTGAGGCTATGGTTGATTTTTTTTTAATGGTAATCCTTTTCCTAGATATTTTTCTAGTACTTCTATCATTCTCATACCTAAGAAAGAAAATGCGGACTATTGGGTGATTTTAGACCTATTAGTCTTTCCACCTTCTTCAATAAGTTGATTTCCAAAATTCTAACCAACAGGCTTATTCCTTTACTTAATAAAATTATCTTTCTCAACCAAACTAGTTTTATTAGAGGTAGATCTATTTCTAATAATATTTTATTGGCCCATGAATTGATTTATGATCTTGATGCCAGCACTAAAGGTGGCAACATTCTTTTCAAATTAGATATTATCAAAGCCTTTGAAAACATTTCTTAGAAATTTCTTTTCCATATTCTGAATTTATTTGGGTTTTCTGATAAATTTATTTATTTTATTAAAAATTGTATTAATAATGCTTGGTTTTTGATTTTTCTTAATGGGGAAGCCTTGTGTTTCTTTCTCTCTTCCCATGGCTTAAGATAAGGGGATCCTTTATCTCCTCCTTTATTTATTATCATTGTTGAGTACTTATCTAGGAAGCATCAATGATTTATTCTTTAACAATCCTAGTATGTACTAGAACTATTGGTGGTCTTCTGTTTTCCATTTAAGCATTGAGATGAGTTCATTATTTTTTGTAATGCTTCTATTCATCATATCAAGCATCTCAATTATTTTCTAAATAAATTTGGTAGAGAAAGTGGCCTTTCTATCATGATAACAAAACTTTTATCACTTCCTCTCATATCTCCAATAATAAAATCAATGAAATCACATATTGCTAATTTTAAGCATCAACACTTACCTCTAAAGTACAAGGGTGCTCCTCTTTTAAAGGCCCAAAATGATACCATCAATTCAAAACATTTAAAATAAAATTTTCATTTGGGAATTCCATTTACTTTTCTTTGGTGGTAGGCTCACTATTCTTAAAAGCACTCTCAATTCAATGCCTCTTTATTTGATTCAAACTATTATCCCCACTAATGCCACTCATCAAAATTAATCACTTTAATAAATTTTTTTGGGGCTCCAATAACTCTACCAAAAGAATGCATTGGACATCTTGGGCTAAATGTTGTGGTCCTTTGGGTGAAGGTGCTCTAGGTTGGAAACCTATTCATGAAGCTATCACCGCTTTCTGTCATAAGCTATGGTGGAATTTTAGAAAGAATGATAGCCTTTGGGCTAATTTTATGATGTAAAAATATTGCCAAGGTAAACACCCTCTTATCTATGCTTATAAAGTTGGTGACTCTCCAGTTTGGAAAAGGCTTTGCTCCATTAAATGGGTTACCAAATCCTTAATATCTTAGGGTATTCATTCGAGTACTTCTTTCTTTTGGCAAGACAACTAGGCTGGCAACGGCTCCATTGACACCCTTTTATCTACCCACTCTACTGCTGCTATCAAAGTTAACTATTTTTGACTTAATAACAATTGGAATGAAAGTAAACTTGAGAATTATATTCTTATTTCTCTTTTTGACAATTTAAGAAATATCCTCATTTCTTCTAATAAACCTGATTAAATTCCTTAAGCTTTCTTATAATGGTGATTTTGTTCTTAAAGAGGTTTGGAATTTTATTAGAGATAAACAAAACCCCTCCAATGTCTTTATTACTTTGGAACAATATCATTCCCATTTCCTAGATTTTAGCTTGGAGGGTTTTGAATAACATTATTCTATTGACACTTTGCTCTCGACTAAAGGGTTTTATTTACCATCAAAATGCTATTGTTGCTTTCATATTGAAAATGTAAATCATGTTATTGTTAATGGTGCTATTGCTTCTAAATTATAGCTTTGGTATGATGATTTATTTAATTCCAACCATTTTCATGGTTCTCTTTCTTTATATCAACTTCTTGACATTTGTTCCCAAAAAATTATGAAAGGTCTTATCAAAGTTTTAATTGCTCTTACTCTTCTCTGGTTCACCTGGATGGATAGAAATGATGCTAAATATCATGGCTCTCCTATGAACCATAAAAGGATCTTGGCTAGAACTAAAGAAAAAATTCATGCTCTATTTAATGCCAATCTTATTAGTAACATTCATTTTAGGCTAAATTTGTGGCTAAAAATTAAGTATCATTACGCTTGAACTCTTATAAAGGTGCTAGGATTATCCATTGGATCAAACCTAAAGACAACTTGATAAAGTAAATATGGTTTTGTAGCTTCCAATAAATATGGTTATGGTGGTATCCATAGGGATTCTAAAGGTACTATCATTTGTGCTTTTGCCTATCCTCTCAAAGCCTATTCTATTATTTTTGTTGAGCTTATGGCTATTAGTAAAGCTTTTGAAATTTGTTTGAATAGTGTTTTCTCAACATCTGAAGTTGATGCTCTCTTACTTCTTGACATGCTTAATTCCAATAGAAATGGGAATGTTGAATTTTTTTATCTTCTTATTCATACAAAAAATCTTCTTTCTCAAGTTTATTTTAAAATTTCACACATCCTTCGTGAAAGTAATGCTAGTGCTGATTTCTTGGCTAATTTAGGTGCCAACTTAACTGAGTTCACTTTATTTGACAACCAAACATTGCCTAAACTATTAAGAGGCTTGGTTAATCTAAATAATATTGGATTGTCTTTTCTCAGATTATAATTTCTTGGCTTGGTTTCTTTTGTGTTATTTTTTTATGAGCCTTTGCTTTTGTTTGCCCTTTGTTCAACCCTATTTAGGTTATGGTTATTTACTTATTTTTAACTCTTTCACTGGTGTTGGTTGTTACTTTTGACCTTTTAAGTTTGGGTTAGCCTAGTGTTTACTCCTTGGTGGTTATTATCAATATAACCTAGGTTGATTTGGTTTTTTGACTGTACACTTTGGGTTGTTACCACATTTTTCCTTGGTTGTTTTTTGATAACCTCCTATTGGGTTGTGGCTTTGTCTGTTATTGGCTTTACCCTAATTTCAGGGCTGGTTGCTCACTTACCTATTTTGGATCTACTGTTGTGGTGGTTGAATGTGTGGTTTTGTTGGCTGGCATAGTGTTGGCTTATTAGGTTCATTGGCTAGTTGGCTGTTTTGGCTATTTTTTCCTCTTTTGTTGGTGACATATCTAGGGAACTGTTGGTGGTTTAGTTATGGCTTCATTTTGGAATGGTGGGGGGTTTTATTTGGCTATTACTTTCTCTATCTTGTTGAATGGGGCTTGGTGGTCAATTTTACTGATTCTATTTTATTTCTTTTGGTTTGGGTTTGGTCCTCCTTTTGTTTAAGCCTTCCTCTCTTGGTTGCAGCAGCTTTGGGTTTGGTTATTATTCTGGGTTGGCTAGTTTAGGGCTTTTTGGTGGCTGTTATTTTTCTGGCTATCTTGGGTGATTTTGGCTTGATGGATCTGTTGGTCTTTACATTCACTTGGGTTTTACTGGTGGTGGTTGGCTAGGAGGCTATGTTGGGTTAAATTGGTTGGTTTCTATTGTGTGTTTTATTTGATGGTTTTATGCTTTTGCTTGGTTGATGGGGATCTTTCCTTTGTTGGTTACTAATGATGGGTTGTTCTCGGTGGTCGCCTTATGGATGTTTTACTTAGTCGCTTTGGTAGAGGACTTTTAGTTGTCCTTGGAATTTTGGTTGGTGCCTTTCTCTTTGTTGATTTTTTCTTCTTCTTGGCCATCAGTAACCTTTTGTTGTTCTGATCAAACCTTTGTTGATCCTTCTAAATTGGGATTTTTGGTTTATGGTGGTTGGTTGCTACCTTTGGCTTCCTTTTGTGTGTGGTCTTAGTTGTTGGCTATATTGGTGGTGGTTATGATGGTGTTATTGATTGGTTCCATTAGCTTGGCCAATGATCTTGTTGTAACTTCTAGGTTGTTAGCTTTATGTGATTGGCCTGTTGTGGATTTTAGTTAGTGGGTTGGCTATTGAATGGCTATTGGCTGGTTATTTTCTCTGTTTGTTTGGTGCAGGATTGGATCACTATGGACTACTTGCCTTGGATGGCTGCCAATATCAGGTATGCTGGCTATGATGGCTTTGATGTTTTAGGTTTATGTTAATTTTTTTGTTTAGTTTTGTTTTTATTTTATTTTTTAGGTTTAGGTTTGATTTTCTATTTTTAGGTTTAGGTTTAGGTTTTAGGCTTTTATTTTAGATTTATTTTCAGGTTTTATATTTTATTTTATGTTTAAGTTTACTTTTAGTTTAGGGTTTAGTTTAGTTTTAGGTTTTATTTATTTTAGTTTAATTTATCTTAGTATAAGTTTAGGTTTATTTTATTTTGTTTATTTTAGGTTTAGGTTTTTGTTTAATTTAGGGTTTAAGTTTTATTTTTTAGGATTATTTTTTAGCTTTAGGTTTTAATTTAGTTTTTATTTTATTTTATTTTAGGTTTTATTTTATTTAAGTGTTTTTTAAGGTTTATCATATTTTTTTAAGTTTAGTTTAGGTTTTTATTTCTTTTATTTTATATTAGTTTTAAATTTGTATTTATTTTTAGGCTTTCAATTAAGTTTATTTTTGATGTTTAAGTTTTATTTGGTTTTATTTTATTTTATTGTAAGTTTATTTTATTTTTAGTTTTATTTTATTTAGGTTATTATTTTTAATTTAGTTTAGGTTTTATTTATTTTATTTTATTTTTATTTTGATTTGATTTTATTTTATGATTAAGTTTGGTTTTAGTTTAAGTTTATTTATTTATTTATTTATTTATTTTAGGTTTATTTATTTTAGTTTTAGGTTTTATTTAGTTTAGTTTAGGTTTAGGCTTTAGGCTTTAGGGTTTTAGGGTTAGTTAGTTTTGGTTTAGGGTTTTGAGGTTTAGGTTTAGGGTTTAGGATTAGGGGTTTGTTTAGGAGAGGATTAAATTTTAGGTTTAAAGGTTTAGGGAAGTGAGATAGATAGGTGATTATGGTTTAGGGAAGGGGGTTTAGGTTTTGGGTTTAGGTTTAGGGTTAGTTTAGTGTTTAGTGGATTTTGGTTTAGGATTTTTTTGGGTTTAGGTGGGTAGGTTTAGGATTTAGGGTTTAGGGGCACGGTTCTTTTTTTAAAATTAGGTAAACTGGTAAGTTTAGGTTTATTTAGTTTACTTAGTTTATATTTTATTTATTTTAGTGTATTTTTTATTTAGGTTTAATTTTAATTTTTATTTATATTAGTTTATTTATTTTAGGTTTATTTATTTTAGTTTAGTTTTATATTTTAGTTTATTATTTTTTAGGATTAGATTTTATTTTTTAATGTTTAGGTTTATATTTTATTTTATTTTCTTAGGTATAGGTTTTGTTTTATTTTAGGTTTATTTTTAGGTTTTATTTTTTAGTTTAGGTTTAGGTTTATTTTTAGTTTATTGTATTTTATTTAGTTTAGGTTTAGGTTTAAGTTTTATTTTTTTTAGTTTAGTTTATTTTAGTTTAGGTTTAAGTTTATTTTGTTTATTTTAAGTTTATGTTTTTTTAGTTTAGAGTTTATGTTTTATTTTTTATTTATTTTTAGGCTTATTGTTTATGTTTGGTTTTATTTAGTTTTTAATTTATTTTATTTTAGGTTTATTTTATTTAGGGTTTAGGGTTTAGAGTTTGGGTTTAGGGTTTAGGGTTGTAGGTTTAGGGTTAGTTTTAGGGTTTAGGGTTTGGGGGTTTTTTAATTAAGTAAACTGGTAGGTTTAGGTTTACTTAGTTTATTTAGTTTATTTTTTTATTTATTTTGGTTTGTTTTATTTATTTTTATTTAGGCTGATTTGTTTTTAGTTCAATTTATTTATTTTAGGTTTATTTATTTTAGTTTAGGTTTTTTATTTTAGTTTATTTTTTAGGTTTAGGTTTATGTTTATGTTTACTTCCATAAGCAATAGATTGGATCGACCGTTCTTTTGTTTCTCTAGTTCCCATCAAAACTACCTCCGCCTCTCGACTAGCGGGATCCACCATTATATCCCTGATCTCTCCATTCCCCACCACCACGGCTGTAACCTCCATCACTCGTCCCACCACCATAACCACCACTACTCCGACCACCACCTCCATATCCACCACCTGCATATACCCATCCCCAAACCATAACCTCCCCTTCACCTCCATCACTAATTTTAGACCAAGCCTAGTTGATGATGATGTGCCAAGGTTCTGTGCATTCTTAGGGTTTAGGTTTAGGTTTAGGTTTATTAGGTTTTAGCATTTATGTTTATTTTTTTAATTTATTTAGTTACTTTACGTTTTGGTTTAGGGTTTGGTGTTTAAGGTTTATGGTTTAGGGTTAGTGTTTAGGGTTTAGGGTTTAAGGTTTAGGGTTTAAGGTTTAGGGTTTATGCTTTTAGGGTTTAGGGTTTAGGGTTTAGGGTTTTTTAGGGTTAAGGGTTTAGGGTTTAGGGTTTAGGGTTTAGGGTTAAAGTATTTAGGGTTTAGGGTTTAGGGCTTAGAGTTTAGAATATAGAGTTTAAGGTTTTTTTTTTAAAAAATTAAGTAAACTCAGAGGTTTAAGTTTATTTAGTATTTTTAGTTTAACTTTTATTTATTATAGTTTACTTTATTTTTATTTTTATTTATGTTTATTTTTTATTTTTATTTATTTTAGTAGAATAGGGTTTAAGTTTTATTTTTATTTAATTTTAGGTTTATTATTTAAGTTTAGGTTTTTTTTTAGTTTTTAGTGTATTTTATTTTAGGATTATTTTATTTAGGGTTAACGTTTAGTTCTTATTTTATTTATGTTTTATTCTTTGGTTTATTTTTTAATTTAGTTTAGGTTTTATTTATTTTACTTAGTTTATTTTTTTTTATGTTTAGGTATAGGTTTTAGTTTAGGTTTTCTTTTTTAATATTATATTTTAGGGTTTCAGTTTATATTTATTTTTATTTTAGGTTTTACAGGCTCAAATGTCTTTTAGATTTTAGGATCCTGGGTCAGGTGTTAGGTCCACCAGCTTTCACGTTTAGGGAAGGTTTAGGGTTTGGGGTCAGGTTTAGGTTTAGGGTTTAGGGTTTAGGCTTTTGTAGGTTTAGGATTTCAAGTTTAAGATTTAGTGTTTAAGCTAGTTTAGGGTTTTAGGGTTTAGGGTTTGGGTTTAGGTTTAGGTTTAGGTTTAGGGTCAGGTTAGATTGGTTTAAGTTTAGGGTTTATGGTTTAGGCTTTAGTTTAGGGTTTAGGTTTAGGGTTTAGGGTTTAGGGTTTAGGTATAATTTGATTTTAGGGGTTTAGGGTTTAAAATTGAGGTTTTAGGGTTTAGGGTTTTTTTGGGGAACCCATATAGGGAATTTTATTTCCACAAAGGGCAAAGGTCCTTAAGAGTGATAAACTCACTACTGCTCAAAGAGCTGAAAAGCCTAGAGAGTAAATCCTCTAAGTACAAATAAACAAAGCAAAAGATAAGAGAGGAAAAGATATAAAGAGATCAAAATAAGAAGCCATTAGACCACTTTCATCAAAAGCTCTTGAGGATGATAGAAGGCTATGTATCCACTATAGAAGGAACCTACAAGAAAATATCACACAATCTACAAAAATATAGAAGAAAGAATTAGCACAGTTAAGATGGTACATCTCAAATTGAAAGTAAAATTAGAATAAAATGAGAGAAATATAGGGGAGTGTGTGAGAACAGGCTCAGGCTCTGTCACAAAAAATTGGGGCAACCGCAAACATGAGCATCCAAACTTCCAATGGAGGGTTACATCACATATGCTACTACCAGCCAAACAATGAGTGAAATCATCCGCCATCATATACAAACACGGGGAAGCATCCATTGAAAGAAAATCATATAATCTTTAGTACCTACATACCAAAATATAGCCACATACACTATAGCAAAGAAGGCAATATAGATCAGAATGAGAAAGGGATGACACCAAACCCCTATAAGATAAGTATTACCAACTAATTCCAACATATAGCTTATGTACAACAACATCATCCCTGGATGTACATCTTGGCCACATCCACCTTATCGATAGCATTATTGATAGCATTATCACCACAATAAATATACATGTCAAATAGAGCCAAGATTGAACTCAACCAGCAGATAAATCCATACAGCAAGGTCATAGATAATTAACAACAGTGAATCCAAAGACAATATTCACCTACTGAGTAATCCAAAAAAAGCCACTTAGCATATATAGGCAAAACCATCCACCAGATGATCCTCTTGGCGAAAATAGCCCAGAAAGAGGAAAGCCATTGGGTCATCAATAGATGTTAACAATCACCTTGATAATAGCATAATCATAATAGTTTTGCAAGAAGAGATCCAAGAGGGAAATGAAGCAACAGGCCCATATCGCAAAGGCATAGATAATATGGTTAACCACACAAATAATAGAATAAAAGACAGTAAAAATAAAAATCGCAAATAGTTAGCTCAAGATAAAACCCAAAAGACCATTCACCGATCCAAAGCAAAGAAACCAAATCAACTGACAGAAGCAGAATGAGAAAAAAAATAGCCCAATCATGCAAAGAAATAGTAGTGATGGCAAAAATACACCATCTATCCATTAGGGAAAGAGATAGACAAACCCATACATTAAGGAAATAGGTACCCCATCATTCAATAAGGGAATCGAAGTACAATAAATCCCAAGAAGTGACAATTAACAAGAAACCAATATTCGAGGCTATAATGGCAAGAGCCTCCATCACATGATAACCAATTAATAATTGAAATGCATCAAGACCAAGAAAATAAAACAAATAAAGGAATGGACATACAGGTAAGCCAAACCTATTAACAGACCAAAAAATAGAAAAATGAGACTAATATCTAAGATAGGGTATTCCAGTATTGTCCAATTCAAAACAAGTGAAAATAGAGCAGCAGCTAAACAAATAGTATCAGTCAAAATAGCAAGAATGGGAGGCAAGGAACAGTCCCAATCGTGCAGAGAAACTACAGTGATGGCAAGAAAAATACAGAATCTATCCCTATAGATTAGGAAAAGAGGCAGCACAAACCAACACATTAGGGAAACAGGAACCACAACCCCATCATTTAGTAAGGGAAATAGAAAGTACAATAAAACCTTGTGATGCATCAGAAAACCAAGAAGCAAAAGAAATAAAACAAAGGACATAGGTAAGGAAAATCATTAATAGACCAAAACATAAGAATGAGACTAATTTTGAGATAAGGTAATCCAAGATATCCAAATTAACCAAACCACAAATGTTTAGGAAGATTAAGATCAAAGAAAGTTATGTCATCTAATCTAGCACCCATTAGCAAGATAATCGACACGCATTACCTTCATGCCAAACATGAGTGATTTTGAAACAAACTTGAGATAGAGAGCTCTAGTATGGTTAAGGAGGTAATACAAATTTGTATTGCCCACCTTGGTGGAAGTCAACATATCAATGCAAGAGAGCATCCAATCAGATATTGAGCCAACCTTTTGTAAACAAATCTCAATAGCTTTGTTAACATCCAAACAAAGATAACATAACAAGAAAGGATAGGCAAAAGCACAAAGGACTTTAATTAAAGTTTCTAAAATGCCTCCACAAAAAAGCATTTTGAGAAAGATCCATCAAGATTAATTTTGATAATATTATTGTGAGGCTTTATCCAATACAATCTTATCTTCTTTACATTTGGGATACTGCAAGCTAAAACCCAATTTGTTGGCCACAAATTTTAAATTGATTGTTGGTAAGTAACCGGCATTAAAAGAGCATGAATTTTATCTTTAATTCTAACAATAATCCTTTTATGATTTATAGGAATCCCACGATGTTTGGCATCATTTCTATCCATCCATATGAACCATATAAGAGTGAAGGAAGTTATCACTTTAATGTGACCTTTTGCAATTCTTTGAAAATAAACATCAAGAAGTTGATATAAGGATAAAGAGCCATTGAAATGGTCAATATTGAAAAGATCATCATACCAAACTCATAGTTTGGAGACAATAGCTCCATTAACATAGACATGGTTCACATTCTCAATGTGAAAACATCAGTAGCATTTTGAAGATAAATAAAAGCCTTTACTCCACATTAAAGAATCAACAGGGATGAAATTTTTCAAAATTTTACCAAGTTAGAATAGAATAAGAAATAGGTATAGTGTTATTCCAAAGTTTAAAAAATATGTTAGAGAAATCATGAGCTTCCCTAATATGAATCCATACATCTTTAAGGTTAAAATCACCATTTTGAGACAACTTAAATAGAATCTGATCAGCATGGTTAGAAATGATAGGGATGCTAGTAAATTTATGTAAAAGAGAGGTGGAATATAATCAGTAAGCTTAGTATCATTCCATTTATTATTCAGCCAGAATGACTTCACTTTAATAGCAGTAGTGGAGTGAGTAGATAATAAATCATCAATGGAGCCACTGCTAGTCCAGTTATCTTGCCAAAAAAAGGAAGATCAAGAGTTGACCCCCCAAGAAATAAGGGATTCAGCTTCCCATTTGATGGAATAAAGTCTTTTCCATACATGAGAGTCACCCACCTTGTAAGGACAAATGAGAGGATGCTTACCCTGTCAGTACTTGGCAGTCATGAATTTAGCCCAAAGACTATTTTTGCTCCTAAAGTTCCACCAAAGTTTATGAGAGAATGCAGTAATAGCTTCCGATTGGCTTATGACCAAGCCCACCTTCAGCAAGGGTGCCACAACTTTTATACCAAGAAGTCCAATGCATTCTTTTAGTAGAATTATTTGATCCCCTGAAGAATTTATTAAAGAGGCACTCAATTCTGTTCAAGGTAGAATTAGTAGGAGTAATGGTTTGAATAAGATATAAAGGCATGGAGTTAAGGGTACTCTTAAGAAAAGTGAGTCTACCACCAAATGAGAGTAAATGAAATTCCCATATTTTAATTTTATTCAAAATTTTTTGGATTAACTCATCAAAGAGGTGTGATCTTTTTGACCTTTATATAGCACCAAGATATTTAATAGGAAGTTGTTGTTGAAAATTAGTGATTCTCAAGATTTGATTGATTTTGTTACTAGGATTTTAGTGGAAGGAATGAAACGACTTTTGCCTTCATTAATAGAGAGACCACTTTCCTTCCCAAATTTATTTAAGAAGTTCTTGATTTTTTTAATGTGATGAATGGAAGCATTGCAAAAGATAATGAAGTCATCAGCAAAACTAAGATGGGAGACAGGAATACCACCAAGAGTTCTAAAAACATGCTTGGATTATTGTTGAAGAGGTCATTAAGGCTCCTAGAAAGATATTCCACAACAATAAAAGAAGAGAGGGAGACAAGGAATTTCCTTATCTCAAACCATGTGAAGAAGGGAAGATACCTAAGGCCTCACCATTCAGAATAACAGAGAACCAAGCATTACTAATATAATTTTTAACGAGGGAGATGAAATTACTAGAGAAGCCAAACAAATGTAGAATTTGGAAAAAGAAGGTCCAAGAGATGTTATCAAAAGCTTTAGAGATATCCAATTTGAAAAGGATGTTACCACCTCTATAGAGGCATCCAAATCGTGAATCGGCTCTTGGGAGAGAAGAATGTTATCAGATGTAGCTCAACCTCTAACGAAACAAGTTTGGTTCAAAGAAATAATGTTTTGAAGTAGAGGACTAATTCTATTGGAAAGCAATTTAGCAATTAGTTTATGAAAAAAGGTGCATAGACTGATAGGTCTGAAATCACCCCATCATTTAGGATTATCAATTTTGGGTATAAGGACAATGGAAGTGCTAGAGAAATATCTAGGTAAAGGATTACCATTAAATAAATCAACCACATCATCAACTAAATCATACTTAATAATAGGCCAACAATGCTGAAAAATTGAGTAGTATAGCCTTCCAACATAATCAACATTCATGTTATTAAGAATTTTATCAATCTCCTTCGTAGGGACCATCATATAAGTGATTGTCATCACCGGTAATTGTTAAGGGAATCAAATGAGAGTTGGAGATAGCCTCTAAAGTATGGCTCTTGTTAGAAATTTCTAAAATGATTAGTGACATAGTCTTTAATCTCATTATTATCATCCATTGCCATTGTCACTTTTAATTTTTTGAGAGTTTAAAGCTCTCTTTTTTGGAAAAGAGCATGGAAATATCTATCCCATAAATATGTTTACTAGCAGCCTTTTACCACCAGTAAGTTTCTTCCATATTCTGATCGGTAACCACGTTATCTTTGGCTTCATTTAAGTCCTTCAATTTAGAAGAATAGATTCAAATTAGCATTTTCAAGACAATAAACCAATTGTTCCATATTTTTGATATTAGCAAAGAGATTTTTAAAACAATGCTTGTTCCGCCAAGCAAGGTTTTGTTTAAGTCTTTTAAGCTTAAATCAGAGGTGAATCATGCCCTTAACATAATTATCAGGGTGAAGAGGGGCCATCCAGTTGGTGGAGACAACATTTAAGAAATCAATGTGTTGAATCCACATATTTTGGAATTTGAAAGAGGTAGAGGAGGATAATCTATTAGAGGGATTTTTAACAGATATCAAAATAGGAGCATGGTCAAACAAAGCTCTACTCAAATGCTCAATAGAGGTACAAGGCCATTGATTAATCCAAAGGGAGTTAAATAGAGTCCTATCAAGCTGTTGCCAAAGTCTAGAGTTTTTCCAAGTGTAATCTGAACCCGAGTAGCCAATGTCAATAAGGTTGCAATCAAGAATCATATTGGAGAAATCTTCCATGGAATGAATGTTAGGAGAACAACCACCCCTTCTTTTAGAGGAAGAGAGGATAGTGTTGAAATCACCCCCAACCAACCAAGGTTTACAAAAAGTTTCTTAAATTATCCCAAAGGATGTTCCTACTAGCCCAGTTGCAAGATGCATAAACAAAAGAGCCTAGAGCAGAGAAAGCACCCAAAGAGATATGGACATTGATAACTTGCTGAAGATCATCAAGGATAGATACATTGACTAAATTATTCCAAAACATCAATTTTTATTGCTAATATTATAGAAGAAGCTATTAAAACTGAGCATTCTAGCAACATGTTTGATTTTAGAAGAATGTAAGAGAGGTTCAATAACAACCAAAAAAGCAATATTATTAATAATGAGAGACTTCTAACATGGTTAGGACAATGAGGGTCCCAATACCTCGAACATTCCAAATAAGTGAGTTAAACATAAAGGAAAATTAAAATAAGCTAAGGAAAAAATAGATAACTAGAGGGAGAAGAAGGAAAAAGAAATAGTTATTTATGAGATGAGGAACCAGATCTAGTAGATCTAGTAGAGTTATTAGGGAACATTTTTGCTTTTAGTGATTTCTTTTTAAAAATAGTTTGAAATGGTCTATTTTTGTCCAAAGAATCACCATCCAAGAGAGACTAATTAGTTGTATTAAGAATAGGGTCAGAATCAGTCAAAGCAATTCTAATGATAACTTCCCCTTCCTCAATTTCAGCATTAAGCTAAAAGGTCAGATTAGCATGCATATCAATCTCAAGATTTGGAGAAGGAGAGGTTGTAAAACCATTAAGAGCACAAATTTCAGGATCAGCTTCAAAATGTTTTTTTTAGATTTTCCTCCATCAGCAAATTACCATTCAAATTACCATTAAGGGTCACATGCTCCTCCTCATGTTCAGTAATCAAGAGAGGCAAGGTAGTTTGAATAGAGGCAATATCTTGAGGAGGCAAATTATGAGGTAAAGAAGGACTGATATCCAAACCATCATATTCAACATTTTGGTCAACATTAGCAATATCTTTAACCCGCGATTGAAATTTTGAGTATCATCATTAAGCAAAGTAGTGGGTTCCAAAGAAGTAGAAATAGATTCCCATTTTGATTAACCTTAGGCACATAAATAGATTTACCAACTTTATCAATTGGTAGATTAGATTAGGATCAGTCAAGTTTTTCTTTTTTAAGTCATGTACAAAACATTGAATTATCATGCCCATGAATTTTACAATGCGAAAGTAAAAATAAAAAATTCAAACTTTTTCATTATAACCAAACTTTTAGAACCAATCCAAACTTCTTTAGGGTGCTTTTAGAGATATCAATTTCCACCAAATATGAGCAAATGAAGGTCGATCTCACAATGGTGGCCTAATCAATTTGAAGAGGTCCCAAAAAGGGCCCAAAAAAGAACTTGATAATGAATTCTCATATTAGGAAAACCCAACCATACAGAACAATTGGTGATTCCTCTTTATATCAAAAGGGGAGACCACTTTAATAGATGCATTTGACAATTAAAACAAAGTAAGAACATCGAGAAAACCCTTGAATAATCTAGATCATTAGTTGAATTAAAATGTGCCTTGGATCAATCAAACCAATAAAGAATGCACCAAAGCTTAAGATTGTGAAAAATGAGTGAATATTGTCAGATTAGGCTGCAAAGTAAATTTACCAACTAAAGTGAATTCATAAGGCTTAGCCAACTTTTCAACGTCATTATCCGAGCACATAATCACTGCATGCCATGAAATGAGGTCGATATCAAATTCACCAAATCAGTATGGGAAAGGCCCTTACTAGAGAGAGCATGCTTAAAGGATTTAATCGCATGCAAAGTAGAAGAAGCTTTTGAATCCATAAATCCCATTAAATATGATGTCCTAGCTACCACCTCCATGAAGGAACCTTGGCTGTGTGGCCAAAGGAACTGCAGCCATCAACAAGAAAACATGAACATCATGCGCGTGGCCAAACAGAGGCAAACAAACAAAGAGCCAATCGAGAATGGAGAAGAATCAACCAAATCGTAAGGAGAAAAGGATACAGAAAGAGGGAAAATTGCAGTCGCCAGAGAGCAAGGTTTAGGTAAGGTCTAGGTTTAGGGTTGTAGGTTTAGGGTTTAGGTTTAGTTTTAGGGTTTAGGCTCTATGATTTAGAGGTTTAGGGTTT
Source organism: Cymbidium sinense (assembly GCA_021442155.1). Taxonomy (NCBI): domain Eukaryota; kingdom Viridiplantae; phylum Streptophyta; class Magnoliopsida; order Asparagales; family Orchidaceae; genus Cymbidium; species Cymbidium sinense. The sequence continues at coordinate 316,505,189 of CM038214.1, read as the reverse complement.
AGGGTTTCAAGTTATTTAGTTTGGTTAGTTTATTTTATAATATTTTAATTTAGTTTATTTATTTTATGTTTATTTATTTAAGTTTAGGTTTTCATTTTAGTTTATCTTTTAGGTTTTAGGTTTAGGTTTATGTTTATTTTTTAGTTTAATTTTATTATTATTTTATTTTTTAGGTTTAGTTTTATTTTTTATTTTTAGGTTTTGGTTTAGGTTTTTATTTTATTTCTTTAGGTTTAGGTTTTAAGTTTTTATTTTAAGTTTTTTTTTAGCTTTTAATATTTAGTTTAGGTTTATGCTTATTTTTTATTTAATTAATTTTAATTAATTTAGGGTTTAGGCTTAGTTTATTTTAGGTTTAAGTTTAGATTTTATTTATTTTAGTTTAGGTTTAGGTTTATTTTATTTTGTTTATTTTAGGTTTAGGTGTTTTAGTTTATTTAGGTCTCTTTATTTTTATTTATTTTAAGTAATATTTTAGGTTTATTTTTTAAGTTTAGGTTTTTATTTTGTTTTATTTTAATTTATTTTGGTTTATTTTATTTTTATTTTTTTAGTTTTATCTTAGGTTTTATTTTATGTTTATTTTATTTTAGTTTAATTTTTATTTATTTTATTTTAGTTTAGTTTTAGGTTTATTTATTTTATGTTTATTTCTTTTATTTTAGTTTAGTCATTTTTTAGATTTATTTTAGAGTTTTAGGTTAGGGTCAGTGTTTTTAGTGGTCCAGGTTTAGGGTTTAGGTGGCTCAGGTGGTTGACATAGTGCTCAGTGGGTGCCTGGGTTTGGGGTTTAGTGGGGTGTGGTTTAGGGCCTAAGGTGGTTTGGAGGGCTCAGGATTAGGTTGGGTTTATGGTTTAGTTTAGGTTTAGGTTTAGGGTAGTAGGAGTAAGTTTGGGGTAGGTTTGGGGATTAGTTAATTTGGGTTAAGATTTAGGGTTAGATTTTTTTTTTTATTTTATTTATTTATTATTTATTTATTTTTTAAGTAAACCAAGTATGTTTATGTTTATTTAGTTTATTTTTATTTATCTTCATTTATTTTATTTTAGGTTTTTTATTTTATTTATTTTAGTTATTTTAGGTTTATTTATTTTAGTTTAGGTTTTATTTTAGTTAATTTTAGTTTAGTTTAGTTTATTTATTTTAGTTTAGTTTTATTTTATTTAGGTTTATTTTTTTATTTTAGAGTTTAAGTTTTTTTTATCTTTTAGCCCAGGTTTATTTTAGGTTTATTATTTTAGTTTAGGTTTAGGTTTATTTTATTATTATTTTATTTATTTTAGGTTTAGGTTTATTTATATTTTAGTTTAGTATTTAGGTTTATTTTTTTATTTAGTTTAGTTTATTGGTTTAGGTTTTATTTTATTTTTTTGGTTTATTTTAGGTTTATTTTTAGGGTTATTTTATTTAGTTTTATTTTATTTTATTTTAAGTTTATTTTATTTTATTATAGTTTTAGTTTTATTTTATTTAGGTTTTAAATTTTAGTTTAGTTTAGCATTTATTTATTTTATTTTATTTATTTTTATTTTTATTTTCTTTTAGGTTTATAGGTTTAGTTAAGTTTATTTATTTTATTTTATTTTATTTTATTATTATTTTTGGTTTAGGTTTTATTTATTTTATTTTAAGTTTTATTTAATCTAGTTTAGGTTTTAGCCATTTAGGGTTTAGGTTTAGAGTTTTAGGTTTAGGTTTAGGGTTTAGGGTTTAGGGTTTAGGTTTTTTTTGGGTTTAGGGTTTAAGGTTTAGTGGGTTTTATTGGTTTTGGGTTTGGTTTGGTTTTAGGTTTAGGTTTTTTTAGTTTAGGGTTTAGTATTTTGGTTAATTATTTTAGCAGAGAATAAATTTAGATTCAACATTCCTTCTTTTCGATTTCATCAACCAAGTAACATAGCAAGTTTTCTAAGACACAAGCTACGATAAAGATCAAAAGTGAGCACGTAGAGAGCAAATCAAAAACCCTAGATAACTAGAACCATCTCTACTATAAAGATAAAGTTCCATAAGCAGATTGGATCTGTCTTCATTTCTCCAGCTTAGAATCTCTGCTTCTCAGTAGTGGGATCCACCATGATATCCTTGATCTCTCCTCCGCCACCACCATGGTTGTAACCGTTGCTCCCTCCTCACCACCACCACTGCACCACCACCTCCATATCCAGCACCTGATCCTCACCCACCACTGATAACCACCGCCTCCACCTTCACATCCACCGATCTAGACCCAGCTGACATTGATGATGTTCCCGCCAAGGTTTTTCCAAGGTTTAGGTTTAGGTTTAGTTTATTAGGTTTTAGGATTAGGTTTATTTTTAATTTATTTAGTTACTTTAGGTAGGTTTAGTTTAGGTTTATGGTTATGTTGGTTTAGGTTTAGGTTTAGGGTTTAGGGTTTAGGGTTTTGGGTTTACTTTAGGGTTTTTTAGCTTAGGTTTAGGGTTTAGCATTTTTTTAAATTAAGTAAATTGGTAGGTTTAGGTCTATTTAGTTTACTTTTTATATTTATTTTATTTTATTTTTTTTTTTTATTTAGGTTTATTTTTTATTTTTATTTAGTTTAGTTTATTTATTTTAGGTTTATTTATTTTGGTTTAGGTTTTTATTTTATATTTTTTAGTTTATTTAAGTTTTTTATTTTTTAGGTTTAGTTTTTTTATGTTTTTATTTAGTTTAGGTTTAAGTTTTTAGATTTTAGGGTTTAGGTTTGTGGGTTTTAGGGTTTAAGGTTTAGGGTTTAGGGTTTATGGTTTAGGATTTAGTGTTTAGCATTAAGGTTTAGTATTTTATGGACTTCTAAATTCCTTCATTCCAAAGCCCAAATTCAATTTATTTTCTCATGAATCAATCATACCTTCATATTCACAAATATAAATAAAATCTACAATCATCAAGCTAAAATCAAAATCAAGTCAAACCTAACTTAACCCTTTGACTTGAAATGTTCAAATGAACCAAAACCCATTTAAACCCAAGCCAATTAAAATTGAATTTATATATCAATCCCAAATCCATATATAAACTCAACTAAATCAAACTCAATAAAAAATCATGCCAACTAAACCCAATTGGTCCACATTCCTTAAACTAGCTAATTTGACCTATTTGAGCCAAGTTGTAATCTTACCTAAATTGGATTGAACCAAGCCCATCAAAACCTCCCATCATGATTATAGAGCACTCTAACTTGATCAATTGTCACAGATTAGGTCAAACTAAGTAAACTTGGTCAAATGACCAAGTCAACCCCTTAAACCATATGAATCTAAACTAGACAAATTGCAACCTATGCCAAATCCCTTGAAACCAATGATTCATACCAAATCAAAATCAATATTTGAATATGACTTGACCTTCAATTGAGTCAAACCAAACCCATTTGGCCCTCTTGACCCAAGTTGACCCAAATTGACCTAAAAGGCCAAATTGATTTCAACCAATGGCTCAAGTTCATTCCAAATTAATTGTTGAACTTAACCAAAGCTATGATTGGACCCAATGAACAATTGATTACTTAGCCCAAATTGACCTAAAGGTTCAAGTTGGCCTAAATTAAAATCAAATCAAAATTAATTAAAACCAAAGCCTACAATCATCTTCAATTGGTCAACTAACCCCAAACCAACAACCAACCCAAGCCAATTTGACCAATTTGGTCAAATTGGTCAACTTAACCCATTTGACCCAAATGAATTCAAATGAGCCAAAATCAAATCTAACCCAAACTAAACCAAACCAATTGAACCAAAACATCCCAAATGATCATATGAACTTGACCCAACCCTTGGTTTAAAATTTACCAATTGGTCAACTTGACAACTAACCCACTTGACCTAATGATTCAAATTGAGCCAAACCTAACCAAATCAACTCCAATTGACTTGAAATTTGGGCTAACCCACTTTTGGCTTATTTCAAATCTGCCCAAATGAAATCCAATGCCAAATGATCATTCTACCTCAAGGGCATAACATGAGACAAATCACCCATGTAATTGGTCATTTCCATTCATTGGCCACTTGATACTCTCCCAACGGTCCACCTAGGCACCTAGGACACTGCCCAACCTGACCCAAGGGTGGTTGGGTCAGCCATGACCCATGGGAGGTGAAATCACCTCACCCTCCCCATTGGAGCATTTGAAACCCATAGGACACCAATGACTCCTCTTTGGCAGCCACCTCCACACCTTCAACCAACCAAGCCGAGCCAACTCACCTCCTCTGACTCCTCGAGATGGTTAGACAGCCACTAAAAGCCAAACCTGATCCAACCGTCAGATCAAGATGAAGGGGGGTATACATCCCCTTATTTCCACTCAAACACAAACAAAAATCATTCCTCAAAGCCCTAGCTATGCAAGATGAGCCGCTAGAGACATTCCCTATGCTCCCAACCTCATTCCTCGATCAAAAAATGCCATTCTCATTTGTCTAAATAGACACTTCACCTAACTTTCCCATTTCTCCATCAAACTCAAATTAACTTTTCACACCTTCCTAGGCCTCGAGCAAGAATGAATCATCTCCCAAGCTTCCTGAGCACCAGGGGTTCGACTTCGATCAAAGCTAAGCTCCAAATCATCGATTCATGGCCTTCCAAGCAAATGTTGAGGAATTGATCCAATTACTGCTCAACAGGGCTTCATCTCCACTAGATGAAGCTTCCTCAAGTGTTCGAGCCACTTTGTGCTCGGAGAAGGTATCCAAAAGCGATCCTTAGGAAAAAATGGGTTGGAGCTTTTGAAGAAAACTTGCACCTCGTGGTGTGATCTTGACCATTTGATCCCCTCATCATGCGTTGTAGTGTGGATCCTTTGAGTTGATCTAAGCGGGTAAGCTTGGATTAAGTGAGCAATGGTGGATGCACTCAATTGCCTCACTGAGTGACATTAGATCATGCACCGCCATCCATTCGCATGATTGAAGTAGCCGGATTAATATTAAGCTATGGTAAGCGTAGATTTGGTAAAGCCGGGTACCGTTTTACGTGCCAGAAAGCATGCCGGGCGTGCCATGCCAACATGAGTAGTTTAATTAGGCTCAATTAATCATTTTAATGATTGAAAATTCATAAGAAATCATAGAGAAATAAAAAAATGAAATAAATACTCATTTTAAAGGTATTTAGAGGAGAATTACTTAAAAATGATCTTAACTAATTTTGAATAATAATTAAGGTTTAATTACAAAATTTTAATTAGCTTAATTATTATTATTGAGCAAATTCTAAATTTTATGGGTTAATTTAATAAGAAGACCTCTACCTCAATGATTTTCTTGGGATTTATTTTTAATTAGAAAATTGACAATTAAATAATTAAGCTAACTAATGATTAATTAATCCCATGAACAATGTTGTTAATTAAGTTTATTAATCATTTTTCAACAAGTGAACTAAGGAATAGGATGGGACCCCTTTCCATAAGTTCATTTCACCCTTGTTTAAAATGAAATTAATTAAGATTTAATTAATTAAATCACTTAATCAAATTGAAATCATAATCATCAACCTTAATTAATTAAATCATGGGGTAGATCTTTGGTGTTTAATAACCCAAAAGGAGTTTAATGAAATTATGGTTAGTCCACATGTGTGGGAAACCATAAGAGTAATTAATTAAGTCCCTTAATCTAATTAACTATTAATCTTGAGCCAATTGCATTAGGCCCCTTTATTTCCTAGATCATTTCAAGTTTATTTTCCATGCATATAATGTTGGCTCATAATATTTAGTTAATTAATTTAAGGTGACATAAGTAAAGGTAATTAATTCATCTAATTAAGGGTTCAACTTAATTAACCCAAAAAATCAACTTAATTACATTTCCTTAAATTAAATCAAATTAATGTGGGAATGGGTTTAAAATAAAAGTGATGATTTCTCTCTTCTTTAAATCAAATCAAATCCAAAACTTAATTAATAAAGAAGCTTTTTAGTTTAAAAATAATCTTATTTGATTTGATTATCCTTAAGAACTAGTTTGGTAGAGTGAATCACATACTTATATTTGATTGTCCTCTTCCAATCATGTTAAATTTGGTATGTCATTTGAATTCATGCATCCATCTTTTCAAAATCAAGTAAAATAAAATGGATTTTCTTTATGTAAGCTTGCATGTGTTGATTTAATTTAATATATGTGAGGCTATTATCACTATTAAATCCAAATGTATTTCTCAAAAGCTTATAAATGAATAATAATATGCATTATGATGCTAGTTATAAATACATAAGAAATGCATGTGCTTATAGCTTAAGTGTATGAAGGTTGAGTTTTCTTTCATCCATTCATGTGTTGATTTACTTAAGATTGATGGTAACGTATATAATCTGGACATCTCGGGAACATGAGGCTTTAGCTAGCCCCAAGAAGAAAAGTTGAATCTGAATTTGTTCTCTGTTAAAAAAAAATTTAAGAAAAAAAAAACTAAAAACCATCAACCCTAAACTAAAACCAGAACCCTAAACTTAAAACCTAATCCCTAAACCCTAAAAACCCTAAACCTAAACCCCAAAACCCTAAACCTAAACCCCTAAACCCCAAACCCTAAATAAACTAAACCCTAAATCAAACCCTAAACCTAAACAAAACCTAATCCTAAACTAAATAAAACATAAAAAAATAAAATAATTAAAAAATCTAAACATAAATAAAATAAAATAAAATAAAACCCTAAACTAAAACTTAAACCTAAATCTAAATAAAATAAAATAATAAAATAAAATAAAAACCTAAACTAAAACCTAAACCTAAACCTAAACCTAAACGCTAAACTTAAACCTAAACCTAAACCTGAAAATGAAATAAAATAAAAAATGAAAATTAAAATAAAATAAAATAAACAAAAACCTAAACTAAATTAAAAATTAAAATAAACCTAAAAATAAAAAACCTAAATAAAATAAAAACTAATGTAAAATAAAAATAAAGTAAACTTATAATAAAATAAAATAAAAACTAAATAAAAACCAAAACCAAAAAAATAAACCTAAAAATAAATAGAAAATAAAAGCTAAACCCTAAACTAAAAAAAAACCTAAACCTAAAATAAATAAAATAAAATAAACATAAACCTAAACTAAATTAAACTAAACAAAAATAAATAAAACCTAAACCTAAACCTAAAACAAACTAAACCTAAACCCTAAACTAAATAAAATAAAAGAAACTAAAAATAAATCTAAACCTAAACTAAAAATTAAAACCTAAAATAAAAACCTAAAACCTAATCCTAAGAAAATAAAATAAAAATATTAACCTAAACATAAAAATAAAAAATAAAATCTAAACCTAAAATATAAAATATAAACAAAACTAAACTAAAAAAGATAAAAAAGATAAATAAACCTAAAGATAACAAATTAAACTAAATAAATAAAAAGAAATAAAATAAAATAAAATAAAATAAATAAAATAAATAAAATGCTTAAATAAACCTAAATGGTTTACTTAAAAAAACCTAACCCTAAGCCACAAACCTAGAGCTGGACCACAAATCCACAGACCCTAAGCCACTGAAGCCAAACAGAGCCTACCACAAATAAGCCTAGCACAAAACAAAAATAAAATAAAATAACTAATAAAAAATAAACTTAAAATAAAATAAATAAAAACCTAAACTAAAACTAACTAAATAAAATAAACCTGGAATAGAGACTAAATAAAATGAAAGTAAATATAAAAATAAAATAAAATAAAATAAAACTAAAATAAACCTAAAAAAATAAATGGTAAAATAAAACCTAATAATATAAAAAAGAAAAACGGATCTAAAACTACAAAAACTAAAACCTAAAATAAAAATAAAATAAGCCTAAAAATAGATAAAATCTAAACTAAACCTAAAATGAACATAAACTCTAAACAAGATAAAATAAAATAATCTAAAGAGCACAAAACTAACTAAATCTAAATCTAAAAATAAAAAAACCTAAACCTAAATAAATAAAGATAAAATAAAACTAAACTAAAATGACTAACCTAGGCACAAAACTAAGATAAAGGCAGGCCAAACCACAGCCTAGGCCCTAAGTAGGCTTGGACCCTAGGCTGAGCCACTGAGCCCTAGCCTCACTGACCCCTAGGCCCTGGCCCTGGGCCTAAGCCACGGACCTAGGCCCTAGCCCCAGACCACAGGCCCTAGGCCCAAGGCCCCAAGACTGGGCTAGGCCTAAAAGGCTAAGATCATGAAGCAGGCTAAATCCCTAAAGAAAGATAAATGGAAAAGGCCAAGATAAAGATAAAATAAGAACATAAAGCTAAGCAAAGGCCCTAAACTAGGCCAAAGGCAGAAAGAAAATAGATAAAATAAAAACTAGATAGATAAGATAAATAAAACCTAAATTAGAAAAATAAAACTAAATAAGCCTAAAGGAAAAATAAAAATAAAATAAAGATAAAACTAAAATAAAACTAAACTAAATAATAAAACCTAAATATAAACCTAAAAATAAAATAATAAATAAAACTAAAACTACTCAAAAATAAAACTATAAAATAAAAAAACTAAAAATAAAAAGCTAAACTAAAATAAATAAAACCTAAATCAAAAATAAACTAAAACCTATGGTTAAACTAAAATAAAATAAAATAAATAAGTTAAATATAAATCAAAACTAAACTAAAAATAAAACCTAAAATAAACCTAAAATAAAACCTAAACAAAATAAAAATGTTAAACCTCAATAAAAATAAAATTTAAACATAAAAGTAAAAAATAAAAATAAAACTAAAGGTAAAAATAAAATCAGAGCTAAACTGAAAATGGAGATAAAACTAAACTAAAGATAAATCATTCTAAAATAAATAAAATGGTAAAATAAAATAAACTAAATCAAATGAATAGAAAGGAATAAATGATAAATACAGCTAAACTCTTGGTTTGATTAATTTTTTTTTAAAGATAAAGGTGAAATTAAAGATCCTGACACTAGGCCACTAGGCCCACTGAGCCACACTGAAGAGCCTAGGCCTGCTTGCCTAGTCCTGGCCCTGGAGTCCTGGGCCCTAGGCCCTGGGCCACAGGCTGGGCCCTGGGCCCTAGGCCCCTGAGTGAGCCACTGGGCCCTGGGCCAGGACTGGGCTGACACAGGCCAGAAGGCTGAATGAGGCCACTGGGCCTGACAGGTTGACTGGCCCACAGAGGCCCTGAGCCCAGGGTATGGCAGGCTGGGCCCAGGCTGGCAGGGCCACTGGGATGACCTGGGCCCTAGGCCCTGGGCTACTGGGCTTTGTGCACCAGGCACAGGCCCACACTGGCCACTGATGGGCCCCCAGGCCTGGAGCCTAGGCCCACAGGGACCCAGGCCCTGGCAGGAGCTAGGCTGGGCCCTAGATCCTGGGCCACTGAGGCCCCAGGCTGAGGCCTGGGCCACAGGCAGGCTGGGCCCTGAGCCTGATCCTGGGCCCTGGGCATGTCACTGAGATACAAGATACTGGCCGGGGACAGGTTGTTGACCTAAGGGCAGCAAGGCCCTAAACTGGGCTAGATACAAAGATGGATATGGCTAACCTGGGCTAGATAGATAAAAGATAAAGATAAAATAAACCTAGGCTAAGAAGACCTAATCTAAAGATAATATAATAAATAAAAATGATAAGATTAAATAAATAAATAAACTAAAAAAAATAAAATACTAAAATATAAAAACACGGATAAAAAAAATAAAAATTAAAATAACCTAAAATAAAATAAAATTAAATAAAACCTAAACTCTAAACTAAGGAAAAAAGAAACCTAAAATAAATAAAATCAAATAAACTAAATAAAATAAACTAAACCTAAAATTAATTAACTAGATTAAAATAAATAAAGATAAACCTAAACTTAAAATCAAGCAAAGCCAAAACTAAATAAAATAAAAAAGATAAATCTAAACTAAACTTGAAACTAAAACTAAAATAAACCTAAAATAAAACCTAAAACATAAAACTAAAAAAAAAGCTAAACCTAAACTTAAAATAAAATAATAAACTTAAACTTAAAAAAATAAAATAAAATAAAAAATAAAACTAAACTAAAAAATAAACATAAATCAAAACCTAAACCAAAAAAATAAACTAAAATAAAAATTTAAACTAAAATAAATTAACCTAAAATAACTAAATAAAATAAAATAAATAAATAAAAATAAACTAAATAATAAACTACTGGTTTTGCTTAATTTTAAAACTCACCCTAAACCCTAAATCTCCATGGCTCTAAATCACGGACCCTAACCCCACCCTGACCCTAAACCTGCTGACCCTAAACCTAGCTATGAGAGATAAAATATTAAAACTCAGTATAAAATAAACCCTAAAGCTGAATAAACTAAAGATGAAGCTAGACATAAACTAAAATAAATAAACTTAAAATAAATAAACTAAACTAAATAAAATAATACATAAATAAAATAAAATAAAATAAAAAATAAAATAAACTAAATGAACAAAGAAGAAATGTTGGATATGATTTGTTTTCTTTGAGAAAAAAAATTAAAACCCTAAACTGGCCTACCCTGGGCTCAGTTCCTCCCTAAACCCTACACTAGGCCACTGGGCCAGAGGCCCTGCCACCACTGGGCCCTAGGCCTGGGCCTTAGGCCAGCCAGGCCCTGAGCCACTGGGCCCTGGGCCCTGGGCCCAAAGATCCTGGGCCCCAGACCCTGACCTACTGACCATGGGCCAGACCCTGGGCCCTAAAGAAATAAAACCTACTGGGCTAAATAAGACCTAAAATAAAAAATAAAATCTAAACCAAAAAGATAAACATAAATTAAAAAACTGAGCCTAAGAAAAGATGATAAATACTATAAGATTACTAAAACCTAAAATTATCTTAAACCCTAAGATAAAAAAATACTAAATGATTAAGATAAACCTATAAATAAAATAAACTAAATAAACCTGCACTACCTAAATAAACCTAAAAATAATAAAATAAATGCCTCCCTAGTGACAAAAGAAGCTGAAATAAAGATAAAATGAAATAAATCGAGCACAGACTAAACTAAAGATAAATAAACCAGAGCTAAAATAAATAATAAACTAAACTAAACCCAAAATAAATAAGATAAACTAAAATATAAACCTAAACTAAAAATAAAACCTAAAATAAACCAAAAAAATAAAAAATCTAAAACTACTAAAAGATAAAATAAAAAACATAAACCTAAAACCTAGATAAAAATAAAACTAAACCTTAAAGAGTAAAAAAAAAATAAAATAAACTAAAAATAAACTAAAATTTAAACATAAAAAAAAAACTAAGATAAAACCTAAAGCTAAATAAAGCTTAAAATAAATGGGATAAACAAACTAAAATAAAATAAAGCAAATAAAAAAAAATAATTAAAACTAAATAAAGATAAACTAAATGAAACCTAAACCCAACAGTTTAATTTAAAATCGTGACCCTAGATCACTGCACCTAAAATAGCCCAGGCCACAAAGACCTAAGCCACAGGCCCCTGAGCCCCAGCCCCAGCCACCTGCCCTAGGCCCTGGGCCTGGACCTGAGCCCTGGGCCCTGAGCCACTGAGCCCTGATCCTGGGGTTTAAATGCAGAAACCTGACTAAGATGGATTAAATATAAAATAAAGATCAATAAAATTTAAAACTACATAAAGATAAATAAAATAAATAAAAGAGCCTGAAGCTGGGCTAAAACTGCTACTAAAGTAAATAAAATAACTCAGTTAAAAATAAACTAGGTTAAAACCTAAACTAAAATAAATGAACTTGATAAATAAACTAAATAAATAATAAATAAACATAAATAAAATAAAATAAAACTGAATAAAAATAAACTAAATAAAACAAAGAGAAGGGTTGGATATGATTTGTTCTCTTAAAATCAAAACCCAGACAAGGTAATGCGGACCTGAGCTAGGCCCTAGGCCCAGATCCTGAGCCCTAAAGACCCTAGGCCTAAAGGCTAGGCCTTAGGCCACAAACCTAGATCTAGGCCCTAGGCCAGGCCACCAGGCACAAGACCACTGCTAGCACAAAAAATAGCTCCTAACCCAGACCTGAGCCACCAGGAAACCATGGCCACACTGAGCCCTACGAGAATAAGCTAAAGCCCAACTAAATAAAACATAAAAATAAATAAATAAATCTAAGATAAAATAATAATAAAATAAATTAAAACTAAATCTAAAGAAAAATAAAAGATAAAAAATACTAGATTAAATTAATAAAACCTAAGAATAATCTAAAGATAAAACCTAAATGATAAAAGCTAAACCTAAAGATAAAATTAAAATAAACCTAAAGATAAAATTAAAATAAAACTAAAATAAAATGTGACCTAAAATAATAAAAAATAAAAACCTAAAAATTAAATAAAAAAAATAAAAACCTAAACTTGGAAAAAACATAACCTAAAATAAAATGAAATAAACCTAAATGAGAATAAACTAAACTAAATAAATAAATAAATAAACTAAATAAAATAAGCCCTAAACCCAAAATAAAAGATAAATTAACTAAAATAAACCTAAACCTAAAAAAATAAAACCTAAAATAAACTTAAAATAAAATCTAAAACCTAAACTTGGAAAATAAAATAAAACATAAACTAAACCTACAAATAAAATAAAACCTATTAATAATAAGATAAAAAAAACTAAACTAAAATAAACTAATTTAAACATAAAGGCTAAAAGAACAAAATAAAAACCATGGCTAAGATAAAATAAGATAATATATAATAAATAACTAAAATAAAAAAAAACTTAAAATAAAAGAAATAAAATAAATTAACTAAGATAAATAAAAGAAAACTACATAAACCTAAACTGGTTTATTTAATTTAAAAAAAAATTGACCCTAAGATTAAAAGGCCAACCCTAAGACCCTTGACCTAGGCTCATGGCCTTGAGCCTGAGCCTAAAACTAATGGTGACCCTAGGCCTGAGCCAGCTTTAAAATGCAAACTGAGCCTAAAATAAATTAAATGTAAAATAAAATCAATAAAAATTTAAACCTAAATAAAGATATAAAAATGGAGCTAAAGCTAAGACTAAAGGCTAAAACTAGCCTAAAACCTAAAATAAAAAAATAAAATAAAAGAAATAAAACTAAAATAATATAAAAAATAAAACCTAAACTAAACTAAATAAATGGAGATAAACCTAAAATAACAAACCTAAATAAAGAAAATCTACTTAAGATAAAATGTAAAATAAATAAAATAAAATAAGGAAGGTGAAAAAACCAAACTTAAGATAAACCTAAAATTAAAATAAAGCGTGAAATTAAAAAAAACTAAACCTAAGATAAAGATAAATAATAAATAAAACATAAACAAAATAAACCTAAAACCGGTTTGCTTATTTAAAAGAAATGATTAAGACATTAACTGATCTACCACAAAGTGACACTGAGCCACTGAGCTCTAGGCCACTAGGCTTCTTGAGCCCACTGGGCCCTAGGCCATCACCCCAAGACCTGACCCTAGGCCTGAGCCCTGGAGAACAGGAGCTTTTTGAGCCTAATTGACTGACTAAGATTAGGCTTAAAATAAGATCAAATAAAAATAAAACCTAAAATAAAATAAAGAATAAAATAAAACTAGACTAAAACTAAACCTACCTAAAAATAGATAAAGATAAAATAAAACTAAAATAATATAGATAAATGGATATAACTAAAGATAATTAACTTAAGGGATCTTAAGATAAAAGGGCTTAAGGTAATATTAACCTAAGATAAGATAAAGATAATAGGCACAAAAGATAGATAAAAGAAATACTACACTAAAGCTAAAGACTTAGGCACAATAATATAAGCTAGAACTAAAAGAATACTAAATTAACTAGGCCTCTGGTTTGCTTGATTTAAAATAAATAAATATATAAATGTTTAAAAGGCTCTGCCCAACTCACTATGGGCCCCTGAGCTCTGGGCCACTGGGCCTTGAGCCACTGGGCTAGCCAAGGCCCTGGGCTACAGGCCCACTGGGCCTGCCCAGATCCACACAGGCCTGGGCCAAGACGAGGCCTGTCTAGACCCTAGGCCATGAGCCTGAGATCCTGAGCCATGATGCACAAGAGCTGAGCCAAATGATAACCTGATAAAATGATATAAACTGAGCCTAAATAAAGGTTTTAAAAAAATGCTTAGCCTAGAAGCTACCAAAAAATAAGATATAAATGGACTAAAATAAGATAAATAATAACATTTAAACTAAATAAAACAAAATAAACCTAAGATTAAAAACCTAAATAAAATGAAAACTAACTCTAAAAAATAAAATAAAACTAGCGTGATTAAAAATAAATAAACCTAAATAAAATAAAATAAAAGTAAATACCTAAACCCTAAACTAAACTAAACAAATGGCAACCTAAAATAAACAAAATAAAATAAGACTAAAATAAACTAAACTAAACCCTAAACTAAATAAAATGATTAAATTAAAAAAAATAAACAAAACTAAAATAAAACCAAAATAAATCTAAAATAAAACCTAAAACCTAAAATAAAATAAAACTAAACCTAAAAAAAATAAGATTGAACCTAAAATAAAATTAAAATAAATATTAAAATAAATATAAACTAAACTAAATCTAAAATATAAACTAAAATAAAAACCTAAACTAAAATAAATAAACTAAGATAAAACAAATTACATAAAAATAAAAGTAAAAAATAAATAAAATAATAAACTAAAATAATAAACTAAATGCTAAATGAGCCTACTGTCGGGTTTGCTTAGTTTAAAGAGCTCAGACCACTGGGCCATGGGCCATGAGCACAAAGGCTGGCCTGACCTGGCTGCAGGCCCTGGAGCTGACCCTAGTCCTATAAAAATACAGGCCCTGGACTGTGGGCCACTGGGCCACTGGGCCCTGGGCCACAGGCCCTGAGGCCACTGGGCCAGTCAGGCCCTGAGTCCTGGAGAGTAAAGATGGATAAAAGGCCCAGGCCCTGCCACTGGGCCCTGGGCATGGGCCCTGGAGTCCTGAGCTGGGCCACAGGCCCTGGGCTGGGCCACAGGCCCTGGGCCATGGGCCACTGGGCCAGGCCCTCAGACCTGAGCCACTGGGGGCATGGGCCCTGGGCCCTGGGCCCAGGCCCCCCTGAGCCCTAGACCCTGGGCCACTGGGCTCAGGCCCTGGAATAAAGATAAGAGTAAAGTGGGCTGAAGATGGCATGGGCCCAGGCTGAGCCTGAAGATGAGGCTAAGATAAAGGCCTGGACTAAGATGGAATGGGCCTAAGATAGATGCTAGGTTAGATGGGGTTATGGAGCTAGATGAGATAAAAGATAGATAAGATGGTAAAGATAGGCTAAATGGCACTGGGTTTGCTTGTTTGGAAAAGATCCTGGGCTCTGGCGTTGGACCCTGGGCCCTGATCCTGGGCCCTGAGGCCCAAGCCCTAGGCCCTGAGCTGGCACCTGGGCAAGCGTCATGGGCCCCACAGGCCCTAGAGTCCCAGAGTGGAAAGGCCTGGGCCCTAGTCTGGCGCTGAGGCTCTGGGCTGGGCCCTAAGTGACCTAGGCCATGCAAGACCTGCAGGCCCTGAGCCCAAGAGCCCTGGACCCTGGGCGGCCCTGAGCCACTGGGCCCCAAGAGCTGGGCTGAGCTAAGACCTAAGATAAAGATGGAATAAAAGGCCTGAGGCCTAAAGATGATAAAGATAAGATAAGATAAAGGCCTGGCTAAGGCCTAGGCTGAGCATGAGCCTATAGATAAAGATAAAATGAAGCTAGGTTTATAAGATAAATTAAAGGCTAAAATAGGTTAAAAGAAAATAAACCTAAAGATAAAAAAAGTACATAGATAAAGACTAGTGTAAGATAAAAATAAATTAAAGCTAGAATGATAAAGATAAAACTAAAATAAACCTAGCCTAAAGATAGCCTAAAAGATAAAATAAGGAGGACTGGTGAGCTTAGCTAGGCCTGATCAGATAAGATAAATGACTATTAGGCTAGGCCTGGGCTAAAGATACCAAAAAAATAGCCTAAGGTAAACCTACAAACCTAAACCTAAAGATGAGATTAAACCTAGGCACAGATAAAGATAAAACTAGGCCAAAACAAGAATAAATGTAAGGATTAAAAATGAGCTTAGGCCTAGGCCTAAAACAAAAGATAAAAAGATAAAACCTGAAATAAAATAAATAAGCCAAAGATAAAATAAACTAAAATAAAATAAAAAGCCTAAATAAAATTAAAACTAGATTAACTTTACTCTTGGGTTTGCTTAATTTAAAAAAAACTCATAAACCACTAAATCCTAAACCCTGATCCTAAAGTAACCATAAACCCTAAACCTGACACTAAAACCTACAGCCTAAACCTAGGCCCCAACCTAAAACTGAATTAACAAGACTAAACCCTAAATCACAAAGCCTAAACCTAACCCTGACGACCTAAAGCATAAACCACAAACCCTAAATCCCCTAAAACCTAAACCACTAAAGAAGCAACAATCAATCGATTAGAAGCGAAGAGCATTCAGATCTCATCTATTATTTTTGGGGCTGTGTCCTTAGAGTCACGACGGTTCTAGTTATCTAGGGTTTTTATTTGCTTTATGCATGATCATTTTTTATCTATGTTGTCACTTGTGTCTTAGAAAACTTAGTGTGTTACTTGGTTGATGAAATCAAAAAGAAGAAATGTTGAATCTGAGTTTGTTCTCTCTTACAAAAAACTAAAAACCCAAAACCCTAAACTAAAACCTGAACGCTAAACCTAAAACATAAATGTAGACCACAAAACCCCCAAACCCTAAACCACAAATCATAAACCCTACCACCTTAAACCCTAAACCCTAAACCCTAATCCACCTACCCTAAACCACTAAACCCCAAACCACTAAACTAAACTAAATTAATTAAATAAATTAAAAAAATAAACTTATAGCAAAACTAATAAACTGACTAAACTAAATGGGATGGATGGGACATCACCATCAACCAAGCTCATTTTTTATCTATGTCACTGCTTATGTCTTAGAGAACTTGGCGTGTTACTTGGTTGATGAAATCAAAAAGAAGAAATGTTGAATCTAAAATTGTTCTTTATTAAAAAAAACCAAAAACCCAAAACCCTAAATAAAAACTTGATCCCTAAATTCTAAACCCTAAACTCTACCAGACCATAAACCTAAATCCTAAACCCCTAAATTCTAAACCTAAAACTAACCACACTACCATAACTAAAACATCGGCCTTAAACCACACAAACCACAAATCCAAATAAAGAAATGAAAAACACAAACCCTAAACTAAACTAAATAAAACCTAAAAATAAAATAAATAAAAAACCTAAACATAGATAAAATGCTAAAATAAAATAAAATAAAATAAAAACTAAACTAAAATAAAATAAAATAACTAAAGCTAAACTAAAAAATAAAGAGTTTAAAAAATAAAAGCCTAAATAAAATAAAGACTAAAATGGACAATAAAAATAAAATAAACCTAAAATAAAATAAAATAAAACTAAATAAAACCTAAACCTAAACATAAACTAAAATAAAATAAAAATAAAACTTAGGCAGCCAAACTAAAAAAAACCTAAACATAAAATAAATTAAATAAAATAAACCCAGGCTAAACTATAAAACTAAAATAAATTAAACCCTAAACCTAAACTAAATAAACTAATTAATAAAATAAACCTAAACTAAACTAAAAATAAAACCTAAAATAAACATAAGATAAAACCTCAAAACTAAACCTAAAAATAAATTAAAATCTAGGCTTAAAGGCTACAGATAAAGAATAAAACCTAAAAGATAAAATAAAATATTAAACTAAAATAAAGATAGGCTAAAATTTAGCCTAAAGATGGCGAATAAAACCTAAACTAAAGATAAATAAATAAAGGTAAATAAAAATAAAAAAAATAAAGCCTAAGATTAATGAGCTAAAATGACAAAAATGCTAATATAGGCCTAGGCTTGGTTTGCTTGATTTAAAAGAAAGGCCCTGAGCCCTGGATCCTAGGCCACTGAGCCACTAGGCCACGGACCTAAGACTGACCTGAGCCAGGACCCTGGGCTTGACCTGGCCTGCAGGACCATAGGCCCTAAGACCAAAGACCCTGAGCCCTGAGCCAGGCTGACCCCAGGGCCTAAATGTTTGGGGCAGGTAATGACCCTGGGCCTTGGGCCCTGGGCCCTGGGCACTGGGCCCAGCTGGGGCCAGGCCCTGGGCCCTGGGCCCTAGGCCTGAGCACTGAAGCCATAGGCTATGAGCAAGAGCAGAGGCCCTAGGCCCAGGAGACTGAGTGACCCTGGGCCACTGGATCCTGGGCCATGAGAGCCCAGGCACTGGGCAGATCTGATCCATGAGCCCTGGCCCTGGGCCATGCCAGGCCTGGGCCCTAGGCCTGAGGGTTTAGAAAAGGCCTGTGGCTGAAGTAAAGATAAAGAAAGGCCTGGGCCTAAGATCTAAAGGAATTATAAGATAGATAAAAAAATCTGGGTAAGATAAAATAACCTAAATAGGCTAAAAAATAAAATAAACTAAGGATAAAGCCTAAATAAAATTGCACTAATAATATAAAATAAAATAAGGCTAAAATAAATGATAAAGACTAAATAAAACCTAAACCTAAAATAAAACCTAAAAATAAATAAAGATAAGATGAAACCCTACTAAAATAAAAGCTTAACTAAAATAAAATTAAAATGAACAAGATAAAATAAAATCACCTACTATAATAAACTAAACTAAAATAAATAAAACCTAAAAACCTAAAAAGTTAAACTGAAGCACAGACTAAATAAAATAAAATCAGCTAAAAATAAAGCCTAAACTAAACTAAAATTAAGCATTAAAAACCTAAAATAAAACCAAAGAGCCTAAAATAAATGAGAAATGACAAGACCTGGAAAAATAAAGAGAGACCACAAAATAAACTAGCCTAACTGAGCCTAAACCTAAAAGGCTTAAAATAAACCCTAAAGATAAATAAACTAAATTAAATAAAGAAAAATAAACCTAAATAAAATAAAAATAATAAACTAAAATAAATAAAATAAACTAAACCTCTTTATTTTGTTTAATTTCTTTAAAAAAATCCTAAACTCTAAAGCTTTAAAACTAACTTTAAACCCTAAATCCTAAACTTGGCAGGTAACACTAAACACACGTCCCTTAACCCTAAATCAAAAAACCACAAACCTAAACCCTAAGTCATAAATCCACAAACCACACAAAGCCAAAACCCTAACGACATAACCCTTAAAACCACTAAACCACTCCATAAACCTTGAACCCTAAACCTAACCCCCTAACCACTAAACTAAACCCCCACAAGCCTAAACTAAAAGTAACTAAATAAATATAAAATATAAACCTAAACTATAAAACCTAATAAACTGGCTAAGCCTAAACCCAGAATGTGCGGAGACAGTGGAAGGAACATCATGTCAGAGGGCTCAGTCTAGATTTGGCGGTGGAGGTGAAGGAGGAGGTGGCAGTTATTATAGTGGTGGTGGGGGATCTAGAGGTGCTAGTGGATATGTAGATGGTGGTCAGAGTAGTGGTGGTTATGGAGGCAGGAGGAGCAACGGAGGTTACAGCCGTGGTGGTTCTCATGGGAACTGGAGAAACTAAAGATGGCCGATCTGATCTGCTGCTTATGGAACTATGTGTTTGGTTTTTCTCTATGTGTGCTCATTTTTTATCTAAGTCATTGCTTGTGTCTTAGAAAATTTGGAGTGTTACTTGGTTGATGAAATCAAAAAGAAGAA
This sequence comes from Cymbidium sinense, assembly GCA_021442155.1. Classification (NCBI taxonomy): domain Eukaryota; kingdom Viridiplantae; phylum Streptophyta; class Magnoliopsida; order Asparagales; family Orchidaceae; genus Cymbidium; species Cymbidium sinense. Next base: position 316,485,478 of record CM038214.1, on the reverse strand, counting down.
ATGTTGAATCTAAATTTGTTCTTTGTAAAAATAAAAAATAAAAACTAAAAACCTTAAACCCTAAACTAAAACCTGAACCCTAGACCTAAAACATAAACCTCAACCATAAACCCCAAACCCTAAACCCTAAAATCTTAAACCCTAAAATCTTAAACCCTAAACCCTAAACCTAAAACACAAACCACACAAACCCCACAAAACCTAAACCCACAAACACAAACCCTACTAAACCTAAACCATAACCTAAACCCTAAACCTTAAACCCTCAACTAACCCTAAACCATACACACCATAAAAAAGCTAACAAGCTAAAAACTAAATAAAACCTAAAATAAAATAAATAAAACCAAACTAAAATAAAAAAATAAAAAATAAATAAAACCTAAATTAAAACCTAAACCTAAACTTAAACCTAAAAAGAAAATAAAATAAAAAAAATAAAACTAAAAGAAATAAAATAAATAAAACCTAAACTAAATAAAAATAAAAAACTAGATAAAATAAAACTAAACCTAAAATAAAATAAAAGAAACCTACAAAAAAATAAAATAAAAACTAAATAAAAACCTAAACCTAAAGACAAACTTAAAATAATAAATAATAAACCTAAACCTAAAATAAAAAAAAAAGATAAATAAAAAAAAAAAAATAATAAAAATAAACATAAATATAAACTAAAATAAACAAAACTAAAATAAATAAAACCTAAACCTAAAATAAACTAAACCTAGGCCAAACCTAAAATAAAATAAAATAATAAACTAAAAATAAACCTAAACTAAAAAAATAAAACCTAAAAGAAACCAAAAATAAAACTTAAAACCTAAACCTAATAAAATAAAAACCTAAACCTAAACCTAAAATAAAAAAATAAAACCTAAACATAAAAATAAAATAAAAAATAACAAAACTAAAAATAAACTTAAACATAAACCTAAACCTAAAAAAAATAAAATAAAATAAAACCTAAGATGAAAAACTAAAATAAATAAATAAAATAAAATAAAACTAAACTTAAATAAAATAAAAAAATAAATAAAATAAATAAAAATAAATCAAATAAACTTAAACCTACTTGGTTTGATTTAAAAAAAAATAAATTAAAAATAAAACCCTACCTGGGACCCTAGGCCTAAAACTAACCCAGGCCCTCTGACCTGGGCCTACACTAGGCCTTAAGACCCTAAACCCTACCATCATGAGCCAGAGCCACTAGGCCCTAAACCCTATGATAGCCATGACCTGACCCTGACCCTAAACCTGACTCAGACCCTAAAACTAGGCCTAAACCTAAAAACCTAAAACCAAAATAAACTAAATAAAATAAAAAAATAAATAAATAAAGCAAATAAATAAAATAAAGATAAAATAAGATCTAACTAAACTTAAACTAAACCTATACCTAAACATAAAATAAAATATAATATAAAATAAAACTAAAATAAAATTGTAAATAAACCTAAACTAAATGAAAATAAATAAACTAAAATAAAACCTAAATAAAATAAAACTAAATAAAATAAAAATAAATAAACCTAAAATAAAATAAAACTAAATGAAACCTAAACCAAAACCTAAAATAAATAAAATAAAATAAACCCTAAACCAAAAAAACTAAAATTAACAAAATAAAATAAACCTAAACCTAAACTAAAATAAATAAAACCTAAAAATAAACTACACTTAAATAAATAAAATAAAATAAACTAAAATAAAACACCTACAAAAAATAACCTAAAATAAACCTAAAATAAAATCCAAAACCTAAACCTAAAAATAAAATAAAACCTATGACCTAAAATTAAAATAAAACCTAAACCTAAAATTAAATATTAAACCTAAACCTAAAATAAAATAAATAAATAAACTAAAAAATAAACATAAACCTAAACTGAGCCTAAAAATAAACTAAAATAAAACCTAAACTAAAGAAAATAAACCTAAAATAAATAAACTAAGCTAAATAAAATAAAATAAACTAAATAAAAATAATTAAATGGACTAAAATAAATACAAGATAAACTAAATAAACCTACCTCTTGGTTTGCTTAATTTAAGAAATAAAGAAACCACACCTAACCACTGCCCTGGGCCTTAAATCCTGACTGGAGCCCTAAATCCTGATCCTAGGCCCTAGACTGAGCCAGGCCCTAGGCCACTGGGCCTCTTCCCAGGCCACAACCATAAACCCTGGGCCCTACTGTTGACCCTGGGCTTACTGACCTGGGCCCAAGGCCCTAAACTCCCTCAAGGCCCTGGGCCCTGTCTGATTAAAGGCCCTCATCTGGGCGTGAGCCTGACCTGGGCCACCTGATCACCTGACCATGAGCCCTGGGCCCTGATCCTACACCTACTTAAATAAAATAATAAAATAAAATAAATAAATGGCTAAACCTATAATAAAATAAAATAAAATAAAGCCTCTGAGCCTAAACCTAAATCTCAAATAAAATGATAAAATAAAATAAATAAATAAAATAAAATAAAACCTAAACTAAACTTAAAAAATAAAATAAAGCTAAGAATAAAAAACTAAAATTAGATTAAAACTAAAAATAAAATAAACCTAAAATAAAATAAAATAAAAACTAAATAAAAACCTAATCCTAAGAAATAAACCTAAAAATAAAAACCTTAAAATAAATATAAAATAAAATTAAAACACTAAACTAAAAAAAAAATTAAACCTAAAATAAAAATAAAATAAACAAAATAAAATAAACCAAAACCTAAATTAAAATAAATTAAACCAAAATAAATAAAACCAAAATGTAAACCTAAAAAAAATTAAACCTAAACCTAAACCAAAACTAAATAAAGTAAAATAAACTAAAAATAAACCTAAACCTAAACTAAAAAATAAAAAATAAAAATAAACATAAAAGAAAAACCTAAAACCTAAACCTAAGAAAATATAATAAAACCTAAACTAGCTAAAATAAAAAAAACTTAAAACCTAAAATAAAATAAAAATAAAACTCAACTAAAAAAAAAAATAAAATCACCTAAAATAGAATAAATAAAACAAAATAAACTAAATTAAATAAAAATAAACTTAAATAAATATAGAAAATAAAATAAACTCACATAGATAAATAAAAAATAAACTAAATAAACCTAAACCTACCGGTTCACTTAGTTTTTTTTAAAGAAACCCTAAACCCTATATGCTAAACCCAAAACCCTAAATTCTAAACCTTAAAACTAACCCTAACCATGAACCCAAAACCCTAAACCACAAACTAAAACCTAAACCCCAAACCCTAAACCTGAAACCTGAAACCCTAAACCCTAAACCTGAAACCCTAAATCCTAAATCCTAAACCCTAAACACTAAACCCTAAAACTTACAACCCCAAACCCTAAATCTTTAACCCTTAGAATGGGCAGAACTTTAACGACAATAACATCACCTTCAACTAGGCTTAGTCTAGATTTTATGGTGGAGGCAAACACGGAGGCAATGGTTATCATATGGGGTGGATCTGGATGTATTATTGGATATGGAGGTGGTGGTTGGACAAGTGGTGTCTATGGAGATGAGAGGAGAGATGGAGGTTACAGCCATGGTGGTGGCGGAGGGAGAGATCAGGGATATGATGGCAAATCCCACTACTCGAGAGGTGGGGGAGGTTACGATGAGCTGCAGAAGTGAAGAATGGCCGATCTGATCTGCTACTTATGGCACTGTGTCTCTACAAAAGAGAAGGTTGAACTTATCTATTTTAATTTACTCTATGGGTGCTCATTTTTTATCTATGTCGTCCCTTGTGTCTTAGTAAACTTGAGGTGCTATTAGATTGAAGAAATAAAAAAAGAAATGTTGAATCTATTTGACCTCTATTAAATAAAAACCTTAAACCCTAAACTAGAACTTAAAACCTAAACCTAAACCCTAAAACCCTACACTAAACCCCAAACCCTCTAAACCCTAAACTAAACTTAAACCCTAAACCCTAAACACTAAAAAACCTAAACCCTAAACCCTAAACTCAAAACCCTAAACCTCATAAAATCCTAAACCCTAAACCTAATCATAAACCCCAAACCCTAAATCCCAAAACTAACCTTAAACCTTAACCCAAAACCCAAAACCCTAAACTTTGAATAAAGATGTCATTAAGGTATATCTAAAGAATGACATATTCATAACATAGTTATGGTAGCTAAAGAAAATGTCTTGAGACTTTCCCTTGACTATTAAAGCTTTTAATACCTTAAACCCTAATCATATTATAATATATATATTATAGTATAATGTAGCATCATATATTTGAACATGTAGTGATGTGTTTTGGATGTTATAAGATATTTTGAAATGTTTTAGTATATTATGGTATTATGCCTATAGTCAACATTAATATAAATCATAAAATAATGATTTAATAAATCGAGATAATGAAAGTTGTTAAATTTTGGGAATTAGGTTGTAGTACTGAAGGTGTGGTATGTCACTTGTAGTCTAGAAAGTAAGATTTTATGTTCAAAATAAATATTATACATTGTAGTGCAGTGTAGCATCATATATCATAATATATTATTCTGCGCATTTTAAATTCTTTTAATTTTTGACAATCATGCAGTTGAGCCTACACTAGCATTATTTATAAAAATGTTGATTTAGACTTTAAAATGGTGGAATTTTGCCAAATTCATAATAGGTAGAGCATGGCATCATAATATATTGTTTTAATTTAAAATATTTAAGTGAAATGACTAGAATTTATAGTTTTCTTAGACTAATTTTATGATTTTTTATCTCAACCAATCCCTTGTGATGTGATATGCAATATAATATAATATAATATGTTATAGTGTATTATAATATAGGATGCCACAACATCGTGTAGCATCATGCATTATAGCATACTATTGTGTATTACTACTTATTATTTAGCATATTTTAGTTTGTTATAGTATGATGTAGTAGAGTTTGTACTGGTATAATTCATAAAAATGCTAATTTATAGGTTAAGATGATGGGATTTGGCCAAATTTAAGGTAAGCTTTAGGGAACATAATTGGTGGTGTGCTATGGTGTGTCATTTAATCATAAGAATGGAATTTTGCATCAAAAATAAATATTCATTTTTCAACCAAATTTTATAAATTTTTTTCTTAAAGAGATTCATTTTAAGGTGTAATGTAAGATAATATATTATATATAAAAGCATATTAAAATATAATGTACATAACAATATAACTTCACATATATATATGAATGTGGTGGTGTGTTACTAAATGTTATTGTACAATTTAGTTTATTTTAATTTTGTTATAATACATTGGGTCAAAACTCACAAAAATGTTAATTTGAAGGTTGAGATGAAATAATTTGGCCAAATTCATGGCACACACCAAGAAGAAACACCAAAATTATGCTATTTTGTACCATTTATAATAGAAACTAAACAATTTTACATCCAAAATGAACATTATTCATATTTTGAGAAAATTGTGTTATTTGTTACTTTTATGTGATTCTAATGCGGTGTAATGTTAGGCAATATATTCTATTATTGCAAATTATAATATAACATAATATATTATAATATAGCATCATATATTATAATATAATATAATGTGTTAATTTATAATATAATATGTTTAGCATGATATTGTATAGCTAGTTTGAGTTTGCACCATCACAAATCATAAAATGTTGATTACAACATTAAGATGATGTAAGTTGAAGGAATACATTGTTAGGCTTTTGGTTGAAGTATTAAAGGTGTGCATAAGAGAAGAAATAAGATTTGATGAGAATTCCATGTAAGGACATGGAGGAGATCCACTAGGGATCACACATGCATTAGACATGACATGTGAGGGTCTATGAGGGCATAGAAGAAGAAAATCTGCTAGGGATAAGGTTTGAATTTGATTTGATTATATGATTTGTGGAAAAAAGATCCACTGGAGATAAGAATATATAATCCACCATGGATTAAGATCGAATCGACTTTAATTTTTTATTTTAATTGATGTGGAGGCACATCACTAAAGATATGGGTTGGAGTCCATTGGGGATCGAGTTTATGAACCTTTCATTAGGGAAGTAGGCTCAGGCTATCCACTGGGGATTGGGATTTGAGTTTGATTTCATACATTTTCTTGGGGATGTATCTGATGGGAATAAGAGTTTGGTTGGATTTCTTTAATTTAGACTCTACTAGGGGAGTTGGTTTAATTTGACTCCACTGGGAGGTTAGTTTTGAATTTGATTTGTTTGCTTGAATTATTTATATACAATTTTGGCTCCACTAGGGAGAAGGGTGTGATTTAACTCCACTGAGGAAAATTAGATCGGGTTTAATTTAATTTGAGTTAATGTATGGACCCTGTCAGTGTGCGATGGATCCACTAAGAAGAGGCTATATCAGCCTTGACCTACCTTAGGTTTACAAATCTAAAGGGATAGTCTACTAGCTGTGAGGTAGAGCTAGCCAACCTAAGGGGTTGCCTTTTGGTGTGCAACGGCTGTGCTAGGAAGAAGGCATAGTCGACTTACATTTTCCAAAGCGTGGAACAACTGTTGGGGTGACCTGTTGGATGCCCAAAAAATCAAACCTGACCTAGGGAGACTACTGACTACTGAGTGAATGCTGTTTTAAGTACCCAATCCCACGGTGCCAAATTGAAAGCATGCTGCGTCAGCGCGCCACATGGTGCCAACATGAGTAGGCTTTAATTAGGCTCAATTAATCATTTTTAATGATTGAAAATTCTAAAAATCATAAGAAATCATAAAGAAATAAAAAAATGGAAGTAAATACTCATTTTAAAGGTATTTAGAGGAGAATTACTTAAAAATGATCTTAACTAATTTTGAGTAATAATTAAGGTTTAATTACAAAATTAATTAGCTTAATTACTTTTTAATTATTTGAGCAATTAATTCTAAATTTTATGGGTTAATTTAATAAGAAGACCTTTACCTCAAATGATTTTCTTGGGATTTATTGCTCACTTAATTAGGAAAATTGACTAATTAAATCGTAACTACTCTTTTAAGCTAACTAATGATTAATTAATCCCATGAACAATAACCAGTTTGTTAATTAAGTTTATTAATCATTTTTCAACAGTAAGTGAACTAAGGAATAGGGATGGGACCCCTTTCCATAAGTTCATTTCACCCTTGTTTAAAATGAAATTAATTAAGATTTAACTAATTAATTAAATCACTTAATCAAATTGAAATCATAATCATCAGACCTTAATTAATTAAATCATGGGGTAGATCTTTTGGTGTTTAATAACCTAAAGGAGTTTAATGAAATTATGGTTAGTCCACATGTGTGGGAAATCATAAGAGTAATTAATTAAGTCCCTTAATCTAATTAACTATTAATCTTGAGCCAATTGCATTAGGCCCCTTTATTTCCTAGGATCATTTCAAGTTTATTTTCCATGCATATAATGTTGGCTCATAAGTATTTAGTTAATTAATTTAAGGTGACATAAGTAAAGGTAATTAATTCATCTAATTAAGGGTTCAACTTAATTAACCCAAAAAATCAACTTAATTACATTTCCTTAAATTAAATCAAATAATTAATGTGGGAATGGGTTTAAAACGACAAGTGATGATTTCTCTTCTCTTCTTTAAATGAAATCAAATCCAAAACTTAATTAATAAAGAAGCTTTAGTTTGCTTTAAATAATCTTATTTGATTTGATTATCCTTAAGAACTAGTTTGGTAGTGAATCACATATTATATTTGATTGTCCTCTTCCAATCATGTTAAATTTATGTAAACATTTTTTGTAATTAAATATCCATCTTTATCAAGTAAAATAAATGTAAAATCACTATAAAAATAATAATATATGATATTATAAATTAATAATATTAAGATGATATAAATATTAAGAAATAATTTATACATATGAAGGTTGAGTTTTCTTTAAATACAAATGAAATGTTAAAATAGAAAAAACCAAACTTTCAGAAAAGGAGAATTTACAAACCTAAAAAAAAAAATTAAAAAAAAAAAAACCTAAAACCAAACCAAAAAAAAAAAATAACCTAAAAAAAAAAAAAATAAAAAACAAATAACCCTAAATAAAAAAAACCACTCTAAAAAAATATAAACCTACCCTAAAAATAAACTAAAATAAAATAAATAAAAAAAAATAAAACCTAAACTAAATAAAATAAATAAAAAAAAATAATAAAATAAAATAAAATAAATAAAATAAAATAAAAAAATAAACCTAAACTAAATAAAAAAAAAATAAAATAAAATAAAATAAAATAAAACTAAAAAATAAAATAAACCTAAAAAATAAACCTAAATAATAAAAAAATAAATAAATAAATAAAAATAAAATAAAATAAAAATAAAATAAAAAAAAAATAAATAAATAATAAAATAAAATAAATAATAAATAAAAAAATAAATAAAATAAATAAAAATAAATAAATAAATAAAAAATAAAATAAAATAAAAATAAAATAAAAATAAAATAAATAAACTAAAAACTACAAAACCTAAACTAAATAAAATAAAATAAAAAAAATAAATAAAATAAAAAAATAAATAAACCTAAACTAAAAAAATAAACTAAAATAAAACCTAAAATAAAAAAGAAAATAATCTATAAAAAAAAATAAACCTAAATAAAATAAAATAATAAAAATAAAATAAAATAAAATCTAAACTAAAATATAAAATATAAAAAACTAAAATATAAAATAAACTAAAACCAAAATAAAAATATAATAAAAATAAAATAAAATAAACTAAATAAATAAAATAAAAATAAATAAAAAAATAATAAAATAAATAAAATAAATAAATAAAATTAAAAAAACCTACCATACTTATTAAAAAAACCCTAAACCTAAACCCTAAACCCTAACCCTAAACCCTAAAAAACCCTAACTAAACAACTACCCTACCCTAAAACCCTACTAACCCTAAACTAAACCAAAAAAAATAACTAATAAACTAAAATAAAATAAAAAATAAAATAATAAAAAATAAACCAAAATAAAATAAAATAAAATAAATAATAAAATAAAAATAAAAAAATAAAAAGAAAATAAAATAAAAAATAAAATAAATAAATAAAAATAAATAAAAAATAAATAAAAAAAAAATAAAATAAATAAAAACCTAAATAAAATAAATAAAAAATAAAAAATAAAATAAAATAAAATAAATAAACCTAAACCTAAAAATAAATAAATATAAAAAAAAAAATAAAAATAAATAAAATAAAAAATAAAATAAACCTAAAATAAAATAAAAAATAAATAAACTAATAAAATAAACTAAATAAAATAATAAAAATAAATAAAATAAATAAATAACTAAACTAAAATAAATAAAATAATAAAATAAAATAAGAAACTAAACTAAAAAAAATAAAACTAAAATAAACCTAAAATAAAACCTAAAACCTAAAAAACAAAATAAAAGAAACTAAACCTAATAAATAAACTAAAGATAAAAAAATAAAATAAAATAACTAAATAAAATAATAAACCCTAAAAAATAAAACCTAAAATAACCTAAAAATAAACTCCAAATAAAATAAATAATAAATAAAACTAATAAACCCAAAAAATAAAATAAACTAAAAAACTAAACGATAAAATAAAATAAAAAATAAAAAAAAACTAAAAAATATAAAAAACTAAACTAAACTAAAAATAAAAACTATAAATAAAATAAAATAAAAAAATAAATAAAATAATAAAAAATAATATAATATAAATAAAATAAATAAATAAATAAATAAAAATACAAAATAAATAAAAAATAAAAAAATAATAATAAAATAATATAAAAAAATAAATAAAAAAAATAAAATAAATAAAATATAAAATAATAAAATAACAATAAAATAAAAAAAAAAAAACCTACTAAATAAACCTAAAAAAAATAAACTAAAATAATAAAAATAAATAAATAAACCTAAATAAAAAAATAAAATCTAAAATAAAATAAAAATAAAAATAAAATAATAAAATAAATAAATAAAACCTAATAAAATAAAATAAACCTAATAAAATAATAAAAAAACTTAAAACCTAAATAAAAAATAAATAAAACCTAAATAAATAAACCTAAAAAATAAAAATAAATAAACTAAATAAAATAAACTAAACCTAAACTAAAAATAAATAAAATAAAATAAAGATAAACTAAACCTAAAATAAACTAAAAACCCAAAAACTAAATAAAATAAAATAAAATAAATAAAAACTTAAAACTAAAACTAAAAAATAAACTAAAAATAAAAAACCAAAACATAAACCAAAAAAAAAATAAACCTAAACTTAAAATAAATAATAACTTAAACTTAAAAAATAAAATAAAATAAAAAAATAAACTAAAAAATAAACTAAATCAAAACTAAATAAAAAAATAAACTAAATAAAAAATTTAAACTAAATAAATTAACTAAAAATTAAACTAAATAAAATAAAATAAAATAAATAAAAATAAACTAAATAACTACCTAATTTTAAAAAAACTCTAAACTAAACCTAAAATCTATAAAACTAAACCACTTAAACCCTAAAACACAAACCACTAAACCCTAAACCCAATACAAACCTAAATAAATCTAAATTAAACTCAACTATAAAATAAACCTAAACTGACCTAAACCTAAAATAAAAAAACTAAATAAAATAAATAAACTTAAAAATAAAATAAACTAGTAAAATAAAATAATAAATAAACATAAATAAAATAAAAATAAAATAAACTCAAATAAAATAAACTAAATGAAACAAAAAGAAATTGAAAACTAAAAAAAAAAATTAAAACCTAAACCACAAACTAAAAAACTAAACCCAAAAAAAAATAAAATAAATAAACCTAAAAACCCTAAAACCTAACCAAATTAAACTAAAATAAAACCTAAATAAAAGATCCTAAACCCCAAAAAAAAACTAATAAATATAAACCTAAAAGAAATAAAAACTAAACTAAACTAAATAAAACCTAAAAATAAAAAAAAATAAAATCTAAAACCAAAAAAAATAAAATAAAAAATAAAATAAAACTAAACCTAAACTAAAAAAAAAAAATAAAAATAAATTAAACTAAATAAAAACTAAAATAAAAATAAAATAAAACCTAAATAAATAAAAAATAAAATAAAATAAAATTAAAATAAACTAATAAAAATAAAACTAAATAAAAAAAATAAACCTAAAAATAAACTAAAATAAATAAAATAAATAAAAATAAAAAAAAATAAACCTAAAATAAAAAATGAAATAAATAAAAAAAAAAATAAACTAAACTAAAATAAATAAACAAAACCTAAAATAATAAAACTAAACTAAAATAAATAATCTAAAATAAACTAAACCTAAACTAAAATAAAACCTAAAAATAAACCAAAATAAAATCTAAAACTAAACCTAAAATAAAATAAAATAAATAAATAAATAAATAAAATAAACCTAAAAAATAAAAAAAAAACAAAACTAAAAATAAAAAAATTTAAACATAAATAAAAAAACTAAAATAAAATAATAAAATAAATAAACTAAAATAAAATAATAAAACTAAAATAAAATAAACTAAATAAAATAAAAAATAAAATTAAAACTAAATAAAAATAAACTAAATAAACTAAAACCCAACAATTTGTAAATTTAAAAAAAACCCTAAACCTACCCTAAATTAACCATAAAACCCAAACCACAAAACCACTAAACCCTAAACCCATACTAAAACCTAAACCCTAAACCTAAACCCAACCCTACCCTGACCCTAAACCCAAACCCTAAACTTAAATAAAACCTAAACCTAAAATAAATTAAATAAAAATAAATAAAAAAATTTAAAATAAAAATAAATAAAATAAAATAAACCTAAAATATAAAAAACCTAAACCAAAAGTAAATAAAAATAAAACTCAATTAAAAATAAAAATTAAAAAAACCTAAAACTAAAATAAATAAACATAAATAAATAAACTAAAATAAAAATAATAAATAAACATAAATAAAATAAAAATAAAATAAATAAATAAAAAATAAACTAAATAAACAAAGAAGAAGTTGAATATGAATTTGTTCTCTTAAAAAAATCAAAACCCCCAAACCCAAAATAATGCACAACTAAACCTAAACCTAATCCTAAACCTAAACCCTAAACCTAAACCCTAAACCTAAACCTAAACCTAAACCTAAGCTCTAAACCCTAAACCACAAAAAACTAAAAAAATAAAATCCTAAACCCCAAACCTAAACCAAAATAAACCTACCTAAACCCTACCAAAAATAAAACCTAAAACCTAAACTAAATAAAATAAAATAAAAATAAATAAAAAATCTAAAATAAAATAAAATAATAAAACATAAATTAAAAACCTAAATCTAAAGAAAATAAAATAAAAATAAACTAAATTAAAATTAAAACCTAAAATAATCTAAAAATAAAACCTAAATAAAATAAATAAATAAAATAATTAAAATAAAAAAAAGTAAAATAAAACTAAATAAAAAACCTAAATAATAAACTAAAATAAAACCAAAAGTAAATAAAAAATAAAACTTAAAACCTAAACTTAAAAAAAAACCTAAATAAATAAACTAAACCTAATAAATAAACTAAAATAAATAAACCAAACCTAAACCTAAAAACCTAAAAACCTAAAACCTAAAATAAATAAATAAACTAAAAAATAAACCTAAACCTAAACTAAAAATAAAACCTAAAAATAAACTTAAAATAAAATCTAAACTAAACTAAAAAAAAAATAAAATAAAACATAAACTAAACCTACAAATAAAAATAAATAAACCTAAAATAAAATAAAATAAAACTAAACTAAAAATAAACTAAATTTAAACATAAAGCTAAAAACAAAAATAAAAACCATAAAGCTAAAAATAAATAAAATAATAATATAATAAACTAAAATAAAAAAACTTAAATAAAAAATAAAATAATTAACTAAAACTAAATAAAAATAAAAACATAAACCTAAACCTAATTTGTTTAATTTAAAAAAAATTGTAACCCTAAATAACCCAAAACCTAAACCCTAAAACCCTTAAACCCTAAACCATAACCTTAAAACCTACAACCCTAAACCTAAAATTAAACCCTAAACCTAAAACAAAAACCCTAAAGCTTTAAATACTAAACCTAAACCCTAAAATAAATTAAAATGTAAAATAAAATCAATAAAAATTTAAACCTAAATAAAATATATAAAATGGACCTAAACTAAAACCTAAAGCTAAACCTAAACCTACTAAAAAATAAAATAAAATAAAAAAATAAAACTAAAATAATAATAAATAAAAAATAAACTAAAATAAATAAATAAAAAATAAACTAAATAAAGAAATCTAAACTTAAAATAAATGTAAAATAAAAAATAAAATAAATAAAAAAAACCAAATAAAAATAAACCTAAAAAATAATAAAATAAATATTAAAAAAAAAAAAATAAATAAACTAAAATAAATAAACATAAATAAAATAAAAAACCTATTTAAATAATAATTAACATTAACCCTAAATCTAAACCCTAAAACCTACTAACCCTAATACTAACTAAACTAAAACCCTTAAACCTAAACCCTAAACCCTAAACTAAAACCTTACTTTAAAAAATTGAAAAAACTAAATTAAACAAAATAAAATCAATAAAAATAAAACCTAAAATAAATAAAATAAAAATAAAACCTAAACTAAACTAAAAAAATAAACCTAAACCTAAAAAATAAAATAAAATAAAATAAAAAATAAATAAATATAAATAAAACCTAAAAATAAAAATAAAACCTAAAATAAATAAATAAATAAAAACTAAACTTAAATTAATAAAATAAACCTAAAAGATAAAATAAATAAAAAACCAATACTAAAAATAAACCTAAAAAATAAATAAAAATACCTAAAAAAAAAAAAACTTATAAAATAAACTAAAATAAACTAAAAATAAACTAAATTAACTTAAAACTGGTTTGCTTAATTTAAATAAATAAATAAAATTTAAAACTCTAAACTCACTATAAACCCTAAACTCTCCCTAAACCTTACCAACCCTACTATACTAAACTAAAACCTAACCAAACCTAAACCCTAAACCTATAACTAAAAAATAAAATCTACTAAAAAAATAAAATAAAATATAAACCTAAATAAAAATAAATAAAAAAATAAATAAATAAAACCTAAATAAAATAAAAAACCTAAACCTAAACCTAAACCAAAATAAAATATAAATTAATAAAATAAAATAAATATAAACAAATTAAACTAAATAACAAAATAAACTAAAATTAAAAACCTAAATAAAATGAAAACTAACTCTAAAATAAAAAATAAAATAAAATATAAATAAAAATAAAATAAACCTAAAAAATAAAATAAAATAAAAGTAATAAACCTAAAAACTATAAAACTAAACAAAACATAACCTAAAATAAACAAAATAAATAAATAAAATAAACTAAAATAAAAACTAAACTAAATAAAATAAATTAAATTAAAATAAACAAAACCTAAACTAAAATAAAACCTTAAAATAAATCTAAAAAATAAAACCTAAAACCTAAACCTAAAAAATAAAATAAAAACTAAACTAAACCTAAAATAAAAAATAAATTGAAACCTAAAATAAAATTAAAATAAAACAATATTAAAATAAATATAAACCTAAAATCTAAAATATAAACTAAAATAAAAAACCTAAACTAAAATAAATAAAACTAAAATAAAAAAATAAAATAAAAGTAAACCTATAAATAAATAAAATAAATAAAAACTAAATAAACTAAATAACTTATTTAAAAAACTCAAACCCTAAATAAACTAAAACCACTACCTAAAAAATAATAAATAAATAAAATAATGACCTAAACCCTAAATAATAAAACCTAAACCAAAACCTAAATCTAAATAAAAAAATAAATAAAAACCCAGGCCCTAAACTAAAACTAAACTATAAACCTGACCCTAAACCTATAAATAAAACCTACTAACTAAATAATAAATAAATAAATAAATAATAAATAAAATAGCACCTAAAAAAAAATAAAATATAAAACTGATAAAAATAACTAAAATAAACCTAAATAAAATAAAATAAACTAAATAAATAAAATAAAACCCTGGGTTTAATTTGAAAAATCCTAAACTCTAAAAACCCTAAACCCTAAATCCTAAACTAAACCAAAAACCCTAAACTATAAACCCTAAAATATCAAAAACCTGACCCTAAAATAATCCCAAAAAAATAAAAACCTAAATACTCTAAACACTAGGCTCTAATAAACCCTAAAATAACCTAAACCATAAAACCTAAAACCCTAAATAACTAAACCAAAACCAAAACCTAAATAAAACCCAAAAATAAACTAAATAATAAACCTAAAATAAATAATAAAAATAAATAATGATAAATAAATAAAATAAAACCTACTAACCTAAACTAAACCTATATAAAATAAAATAAAATAAAACTAAATTAAATAAAATAAATTAAACTAAACTAAATTAAAAATAAAATAAACCTAAATAAACCTACTAAAATAAAACTATGTAAAATAAAAATAACTAAAATAAAATATAAAATAAAACCTAAAAAAATAAACCTAAATAAATAAAATAAACCTAAAAACCTAAACCTAAATCAAATAAAATAAAATAAAAACCTAAACCTAAACTAAAAATAACCTAAAAAATAAACCTAAAGTAAAACCTAAAACCTAAACCTAAAATAATTAAACCTAAAATAATAAAATAAAAACCTAAACTAAATAAAATAAATACTTAATTAAAATAAAAACTAAACCTAAACCTAAAAATAAACTAAAATAAAAAACCTACTAAAATAAATAAACCTAAATAAATAAACTAAACTAAATAAAAAAAACTAAATAAAATTAAAAAAACTAGATTAACCTCTACCGGTTTGCTTAATTTAAAAAAACTCATAAACCTAAATCCTAAACCTAATCCCTAAAACTAACCATAAACCCTAAACCTAAAAAACAACCTAAACTAAACCCCAAAAAACAAACCACAATTAAAAAGACTAAACCTAAATCTAAACACTAAACCTAACCTAAACCTGAACCCTAAAAAGCATAAACCCTAAAACCTAAATCTAATCAAAACTAAACCTAAACACAAAGCTTAAAACAATCTCATAGAAACTGAAAAATAATCTCATCTATTATTTTTTGAACGTGTCCTTGAA
Organism: Cymbidium sinense; assembly: GCA_021442155.1. NCBI lineage: Eukaryota > Viridiplantae > Streptophyta > Magnoliopsida > Asparagales > Orchidaceae > Cymbidium > Cymbidium sinense. Next base: position 316,469,281 of record CM038214.1, on the reverse strand, counting down.
ACTGACGGTTCTAGTTATCTAGGGTTTTATTTGCTTTATGCATGATCATTTTTTATCATGTTGTCACTTGTGTCTTAGAAAACTTAGTGTGTTACTTGGTTGATGAAATCAAAAGAAGAAATATTGAATCAGTTTGTTCTCTCTTAAAAACTAAAACCCAAAACCTAAACTAAACACAGCTAAACCTAAACATAAATAACCCTAAACCTAAACCCTAAACCACAAACTAAACCTTAAAACCTAAACCTAAACCCAAATCCTAACCCTAAACCAAACCCCAAAACTATAAACCTAAATTAATTAAATAAATTAAAAAAATAAACTTATAAAACCTAATAAACTACATAAACCTAAGAATGGGTAACCTTGATAAACATCACATCAACCAATCATTTTTTTATCTATGTCTAGCTAATGTCTTAGAGAACTGTTACTTGGTTGATGAAATCAAAAGAAGAAATGTTGAATCTAAAATTAAAAACCAAAACAAACCAAATAAAACTTGATCCTAAATTCTACCTAAACTCTAAACCCAACCATAAACCCCAAATCTAAACCTAAATTAAACCTAAAACTAACCTACCACAACTGTAACCCTAAACATCAACCTTAAACAAAACCTAAATCCTAAATAAAATAAAAAAAAAACCTAAACCCTAAACCCTCTAAACTAAAATAAAACCTAAAATAAAATAAATAAAACCTAAACATGGATAAAATGCTAAAATAAAATAAAACAAATAAAACTAAACTAAAATAAAATAAATAAAACCTAAACTAAATAAAAATAAAGAAGTTTAAAAAATAAAAAAGCCTAAATAAAATAAGAAATAAATGAACAATAAAATAAAATAAACCTAAAATAAAATAAAATAAAAACTAAATAAAACCTAAACCTAAACATAAACCTAAAAAAATAAAAATAAAACTTAACCTAAATAAAAAAAACCTAAACATAAAATAAATTAAAATAAAATAAACTAAACTATAATAAAACTAAAATAAATTAAACCTAAACCTAAAATAAAATAAACTAAACCTAAACCCTAAACTAAATAAAATAAAATAACTAAAATAAACCTAAACTAAACTAAAAATAAAACCTAAAATAAACATAAAATAAAAAACCTCAAAACTAAACCTAAAAATAAATTAAAATCTAAACTTAAAACAGATAAAATAAAACCTTCCTAAAAAATAAAATAAATAAATTACTAAAAATAAACCTAAACTAAACCTAAAAAATAGATAAACCTAAATAATAAAATAAATAAATAAAATAAAAATAAAAAAAATAAAATATAATAAACTAAATAAAAATAGCTAAAACCTACTTGCTGGTTTAATTTAAAAAAACCTACCACCATCCTAAACCCTAAACCCTACTACACCCTAAACTACCACGGACCCTGGGCTTGACCCTAAACCTCCATACCCTACCAAACCTCTAAACCACTAAACCTAAATGTTTACTATAATGACCCTGGGCTTACCCTAAATACTGAGCCTTACCCTAAACCCACAAGCTACCCTAAACTAGTGAGCAAATGAAATAACATAAAAAACCCAACCAAAACTAAACCTGAGCCTATCCTACAACAAAACTGACCTAAACCTTAAATCCTGATCCATGAGCCCTAACCTAAACCCCTAACCCTGACCCTAAACCTAAATTTAAAACCTAAAAAACACAAAATAAATAATAAAAACTAAACCCTAAATAATAAAAAACCTAAAACCTAAATCTAAATTAAATAAATAGTAAAATAAAAATGTAGATAAAAAATAAAACCTAAAATAAAATAAAATAAAATAAACCTAGAATAAAAAGCCAAATATTACAACTAATAATAAATAAAATAAAAAATAACCTAAAATAAAATAAAATAAAAACTAAATAAAACTAAACCTAAAATAAAACCTAAAATAAATAAAAATAAAATGAAACCCTAAACTAAAATAAAACTTTAAAATAAATTAAAATGAACAAAATAAAATAAACCTCAACTATAATAAACTAAACTAAAATAAATAAAACCTAAACTAAACTAAAATAAGTTAAACTAAACTGAACTAAATAAAATAAAATCAACTAAAAATAAACCTAAACCTAAACTAAAAATTAACATTAAAAAAACCTAAAATAAAACCAAAACTAAACCTAAAAAAATAAATGAAACCTAAAAAACCTAAAAATAAAACTAAATAAACCTAAACCTAAACCTACTAAAAAAACTTAAAATAAAACCTAAACTAAAATAAATAAACTAATTAAATAAAGAAAAAATAAACCTAAATAATAAAAAAAATAAAATAAAATAAAATAAAAAATAAACTAAACTCTATTTTATTTAATTTCTTTAAAAAATCCTAAACTCTAAACCATAAAAACTAACTTTAAACCCTCTAAACTGAACACTAAACCTGCATCCCTTAACCTAAATCAAAAAACAAACCTAAACCTAAGTCATAAATCCTAAACCTAAGCCAAAACCCTAATAACCCTTAAAACCCTAAACCTAAACCATACCCAAACCCTAAACCCTAAACCTCCTAAACTAAACCCTAAACCTAAACCTAAACTAAGTAACTAAATAAATATAAAATATAAACCTAAACTATAAAACCTAATAAACTAACTAACCTAAAAGAATGTAAAGATGGAAGGACATCATCAGCACTTCTAGATTTGGCGGTGGAGGTGAAGGAGGAGGTGGCATTATTATAGTGGTGGTGGGGATCTAGAGGTGCTAGTGGATATGTAGATGGTGGTGTAGTGGTGGTTATGGAGAGGAGCAGGAGGTTCAGTGGTGGTTCTCATGGGGCTGGAGAAACTAAAGATGGTAGATCGATCTGGCTTATGGAACTATGTGTTTGGTTTTCTATGTGTGCTCATTTTTTATCTAAGTCATTGCTTGTGTCTTAGAAAATTTGGAGTGTTACTTGGTTGATGAAATCAAAAGAAGAAATGTTGAATCTAAATTTGTTCTTTGTAAAATAAAAATAAAAACTAAAACCTTAAAACCTAAACTAAAACACAACCACTAGACCTAAAACATAAACCTCAACCATAAACCCCAAACCCTAAACCCTAAAATCTTAAACCCTAAAATCTTAAACCCTAAACCTAAACCCAAACCTAAAACCCTAAACCACAAACTACCTAAACCCAAACTAAACCCTAAACTACCATAACCCTAAACCCTACCACCCCCTAATAAACCATGCACCCTAAAACTACAAGCTAAACCCAACTAAATAAAACCTAAAATAAAATAAATAAAACATAAACTAAAATAAAAAATAAAATAAATAAAACCTAAATTAAAACCTAAACCTAAACTTAAACCTAAAAAGAAAATAATAAAAAAAATAAAAAAATAATAAATAAAACCTAAAACTAAAGCTAAAAAAATAAAAACTAGATAAAATAAAACTAAACCTATAAAAATAAAGAAACCTAAAATAAAAATAAAACTAAATAAAAACCTAAACCTAAAACAAACTTAAAATAATAAATAATAAACCTAAACCTAAAATAAAATAAAAAAAAATAAACCTAAAATAAATAAAATAAACATAACCTATAAAAATAAACACTAAAATAAATAAAACCTAAACCTAATAAATAAACCAAACCTAAAACCAAATAAAATAAAATAAATAAAATAAACCTAAACCTAAACTAAAATAAAACCTACCAAAAATAAAACTTAAAACCTAAACCTAAAATAAATAAAATAAAACCTAAACCTCTAAAAAAATAAAAATAAAACCTATAAAAATAAAATAAAATAAAACTAAAATAAACTTAAACATAAACCTAAACCTAAAAATAAAATAAAATAAATAAAACCTATGAGGAAAACTAAAATAAATAAACTAAATAAAATAAAACTAAACTAAATAAAATAAAATAAATAAACTAAAATAAAATAAATCATAAACTACCTCTGGTTTGCTTAATTTAAAATAAAAATAAATTAAAAAAAATAAACCCTAAAACCTAAATACCTTCCCACTTGCTACCACTACCTACCCACCCACCCTCCTACCCCATAAACCCCCTCCTACCCTAATGACCAAAACCAAACCTGACCCTACCCTACTCCAAAACTAAAACCTAAAAAACCTAAACCAAAACCTAAACTAAATAAAACCTAAAAAATAAAATAAATAGAAAAAAAAGATAAAATAAAAATAAAATAAAATAAATCCTAAACTAACTTAAACCTAAACCTATAAAAACATAAAAATAATATTATAAAATAAAACTAATAAAATAATGTAAATAAACTAAACTAAAATGAAAAAAAATAAATAAACTAAAATAAAAAACCTAAATAAAATAAAAACTAAATGTAAAATAAAATAAAGTAAACCTAAATAAAATAAAACTAAATGAAACCTAAACCCAAAAAAAAATAAAATAAAAATAAAAATAAACCCTAAAAACTAAAACTAAATCAACAAAATAAAATAAACCTAAACCTAAACTAAATAAATAAACCTAAAATACACTTAAAATAAATAAAATAAAACTAAAAATAAATACACCTAAACAAAATACAACCTAAAATAAACCTAAATAAAATCCAAAACCTAAAAATAAAATAAAACCTATACAAACCTAAATTAAAAATAAAACCTAAACCTAAAATTAAAATTAAACTAAACCTAAAATAAAATAAAATAAAATAAACTAAAAAATAAACATAAACCTAAGAGCTTAAAATAAATAAAATAAAACTAAACTAAGAAAAAATAAATAAAATAAATAAACTAAACTAATAAATAAAAATAAACCTAAAATAAAAAAATAATTAAATGAACTAAAATAAATACAAGATAAAACTAAATAAACTAAACCTCTTGGTTTGCTTAATTTAAATAAAAAAACCATAAACCTAAACCTAAACTTAAATAACCCAACCCTAAATCCTAAACACCCTCTTTCCTGAAAACCCTAAACCTCAATCACTAAATCTTAAACCACTAAAACCATAAAACCACAAACTACTATTAGAATAGACCACTGACCACTAAACCTGACTAACCCCAAAACTCCACAAATCTGAGTTAAACCTCAATCCTAAACTACACTGACCCTAAATCATAAAACTGAAAGCCAAACCCCAATCACAAACTTGAAACCTAAAATAAAGACCTAAAATAAATAAATAAATAACGCTAAATAAAATAAAATAAAATAAAAATAAAAAGCCTAAACCTAAATCTAAAAATAATAAAATAAAAATAAAATAAATAAATAAAATAAAATAAAACCTAAACTAAACTTAAAAAATAAAATAAAGCTAAGAATAAAAAACTAAAATTAGTTAAAACTAAAAATAAAATAAAATACAATAAAATAAAAACCTAAACCTAAAATAAATAAACTTAAAAATAGAAAATAAAAATAAATAAAAAAGAAAACCAAAACACTAAGCTAAAAAAAATTAAACCTAAAATAAAATAAAATAAACTAAATAAAATAAACCTAAACCTAAACTAAAATAAATTAAACCAAAATAAATAAAACCAAAATGTAAACCTAAAAAAATTAAACCTAAACTAAAAACTAAATAAATAAAATAAAAAAAATAAACCTAAACTAAAATAAAAATAAAATAAACATAAAAAAAAAACCTAAACCTAAGAAAATATAATAAAACTAAACTTAAACCTAAAATAAAAAAAAAAAAAAAATATAAAACTCAACTAAAAAAAATAAAATCACCTAAAATAATAAATAAAACAAAATAAACTAAATTAAATAAAAATAACTTAAATAAATATAAAATAAAATAAACTCACATAGATAAATAAAAAAATAAACTAAATAAACCTAAACTCTGGGTTCACTTATTTTTTTAAAGAAACCCTAAACCCTATCTAAAAACCCAAAACCCTAAATTCTAAACCTTAAAACTAACCCACAAACCTGACCCCACCCAAAACCCTAAACTCTAAAACTAAACCCCACCCTAAACCACTAAACCCTAAAAACCCTAAATCCACAAATCCTAAACACAAACCTAAAACAAAACTAAAACCCCAAACCCTAAATCTTTAACCCTTAGAATGGGGAACTTTAACTAACATCACCTTCAACTCCAGTCTGGTAGGCAAACAGGCAATGGTTATCCTATGGGGGGGGGGTGATCTGGATGTATTATTGGATATGGAGGTGGTGGTTGGACAAGTGGTGTCTATGGAGATGAGGAGAGATGGAGGTTACGCATGGTGGTGGCGGAGAGAATCGAGATATGATGGCAAATCCCACTACTGAGAGGTGGGGAGGTTACGATGAGCTAACGAAGAATAAGCGATCGATCACTACTTATGGAACTGTGTCTCTACAAAAGAGAAGGTTGAACTTATCTAGGATTTTTAATTTACTCTATGGGTGCTCATTTTTTATCTATGTCATCCCTTGTGTCTTAGTAAACTTGAGGTGCTATTGGGTTGAAGAAATAAAAAAAAAAGAAATGTTGAATCTAAATTTGACCTCTATTAAATAAAAATACCTTAAACCCTAAACTAGAACTTAAAACCTAAACCTAAACCCTAAAAACCTTAAACCCTAAACACTAAACCCCAAACCCTAAATCCTAAACCCTAAATCCTAAACCTTAAACCCTAAACTCTAAACCCTAAACCTTAAACCTAAAACCCTAAACCCTAAACTCTAAACCCTAAACCTTAAATCATAAAATCCTAAACCCTGAAACCTACAATCATAAACCCCAAACCCTAAACCCAAATCCCAAAACTAACCTTAAACCTTAACCCAAAACCCAAAACCCTAAACTTTGAATAAAGATGTCATTAAGGGTATATCTAAAGAATGACATATTCATAACATAGTTATGGTAGCTAAAGAAAATGTCTTCAGAGACTTTCCCTTGACTATTAAAGCTTTTAATACCTTAAACCCTAACCCTAAATCATATTATACCGTATATTATAGTATAATGTAGCATCATATATTTGAACATGTAGTGATGTGTTTTGGATGTTATAAGATATTTTGAAATGTTTTAGTATATTATGGTATTATGCCATAGTCAAATTAATTTAAATCATAAAATAATGATTTAATAAATCGGATAATGAAAGTTGTTAAATTTGGGAATTAGGTTGTTACCGAAGGTGTGGTATGTCACTTGTAGTCTAGAAAGTAAGATTTTATGTTCAAAATAAATATTATACATTGTAGTGCGTGTAGCATCATATATCATAATATATTATTCTAGCATTTTAAATTCTTTTAATTTTTTGACAATCATGCGGTTGTACACTAGCATTATTTATAAAAATGTTGATTTAGACTTTAAAATGGTGGAATTTTGCCAAATTCATAATAGGTAGAGCATGGCATCATAATATATTGTTTTAATTTAAAATATTTAAGTGAAATGACTAGAATTTATAGTTTTCTTAGACTAATTTTATGATTTTTTATCTCAACCAATCCCTTGTGATGTGATATGCAATATAATATAATATAATATAGTGTATTATAATATAGGATGCCACAACATGTAGCATCATGCATTATAGCATACTATTGTATTACTACTTATTATTTATATTTTAGTTTGTTATAGTATGATGTAGTAGAGTTTGTACTTGGTATAATTCATAAAATGCTAATTTATAGGTTAAGATGATGGGATTTGGCCAAATTTAAGGTAAGCTTTAGGGAACATAATTGGTGGTGTGCTATGGTGTGTCATTTAATCATAAGAATGGAATTTTGCATCAAAAATAAATATTCATTTTTCAACCAAATTTATAAATTTTTTCTTAAGAGATTCATTTTAAGGTGTAATGTAGGATAATATATTATATAAAGCATATTAAAATATAATGTACATAACAATATAACTTCACATATATATATGAATGTGGTGGTGTGTTACTAAATGTTATTGTACAATTTAGTTTATTTTAATTTTGTTATAATACATTGGGTTAAAACTCACAAAAATGTTAATTTGAAGGTTGAGATGAAATAATTTGGCCAAATTCATGGCACACACCAAGAAGAAACACCAAAATTATGCTATTTTGTACCATTTATAATAGAAACTAAACAATTTTACATCCAAAATGAACATTATTCATATTTTGAGAAAATTGTGTTATTTACTTTTATGTGATTCTAATTGTAATGTTAGGCAATATATTCTATTATTGCAAATTATAATATAACATAATATATTATAATATAGCATCATATATTATAATATAATATAATGTGTTAATTTATAATATAATATGTTTAGCATGATATTGTATAGCTAGTTTGAGTTTGCACCATCAATCATAAAATGTTGATTACAACATTAAGATGATGTAAGTTGAAGGAATACATTGTTAGGCTTTTGGTTGAAGTATTAAAGGTGTGCATAAGAGAAGAAATAAGATTTGATGAGAATTCCATGTAAAGGACATGGAAGGAGATCCTAGGGATCACACATGCATTAGACATGACATGTGAGGGGTCTATGTCGAGGGCATAGAAGAAGAAAATCTGCTAGGGATAAGGTTTGAATTTGATTTGATTATATGATTTGTGGAAAAAAGATCCACTGGAGATAAGAATATATAATCCACCATGGATTAAGATCGAATCGACTTTAATTTTTTATTTTAATTGATGTGGAGGCACATCTGCTAAAGATATGGGTTGGAGTCCATTGGGAATCGAGTTTATGAACCTTTCATTAGGGAAGTAGGCTCAGGCTATCCACTGGGGATTGGGATTTGAGTTTGATTTCATACATTTTCTTGGGGATGTATCTGCTGGGAATAAGGGTTTGGTTGGATTTCTTTAATTTAGACTCTACTAGGGGAGTTGGTTTAATTTGGCTCCACTGGGAGGTTAGTTTTGAATTTGATTTGTTTGCTTGAATTATTTATATACGATTTATGGTTCCACTAGGGAGAAGGGTGTGATTTAACTCCACTGAGGAAAATTAGATCGGGTTTAATTTAATTTGAGTTAATGTATGGAACTTGTCAGTGTGCGATGGATCCCCTAAGAAGAGGCTATATCACTACCTTAGGTTTACAAATCTAAAGGGATAGTCTACTAGCTGTGAGGTAGAGCTAGCCAACTAAGGGGTTGCCTTTTTTTTGCTGCTAGGAAGAAGGCATAGTCGACTTACATTTTCCAAAGCGTGGAACTGTTGGGGTGACTGTTGGATGCCCAAAAATCAAACCGACCTGGGGAGACTCGACTCTTGAGTGAATCTTTGTTTTAAGTAATCCCACGGTTGCCAAATTGAAAGCATCTTTGCGTCGGCACATGGTGCCAACATGAGTAGGCTTTAATTAGGCTCAATTAATCATTTTTAATGATTGAAAATTCTAAAAATCATAAGAAATCATAAAGAAATAAAAAAATGGAAGTAAATACTCATTTTAAAGGTATTTAGAGGAGAATTACTTAAAAATGATCTTAACTAATTTTGAGTAATAATTAAGGTTTAATTACAAAATTAATTAGAATTACTTTTAATTATTTGAGCAATTAATTATAAATTTTATGGGTTAATTTAATAAGAAGACCTCTACCTCCAATGATTTTCTTGGGATTTATTGCTCACTTAATTAGGAAAATTGACTAATTAAATCGTAACTACTCTTTTAAGCTAACTAATGTTTAATTAATCCCATGAACAATAATCAGTTCATTAATTAAGTTTATTAATCATTTTTCAGCAGTAAGTGAACTAAGGAATAGGGATGGGACCCCTTTCCATAAGTTCATTTCACTCTTGTTTAAAATGAAATTAATTAAGATTTAACTAATTAATTAAATCACTTAATCAAATTGAAATCATAATCATCAGACCTTAATTAATTAAATCATGGGGTAGATCTTTAGGTGTTTAATAACCTAAAGGAGTTTAATGAAATTATGGTTAGTCCACATGTGTGGGAAATCATAAGAGTAATTAATTAAGTCCCTTAATCTAATTAACTATTAATCTTGAGCCAATTGCATTAGGCCCCTTTTATTTCCTAGGATCATTTCAAGTTTATTTTCCATGCATATAATGTTGGCTCATAAGTATTTAGTTAATTAATTTAAGGTGACATAAGTAAAGGTAATTAATTCATCTAATTAAGGGTTCAACTTAATTAACCCAAAAAATCAACTTAATTACATTTCCTTAAATTAAATCAAATAATTAATGTGGGAATGGGTTTAAAACAGCAAGTGATGATTTCTCTTCTCTTCTTTAAATGAAATCAAATCCAAAACTTAATTAATAAAGAAGCTTTAGTTTGCTTTAAATAATCTTATTTGATTTGATTATCCTTAAGAACTAGTTTGGTAGAGTGAATCACATACTTATATTTGATTGTCCTCTTTCCAATCATGTTAAATTTGGTATGTCATTTGAATTCATGCATCCATCTTTTCAAAATCAAGTAAAATAAAATGGATTTTCTTTATGTAAGCTTGCATGTGTTGATTTAATTTAATATATGTGAGGCTATTATCACTATTAAATCCAAATGTATTTCTCAAAAGCTTATAAATGAATAATAATATGCATTATGATGCTAGTTATAAATACATAAGAAATGCATGTGCTTATAGCTTAAGTGTATGAAGGTTGAGTTTTCTTTCATCCATTCATGTGTTGATTTACTTAAGATTGGATGGTAACGGGTATATAATCTGGACATCTCGAGAACATGAGGCTTTAGCTTGCCCCAAGAAGAAAAGTTGAATCTGAATTTGTTCTCTGTTAAAAAAAAATTTAAGAAAAAAAAAACCAAAAACCATCAACCCTAAACTAAAACCTGAACCATAAACTTAAAACCTAATCCCTAAACCGTAAAAACCCTAAACCTTAAACCCCCTAAACCCCAAACCCTAAATGCTAAATCCTAAACCCTAAATCGTAAACCCTAAAAACCTACAAACCTAATCCTAAACTAAATAAAACATAAAAAAATAAAATAATTAAAAAATCTAAACATAAATAAAAATAAAATAAAATAAAATAAAACCCTAAACTAAAACTTAAACCTAAATCTAAATAAAATAAAATAATAAAATAAAATAAAAACCTAAACTAAAACCTAAACCTAAACCTAAACCTAGAAACTTAAACCTAAACCTAAACTGAAATGAAATAAAATAAAAAAATGAAATAAAATAAAATAAACAAAACCTAAACTAAATTAAAAAAATAAACCTAAAATAAAAACCTAAATAAAATAAAACTAATGTAAAACAAAAATAAAGTAAACTTATAATAAAATAAAATAAACTAAATAAAACCAAACCAAAAAATAAACCTAAAATAAATGAAAATAAAAATAAACCCTAAACTAAAAAAAAACCTAAATAAATAAATAAAATAAACATAAACCTAAACTAAATTAAACTAAACAAAAAAATAAAACCTAAACCTAAACCTAAAACAAATAAACTAAACCCTAAACTAAATAAAATAAAAGAAACTAAAATAAATCTAAACTAAACTAAAATTAAAACCTAAAATAAAAACCTAAAACCTAATCCTAAGAAAATAAAATAAAAATATTAACCTAAACATAAAAATAAAAAATAAAATCTAAACCTAAAATATAAAATATAAACAAAACTAAACTAAAAAGATAAACATAAACCAAAACCTAAACTAAAATAAATAAACCTAAAATAAACAAATTAAACTAAATAAATAAAAAAATAAACCTAAATAAAAATAAAAAATAAAATAAAGTAAAATAAATAAAAAATAAATTAAATAAACTAAACCTAGGTTTACTTAATTAAAAACTAAACTTACCTAAACCCTAAACCCTAAACCCTAAAGACCACAGATCAACCCAGACTAAACTAACCACAAAACTAAAACCTAAATCCACAAAATAAAGTAAAATAAAAAATAAAATAAAATAAAATAAACTAAAATAAAAAATAAAATAAAAACCTAAACTAAACTAAAATAAAAATAAACCTAAGAATAGAAGACCTAAATAAAATGAAAAGTAAATGTGAAATAAAAATAAAATAAAATAAAAATAAAACTAAATAAAAGCCTAAACCTAAAAAAATAAATCGTAAAATAAAACCTAATAATAAATAGAAAAACCTGAATCCTAAACTAACAAAAAAACCTAAACCTAAAATAAAAATAAAATAAACGTAAACCTAAAGTAAAATAAATAAAATCTAAACTTAAACCTAAAATGACTAACATAAACTCTAAACAAAATAAAATAAAATAATCACTAGAGACAAAACCTAAACTAAATCTAAATCTAAATAAAAAAATAAAACCTAAACCTAAATAATAAAATAAAATAAACTAAAAATAAACATAAACCCTAAACCTAAACTAAAATAAAAGGGAAACCTAAAAGCCTACCCTAAACTTGGACCTAACCTAAACTAAACCTGAGCCTAGGCCCTCAAACCTTAGGCCTCCCTAAAGCCACTAGGCTGAGCCCTACCACTGAGCCCAAACCCCAGACCTAAACCTGGGCCCCCAGGCCAAGCCACAAAACTCTAAAGAAACTAAAGAAAGCTAGATCATACAAACTAAATAAACCTAAAATAAAATAAATGGAAAAAAAATAAGATAAAATAAAATGGAACATAAAACTTAAACCCAACTGAACTAAACCAAAACTGAAAGAAAATAAAATAAAAAATAAAACTAAACTAAAATAAATAAATAAACCAAATGGGAGAAAAAAATAAAACTAAATAAAACCTAAACTTAAATAAAATAAATAAAATAAATAAAATAAAACTAAATAAAAACCTAAACCTAAATAATAAACCTAAATATAAAACCTAAAAATAAATAACAAATAAAACCTAAACACTAAACTCAAAAAATAAAACCTAAACCTAAAATAAAAATAAAATAAACCTAAACCTACACTAAAATAAACTAAACTAAAATAAATAAAACCTAAATCAAAAATAAACTAAACTTAAACCTATAGTTAAACTAAATAAAATAAAATAAGTTAAATATAAATCAAAACCTAAACTAAAAAATAAAACCTAAAAATAAACCTAAAATAAAAACCTAAAACTTAAACCTAAAAAAACAAAATAAAAAAATGTTAAACTAAACCTCAAAATAAAAAATAAAATTTAAACATAAAAAGTAAAATAAAAATAAAACTAAAGTAAAAAATAAAACTAATCTGAAACCTAAACCTAGAAAATACAGAATAAAAACCTAAACTAAAATAAATCATTCTAAAATAAATAAACTAAAAAAAATAAAATAAACTAAATCAAAATGAAACTAGAATAAACTTAAATAAATAAATAAAATAAACTAAACAAACCTAAACCTGGTTTAATTAATTTTTCTAAAATAAAAATTGAAAAAATTAAAGAAAATCCTAACCACCCAAACCACCAAACCAAAACTAACCACTAAACCCTAACTAAACACAAACTCCTATCCACCCTAAATCCTAAACCTAATACTGGGCCACAACTCAACACTAAACTAAACTGGTAGTGGGCCCTAAACTGAGCCCTGGGCCACTGAGTGACCACCAGAGGCTCTGACAGTCACTGGGCCTGACACTGGGTTGACCTGAAAACCACAGGCCCAGTATGGGCTGCGTGCCCCAGGCCCATGAACCCTAGATGACTGAGATACTGGGCCCTACTAGGCTTTGTGCCTCCCACAGGCCCTGACCTAACTGAGCCAGATCCTGAGGCCACTGGGCCAGGCCTGGGCGTTAGTGACCCACAAGGCCTGAGCCTGAGTCTAACCACTGGGCCAGCTGAGCCACCCCAGGCTGACCTGGGCCCCAGGCCCTGACTGATCCTGGGCCCTGCCTTATCACTGAAACCACAAAACTGGCAGACTTTGGTTGTTGAACATAACAAAACCTAAACTAAATAAACTAAAAAATAAAGATAAATAATAGGCCACTAAATGATAAAAGAAATAAAATAAAATAAAACCTAAACTAAAACCAAAACCTAAATCTAAAAAATAAAATAAAATAAAATAATAAAAATAAATTAAAATAAATAAATAAAAACCTAGACTAAACTAAAAAAATAAAATAAACCTAAGAATATAAAAACCTGAATAAAATAAAAAAATTAACTTAAAATAACCTAAAATAAAATAAAAATTAAATAAAAACCTAAACTCTAAACTAAGAAAAAACCTAAACCTAAAATAAAAATCAAATAAACTAAATAAAATAAACCTAAACCTAAACTAAATTAAACTAAATTAAAATAAATAAAAGATAAACCTAAACTTAAAATCAACTAAACCGAAACCCAAAAACTAAATAAAATAAAATAAGCTAAAAATAAATCTAAACCTAAACTTGAAAAACTAAAACCTAAAAATAAACCTAAAATAAAAACCTAAAACATAAACCTAAAAAAAAAAGAAAGCCTAAACCTAAACTTAAAAATAAATAATAAAACTTAAACTTAAAAAATAAAATAAAATAAAAATAAAACTAAACTAAAAAATAAACATAAATCAAAACCTAAACCAAAAAAATAAACTAAAATAAAAATTTAAACTAAAATAAATTAACCTAAAATAACTAAACTAAATAAAAATAAAATAAAATAAATAAAAATAAACTAAATAAGGCTAAACCTACTAGTTTACTTAATTTTAAAAAAACTCTAAACCCTAAACCCTAAATCCTAAACCATAAACTCTAAATCCTGAACCCTAAAACTAACCCTAAACCCTAAACCCTAAACCTACAACCCTAAAACCTAAACCTAAATAGATAAAATAAAATTAAAACTCAACTATAATAAACCTAAACTAAACCTAAACCTAGATAAACTAAAATAAACATAAACTAAAATAAATAAACTTAAAATAAATAAACTAAACTAAATAAAATAATAAATAAACATAAATAAAATAAAAATAAAATAAACTCAAATAAAATAAATAAATGAACAAAGAAGAAATGTTGAATGTGTTTTTTGAAGAAAAAAATTAAAACCCTAAACTGAGCTAAACCCTAAACTCTAATTCCTAAACCCTAAAACCCTAAACACTGACCCTAAACCTAAAAACCCTAAACAGGCCAACCCTAAACCCTAAACCTTGGGCTCCCAGGCCACCCCTAAACCCTAACCACTACCTAAAATAAAATCCTAAACCCCAAACTAAACCACTATAACCATAAACCCAGGCCACTAAACCTTAGAAATAAAACCTAAACTAAATAAAACCTAAAAATAAAAAAAATAAAAAAATCTAAACCAAAAAAAAAATAAAATAAAAACATAAATTAAAACCTAAACCTAAACCTAAAAAGAAAAAAAAATAGAAAATAAAAATTAAACTAAATAAAATTACTAAAAACCTAAAATTATCTAAAAAATTAAAAACCTAAATAAAATAAAAATAAACATAAATAAAATTAAAATAAACCTAAAATAAAGTAAAACTAAATAAAACCTACACCTAAACAATAAACCTAAAATAAACCTAAAAGTAAATAAGAAATAATATAAACCCTAGGACAAAAAGCTAAACCTAAAATAAAATGAAATAAATCAGAGCAACAAAATAAACTAAACTAAAATAAATAAACCAGAGCTAAACCTATAATAAACTAAACCTAAACCTAAACTAAATAAAATGAGATAAACTAAAATAAACCTAAACCTAAACTAAAAATAAAACCTAAAAAATAAAAAATAAAATCTAAAACTAAACCTAAAAAAATAAAATAAAAACATAAACCTAAACCTATATAAAAAAATAAAACTAAACCTTAAAGAAAAAAAAAAAATAAAACTAAACTAAAAAATAAACCTAAATTTAAACATAAAGCTAAAAAACTAAAATAAAAAACCTAAGCTAAAATAAATAAACTTAAAATAAATAGAATAAACAAACTAAAAATAAAAATAAACTTAAATAAAAAAAAAATAAAATTAACAAAACTAAATAAAAGATAAACTAAATAAACCTAAACCCAACAATTTATTTAATTTAAAAAAATCGTGACCTAAATCCACACAATTAACCATAAACCTTAAACCACAACCACTACCACCACCCATACTACCTTACCCTAGGCCACTACCCTGGACCCTAAACCTACACTAAACTGAGCCACCAAATCCTAAAGGTTTACTTAACCTAAACCTAAAATAAATTAAAATAAAAATAAAATCAATAAAAATTTAAAACTACATAAAATAAATAAAATAAAATAAAATGAAACTAAGCTTAAACCTAAAGCTAAACTTACTATACCTAAACAAAAAGATAAAATAAAACTCATTAAAATAAACTAAATTAAAAACCTAAACTAAAATAAATAAACACAATAAATAAAATAAAAATAAATAATAAATAAACATAAATAAAAAAATAAAATAAAATAAATAAAATAAACTAAATAAACAAAGAAGAAGGTTGAATATGAATTTGTTCTCTTAAAAAAAAAATCAAAACCCCAAACCTTAAAGTAATACACAGACCAAACCTAAAAAAACTAAATCCACAAACCACAAAAACCCACAAAACTAAAACTGAAACCTTAAAACCCTAAACCTAAAATCTAAACCCTAAACCTTAAACCAAACACAAAACCCTATGCCTAAACTAAAAATAAAACTCCTAAACCCCAAACCTAAACTAGGCCAAACCATAGGCCATAACCACTAAACCACTCCACGAGAGAAATAAAACTGGCCTAAACTAAATAAAACATAAAAATAAAATAAATAAATAAATCTAAAATAAAATAAAATATAATAAAAACATAAATTAAAACCTAAACCTAAATCTAAAAAGAAAAAAAATAAAAAATAAAAAATAAACTAAATTAAAATTAATAAAAACCTAAAATAATCTAAAAAATAAAAAACCTAAATAAAATAAAAGCTAAACCTAAAATAAAATTAAAATAAACCTAAAATAAAGTAAAATAAAAACTAAATAAAATGTGAATAATAAACCTAAAATAAAACCTAAAAGTAAATAAAATAAAACTTAAACCTAAACTTGGAAAAAACATAAACCTAAAATAAAAAATGAATAAACCTAAACTAAAAATAAACTAAACTAAAATAAATAAAAAAAACCTAAACCTAAATAAATAAACCTAAACCTAAAAAATAAAATGAAATTAACTAAAAAATAAACCTAAACTAACTAAAAAAAATAAAATAAAAACTTAAAATAAAATCTAAAACCTAAACTTAGAAAAAATAAAACATAAACCTAAACCTAGATAAAATAAAACCTAAACCTTAATAAAATAAAAATAAAAAACTAAACTAAAATAAACCTAAATTTAAACATAAATAAAAGAACAAAATAAAAAATAGCTAAAATAAATAAAGATAATAAATAAAATATAATAAAACTAAAAATAAAACTTAAATAAAATAAAAAAAAAAATTAACTAAAATATAAATAAAATAAACTACATAAACCTAAACCTAAGGTTTATTTAATTTAAAAAAATTGTAACCACTAAAATTAACCTTAAACCACAAAACCCTTAACCACTAAACTCATGACACCTCACAAACCTAAACAACCACAAACTCTAAACCCTAAGCTTTAAATGCTAAAACCTAAACCTAAAATTAAATGTAAAATAAAATCAATAAAATTTAAACCTAAATAAAATATAATAAATGGAAACTAAACTAAAATAAAGCTAAACCTAAACCTAAACTAAAAATAAAATAAAATAAAAATAAAACTAAAATAATATAAAATAAATAAAACCTAAACTAAACTAAATAAATAAAAAACCTAAAATAACAAACCTAAATAAAGAAAATCTAAACTTAAAATAAATGTAAAATAAGTAAAAAAATAAAATAAGAGAAAGGTGAAAAAAAAACTTAAAATAAACCTAAAATAAATAAAATAAAACAAAATTAAAAAAAAAACTAAACCTAAAATAAAATAAACTAAAATAAATAAACATAAACAAAATAAACCTAAACCCCCTGGGTTTGTAATTTAAAAGAAATAAATAATTAAGAAAACATTAACCTAAATCCTAAATACAACTAACCTAAACCACTGACTCAAAATACAAACTTCTAAACCTAAACCCTAACCTACACCTAACCAACTAAAACAAACCCTGACAGGCAGAGCCTTAAACTTTAAAACACAAATTGAAGCCTAAACTAAATTAAACTTAAAATAAAATCAAAATAAAAACCTAAATAAAATAAAATAAAATAAAAAAATAAAAAACCTAAACTAAAGCTGAAACCTAAAACCTAAAAAAAAAGATAAAATAAAAATAAAACTAAAATATATAAAATAAATAAAATATAAACTAAACTAAAAAATAAAATTAACCTAAAAATAAAAGTCCTAAATAAAATAAAAAACTAAACTTAAAATTAATATAAAATAAACCTAAAATAAAATAAAATAAAAACCAATACCTAAAAAATAAACCTAAAAATAAATAAAAAATAAAACCTAAACCCTAAACTAAAAAAAAAACTTAGGCACGAATAAAATAAACTAAAATAACTAAAATAAACTAAATTAACTTAACCAGTTTGCTTAATTTAAAAATAAATAAATAATATAAAATAAAAAAACTCTATAAACCCTAAATAAACACTAGGCCTTAAACCCAAAATACAACTATAAAACTACCAAACCCTGAGCCACTGAGCCTGACCCTAAATCAAACTCACAAACAAACCCTAAACCTAGGTCATTAACCTGGGCAAAAAAACCACAGATCTAAAACCCTAAACCATAAACCTAAAATCCTAAACCATAAATACTGAAACAAAAACCAAAAAAATAAATAAAACCTACAAAATAAAATAAATAAATAAACCTAAATAAAAATTTTAAAAATACTTTAAACTAAAACCTAAACCAAAAATAAGTAAAATATAAAATTGAACTAAAATAAAATAAATAATAACATAAACTAAATAAATAACAAAATAAACCTAAAATTAAAAACCTAAATGAAACTAACTCTAAACTAAAAAATAAAATAAAACTAGCTGTAAATTAAAAATAAAATAAACCTAAAATAATAAAATAAAAGTAAATAAAACCAAACCTACAAAACTAAACTAAACAAAATGGCATAACCTAAAATAAAAATAAAATAAGACTAAAATAAAACTAAACCTAAACCTACTAAAATAAATAAAATAAATTAAATTAAAATAAACCAAAACCTAAACTAAAAAAAATAAAAAAATAAATCTAAAATAAAACCTAAAACCTAAACCTAAAAATAAAATAAAACTAAACAAATAAAAAATAAATGAGAACAAAAAATAAAATTAAAATAAAACAATATTAAAAATATAAACTAAACTAAATCTAAAATATAAACTAAAATAAAACTAAACTAAAGATAAATAAACTAAGATAAAAACAAATTACATAAAAATAAAGTGAGCACTATAAAAATAAAATAAAATAAATAAATAAATAAACTAAATAAACTAAATACTAAACTGTCGGGTTTTGCTTAAAGAGAAAAGAATAAACCATGAGCCATAAAACACAAAAGCTAGCTGCCTGAGGCCTTGGCACAAAGAGGCACTGGACCAAACTAAAGACTGATTAGGCCTGACCAGGCCACTACTAAAAAAGGCCACTGGGCACAAAAACCCTGATCAAGACTAAATAGATAAAGAATAAAAGAAAGGCCCAGGCCACTGGGCCTAGGCGCCAGCCTGAATCCTGGGCTAGGCACTGAGGCCCTGGGCAGGCCAGGCCCTAGGCCCTGAGCCATAGGCAGCCCCAGGCCACTCAGGGGCCTGGAGCCCTAGGGGCATGGAGCCACTAGGCCACTGGGCCTGAAGGCCACTGACCCTGGGCCCTGGGCCCGAAGTACAAAATAAGATAAATGAGCTAAAATAGGCATAGGCCCCGACTGAAAGAAAGCTAAGATAAAGGCTGGACTAAGAATGATGGGCTAAAGATATGAGCTAAGTTATAAGGTTATGAGCTAGGCTATAAAGATAGATAAATGGCTAGATAAGAAATAGGCTAAATGCAGCCAGGCTGCCGGGTTTGTAGTTTGGAAAGATCCTGAGCTCACAGGCATTGGACCCGCCCTGATCACAGAGAGCAGCCCCAGGCAGGCCTACACTGGGCTGTCAGCCCAGGATACTGGGCCCTGGGAGCCAGATCCCAAAGGGAATGAAAGAAAAGGCACAGACCCTGGGCTCTGGCAGGCTCTGTGGGCTGAGCCCTAAGGCCCCTGAAGCTGGGCCTGACTGGGCCATATGGGCCAAGCCCTGGGCCCCAGGCCCTGGAGCCACAGGCCCCAAGGCCCTAAGGCTAGGCTAATAAGGCCTAGAAATAGAATGGAGTAAAAGGCCTGAGCCTGGAATAAGATGATAAGATAAAGATAAAGATAAAGGCCTGACTAAAGGCTTAGGCTGAGCCTATGAGGCTGAGTAATAAGATAAAGATAAAGAGCTAAGGTTTAGATGAATGGATTAAAGGCTAAACTAATTAAAGAAAATAAAGATACCTAAAGATAAAGACCACATAAGATAAACTAGGTGTAAAGATAAAATGGATAGGCCTAGATAAGATAAAAATAAATAGACTGAGCCTAAAATGAAGCACAAAATAAAAAATAAAGGACTGGCCTAAATTTGAAGCACAACTGAGCTAAATCAGATAATAGATGACTGATTAAAGCTAGCCTAAAATAAACCTAAAAGAACCTAAGGTAAAGCCTAAAACCTAAACCTAAAGATGAGATTAAAACCTAGGCACAAATAAAATAAAACCTAAGGCCTGAGAACAAAATAAATATAAGGCTTGATTAAAAAATAGGCTTAGGCCCTGGGCTGAGCCTAAAATAAACTAGATAAACCTACTATAAACCTAAAATAAATAAATAAATAATAAAGCCTAAATAAATTAAAAAAAAACTAGTTAACTTTACTGGGTTTGTGATTTAAACTCATAAACCACTACTGATCCTAAATAACTACCTCTACAACCTGAGCCTAAGCCTTAAACCCTAAACCCCCAACACAAACCACAATTAACTAAGACTAAACACTAAACCTCCCACAACCTAAACACAGACCACTAAGCATAAACCACAAAACCCTAAATCTAATCCACAAAACCTAAACCACACAAGCTTAGTAACAATCAATCGGTCGGGAAGAGCATTCAGTCTCATCTATTATTTTTTGGGGACTCTTGAGTCCTGACAGGGTTCTAGTTATCTAGGGTTTTATTTGCTCATGATCATTTTTTATCTATGTTATCACTTGTGTCTTAGAAAACTTAGTGTGTTACTTGGTTGATGAAATCAAGAAGAAATGTTGAATCAGGTTTGTTCTCTCTTACTAAAAACCCAAAACCACAAACTAAAACACGAGGCAGCTAAACCTAAAACATAAATGTGAGACCACAAACCCTACAAATCATAAACCCTAAAACCTTAAGCTGCCCTAAAACCACAATCCATAACCCTAAACCTAAACCACACAGAGCCCAAACCCACAAACTATATTTAAATTAATTAAATAAATTAAAAATAAACTTATAGCAAAACACAATAAACTAAACATAAGACTAAAATTTAAGAATGGGTATTGAGACATCACCATCAGCGAGAGCTCATTTTTATCTAATGTCCTTGCTTATGTCTTAGAGAACTTGGGCGTTGGTGAAATCAAAAGAAGAAATGTTGAATCTAAAATTGTTCTTTATTAAAAAAAACCAAAAACCCAAAACCCTAAATAAAAACTTGATCCCTAAATTCTAAACCCTAAACTCTAAACCCTGAACCATAAACCCTAAATCCTAAACCCTAAATTCTAAACCCTAAAACTAACCCTACACCCTAAACCTATAACCCTAAAACATCAACCTTAAACCCTAAAAACCCTAAATCCCAAATAAAAGAAATGAAAAAAAAAACACAAACCCTAAACCCTAAACCTAAACTAAATAAAACCTAGAAATAAAATAAATAAAAAAACCTAAACATAGATAAAATACTAAAATAAAATAAAATAACAAATAAAAACTAAACTAAAATAAAATAAATAAAAACCTAAACTAAACTAAAAAATAAAAGAAGTTTAAAAATAAAAAGCCTAAATAAAATAAAGACTAAATGAACAATAAAAATAAAATAAACCTAAAATAAAATAAAATAAAAACTAAATAAAAACCTAAACCTAAACATAAACCTAAAAATAAATAAAAAATAAAACCTAAACCTTAAACTAAAAAAAACCTAAACATAAAATAAATTAAATAAAATAAACCCAAACCTAAACTATAATAAACTAAACTAAAATAAATTAAACCTAAACCTAAACCTAAAATAAACTAAACCTAAACCCTAAACTAAATAAAATAAAATTAACTAAAAATAAACCTAAACCTAAACTAAAAAATAAAACCTAAAAATAAACATAAAATAAAAACCTCAAAACTAAACCTAAAAAAATAAATTAAAAATCTAAACTTAAAGCTACAAATAAAAAATAAAACCTTAACCTAAAAAATAAAATAAAAATAAAATTAAACTAAAAATAAAGATAAACCTAAAGCTAAACCTAAAAAATAAACTGAAATAAAAAAACCTAAACTAAAATAAATAAAATAAAGTAAATAAAAATAAAAAAATAAACCTAAATAAAATTAATAAACTAAAATAAATAAAAAATAAACTAAATATACTAAATAAACCTAAACTTTTTTAAATCCTAAACTTTAAACCCTAAACCCTAAACTCAACCTAAACTAACCTAAACTAACCCTAAACTAAACCTAAACCAACTATAAACCTAAAACCTAAACTAAACCCTAAACCTTAAACTAACCTAAAACCTAAATATAATAATAACCTAAACCTTAAACCTAAACCCTAAACACTAAACCTAAACTTAAACCCTAAACCTAAACTAAACTAAACTAACTAAACTATAAAACATAAAACCCCTTAAACCCTAAACTCAAAACCCTAAAGTAACCCTAAACCCTAAAATCCCTAAACCATAAAGCTTAAACACTAAACCTTAAATCCTAATCCATAAACCCTAACCCTAAACCCTTAACCCTAAAACCCTAAACCTAAAAAATTTAAAAACCTAAGCCTAAAGTAAAGAAAACCTAAAAATAAATAAATAAAAAAACCTAAACCTAAATAAAATAAAAAAACCTAAACCTAAATCTAAAAATTAAATAAAATAGTAAAATAAAAATACAGTAAAATAAAAAAATAAAACCTAAAATAAACTAAAAAATAAAATAAGCCTAAGAATAAAAAGCCTAAATAAAATTACAACTAATAATAAAATAAAATAAAAATAAGCCTAAAATAAAATAAAATAAAAACTAAATAAAAACCTAAACCTAAAAATAAAACCTAAAAATAAATAAAAAATAAAATGAAACCCTAAACTAAAAATAAAAACTTAACCTAAAATAAAATTAAAATGAACAAAATAAAATAAACCTCAACCTAAACTATAATAAACTAAACTAAAATAAATAAAACCTAAACCTAAACCTAAAATAAGTTAAACCTAAACCTGAACTAAATAAAATAAAATCAACTAAAAATAAACCTAAACCTAAACTAAAAAATTAAACATTAAAAAAAACCTAAAATAAAAACCAAAAACCTAAACCTAAAAAAAATAAAATGAAAACCTAAACCAAAACCTAGAAAAATAAAAGAAAACCTAAAAAATAAACCTAAACCTAAACCTAAACCTAAACCTAAAAAAAAAACTTAAAAATAAAACCTAAACTAAAATAAATAAACTAAATTAAATAAAAAGAAAAAATAAACCTAAATAAAAATAAAAAATAAAATAAACTAAAATAAATAAAAAATAAACTAAACCTACTATTTTATTTAATTTCTTTAAAAAAAATCCCTAAACTCTAAACCATAAACTTTAAAACTAACTTTAAACCCTAAATCCTAAACCTTAAACTGATAACACTAAACCTACATCCCTTAACCCTAAATCAAAAAAAACCCTAAACCCTAAACCCTAAGTCATAAATCCTAAACCCTAAAGCCAAAACCCTAACAGCATAAACCTTAAAACCCTAAACCCTAAACCATAAACCTTGAACCCTAAACCCTAAACCCTAACCCTAAACCCTAAACCCTAAACCCTAAACCTAAACCTAAAGTAACTAAATAAATTTTAAAATATAAACCTAAACTATAAAACCTAATAAACCTAAACCTAAGCCTAAACCCTAAGAATGTGCAGAACCTTGATGGAAGGAACATCATCGTCAACCAGGCTCAGTCTAGATTTGGCGGTGGAGGTGAAGGAGGAGGTGGCATCAGTGGTGGTGGGGATCAGAGGTGCTAGTGGATATGTGGTGGGAGTGGTGGTGGAGGGAGGGAGGAGCAACGAGGTTACTGTGGTGGTTCTCATGGGAACTGGAGAAACTAAGATGGCCGATCTGATCTGCTTATGGAACTATGTGTTTGGTTTTGCTCTATGTGTGCTCATTTTTTATCTAAGTCATTGCTTGTGTCTTAAAAAATTTGGAGTGTTACTTGGTTGATGAAATCAAAAGAAGAAATGTTGAATCTAAATTTGTTCTTTGTAAAAAATAAAAAATAAAACTAAAACCTTAAACCCTAAACTAAAACCTGAACCCTAGACCTAAAACATAAACCTCAACCATAAACCCCAAACCCTAAACCCTAAAATCTTAAACCCTAAAATCTTAAACCCTAAACCCTAAACCCTAAAACCCTAAACCCTAAAACCTAAACCCTAAACCCTGAACCCTAAACCCTAAACCCTAAACCCTAAACCATAACCCTAAACCCTAAACCCTAAACCCTCAACTAACCCTAAACCATACACCATAAAAAGCTAACAAGCTAAACCCAAACTAAATAAAACCTAAAAATAAAATAAATAAAAAACATAACCAAACTAAAATAAAAAATAAAAATAAAATAAAAACCTAAATTAAAAACCTAAACCTAAACTTAAACCTAAAAAAGAAAATAAAATAAAAAATAAAAACTAAACTGAAATAAAATAAATAAAAACCTAAACTAAGCTAAAAAAATAAAAAAACTAGATAAAATAAAAACTAAACCTAAAATAAAAATAAAAGAAACCTACAAAAATAAAATAAAAACTAAATAAAAACCTAAACCTAAAAAACAAACTTAAAAATAATAAATAATAAACCTAAACCTTAAAATAAATAAAAAAACTAAACCTAAAATAAATAAAATAAAATAAACATAAACCTAAACTAAAATAAACAAAA
This sequence comes from Cymbidium sinense, assembly GCA_021442155.1. NCBI lineage: Eukaryota > Viridiplantae > Streptophyta > Magnoliopsida > Asparagales > Orchidaceae > Cymbidium > Cymbidium sinense. Next base: position 316,443,989 of record CM038214.1, on the reverse strand, counting down.
CTAAAATAAATAAAACCTAAACCTAAAATAAACTAAACCTAAACCCAAACCTAAACAAAATAAAATAAAACTAAAATAAACCTAAACCTAAACTAAAAATAAAACCTAAAAAGAAACCAAAAATAAAAACTTAAAACCTAAACCTAAAAATAATAAAATAAAAACCTAAACCTAAACCTAAAAAAAAAAAAATAAAACCTAAACATAAAAAATAAAATAAAAATAAAACAAAACTAAAAAATAAACTTAAACATAAACCTAAACCTAAAAAATAAAATAAAATAAAATAAAACCTAAATAGAAATGAAAAACTAAAATAAATAAACAAAACTAAATAAAAATAAAACTAAACTTAAATAAAAATAAAAAATAAAATAAACTAAAGTAAATAAAAAATAAATCAAATAAACTTAAACCTACTAGTTTACTTAATTTAAAAAAATAAAAAATAAATTAAAAAACAATAAAAAAACCCTAACCTGAACCCTAAACCCTAAAACTAACCCTAAACCTTCAACCCTAAACTTGCAACCCTAAACCCTAAACACTAAACCTTAAAACCCTAAACCCTAAACCCGAAACCATAAACCCTGAAACACTAAACCCTAAACCCTAAATGATAAACCATAAAACCTACAACCCTAAACCCTAAACCCTAAACTCCAAACCCTAAAAGCTAAACCCTAAACCCTAAAAACCTAAAAACCAAAACCTAAACTAAATAAAACCTAAAAATAAAATAAATAGAAAAATGTAAAGCTAAATAAAAAAAAAATAAAATAAAATAAAATCCTAAACTAAAACTTAAACCTAAACCTATACCTAAACATAAAAATAAAATATAATATAAAATAAAAACTAAAATAAAATAATGTAAATAAAACCTAAACTAAATGAAAAAATAAAATAAACTAAAAAATAAAAAACCTAAATAAAATAAAAACTAAATGTAAAATAAAAATAAAGTAAACCTAAAATAAAATAAAAACTAAATGAAAACCTAAACCCAAAAAAAAAACCTAAAAATAAATAAAAAATAAAAATAAACCCTAAACCAAAAAAAACTAAAACTAAAATCAACAAAATAAAATAAACCTAAACCTAAACTAAAATAAATAAAACCTAAAATAAACTACACTTAAACGATAAAGTAAATAAAATAAAATAAACTAAAAATAAACCTACACCTAAACAAAAAATACAACCTAAAAATAAACCTAAAATAAAAACCAAAACCTAAACCTAAAAAAATAAAATAAAAACCTATACCTAAACCTAAAATTTAAAAATAAAACCTAAACCTAAAATTAAATATTAAACCTAAACCTAAAAAATAAAATAAAGATAAAATAAACTAAAAAATAAACATAAACCTAAACTGAAACCTAAAAAAATAAACTAAAATAAAAAACCTAAACTAAGAAAAATAAACCTAAAATAAATAAACTAAGCTAAATAAAATAAAAAATAAACCTAAATAAAAATAATTAAATGAACTAAAATAAATACAAGATAAACTAAATAAACCTAAACCTACTGGTTTACTTAATTTAAGAAAAATAAAAAAAACCATAAACCCTAAACCTTATACCCTAAACCTTAAATCCTAACTTCAAAACCCTAAATCCTAATCCCTAAACCCTATAACTTTCCCTAAACACAAACTAAACTAAACTCAACATCCTCCTAAATCTTAAAACCAAAACCCTAAACCTAAACAGAAACCCTAAACCTTAAACTAACCCTAAACCCTAAACCCTAAACCTAAACCTAAACTAACCCTAAACCCTAAATCCTAAAGATTAAACCCTCAATCCTAAACTGTAAACCCTAACCCTAAACCCTAAATCATAAAACCCTAAACCATAAACCCTAAACCCTAATCCCTAAAAACTTGAAAACCTAAACTTAAATAAAATAAAACCTAAAAATAAAATAAATAAATAACGCTAAACCTAAATAAAATAAAATAAAATAAAATAAAAGCCTAAACTGAAACCTAAACCTAAATCTCAAAATAAAATAAAATAAAAAATAAAAATAAATAAATAAAATAAAAAATAAAAACCTAAACTAAACTTAAAAAATAAAATAAAGCTAAGAATAAAAAACTAAAATTAGATTAAAACTAAAAATAAAATAAACCTAAAATAAAATAAAATAAAACTAAATAAAACCTAATAAGAAATAAACCTAAAATAAAACCTAAAATAATTATAAAATAAAATTGAAACACTAAACTAAAAAAAAACTAAACCTAAAATAAAAATAAAATAAACAAAATAAAATAAACCAAAACCTAAACTAAAATAAATTAAACCAAAATAAATAAAACCAAAATGTAAACCTAAAAAAAATTAAACCTAAACCTAAACCTAAACTAAATAAAATAAAATAAACTAAAAATAAACCTAAACCTAAACTAAAAAATAAAAAATAAAAATAAACATAAAAGAAAAACCTAAAACCTAAACCTAAGAAAATATAATAAAAACCTAAACTTAAGCCTAAAAATAAAAAAAAAACTTAAACCTAAAAAATAAAATAAAAATAAAACTCAACTAAAAAAAAAAATAAAATCACCTAAAATAGAATAAATAAAACAAAAAAATAAACTAAATTAAATAAAAAATAAACTTAAATAAATATAGAAAATAAAATAAACTCACATAGATAAATAAAAAATAAACTAAATAAACCTAAACCTACCGGTTCACTTATTTTTTTTAAAGAAACCCTAAACCCTATATCCTAAACCCAAAACCCTAAATTCTAAACCTTAAAACTAACCCTAAACCCTGAACCCAAAACCCTAAAACCCTAAACTCTAAAACCTAAACCCCAAACCCTAAACCTGAAACCCGAAACCCTAAACCCTAAACCCGAAACCCTAAATCCTAAATCCTAAACCCTAAACACTAAACCCTAAAACTTACAACCCCAAACCCTAAATCTTTAACCCTTAGAATGGGCGAACTTTAATAACATCACCTTCCAGGCTTAGTCTAGATTTTATGAGGCAAACATGAGGCGGTTATCAGGATGGGGTGGATCTGGATGTATTATTGGATATGGAGGTGGTGGTTGGACAAGTGGTGTATGGAGATGAGAGGAGAGATGGAGGTTACATGGTGGAGGAGGGAGATCGGGATATGATGGCAAATCCCACTGAGAGGTGGGGAGGTCAATGGGAACCGCAGAATAAGAATGACCGACTGCTATGGAACTGTCTCTATAAAAGAGAAGGTTCAACTTATCTAGGGTTTTTAATTTACTCTATGGGTGCTAATTTTTATCTATGTCATCCCTTGTGTCTTAGTAAACTTGAGGTGCTATTGGGTTGAAGAAATAAAAAAAAGAAATGTTGAATCTAAATTTGACCTCTATTTAAACCTAAATAAAACCTAAACCTAAACCTAAAACCCTAAACACTAAACCCTAAACCCTAAACCTAAACCCTAAATCCTAAACCTTAAACCCTAAACCTTAAACCCTAAACCTTAAACCCTAAAACCCTAAACCCTAAACCCTAAACCCTAAACCTAAATCAAACCCTAAACCTACAATCATAAACCCCAAACCCTAAACCCAAATCCCTAAACTAACCTAAACCTAACCCAAAACCCAAAACCCTAAACTTTGAATAAAGATGTCAGGTATATCTAAAGAATGACATATTCATAACATAGTTATGGTAGCTAAAGAAAATGTCTTCAGAGACTTTCCCTTGACTATTAAAGCTTTTAATACCTTAAACCCTAACCCTAAATCATATTATAATACCGTATATTATAGTATAATGTAGCATCATATATTTGAACATGTAGTGATGTGTTTTTGGATGTTATAAGATATTTTGAAATGTTTTAGTATATTATGGTATTATGCCCTATAGTCAACATTAATTTAAATCATAAAAATAATGATTTAATAAATCAGATAATGAAAGTTGTTAAATTTTAATTGGGAATTAGGTTGTAGTACTGAAGGTGTGGTATGTCACTTGTAGTCTAGAAAGTAAGATTTTATGTTCAAAATAAATATTATACATTGTGCGGTAGCATCATATATCATAATATATTATTCTAGCATTTTAAATTCTTTTAATTTTGACAATCATGCATTTACACTAGCATTATTTATAAAAATGTTGATTTAGACTTTAAAATGGTGGAATTTTGCCAAATTCATAATAGGTAGATAGCATGGCATCATAATATATTGTTTTAATTTAAAATATTTAAGTGAAATGACTAGAATTTATAGTTTTCTTAGACTAATTTTATGATTTTTATCTCAACCAATCCCTTTGTGATGTGATATGCAATATAATATAATATAATATGTTATAGTGTATTATAATATAGGATGCCACAACATCATGTAGCATCATGCATATATTTGTATTACTACTTATTATTTAACATATTTTAGTTTGTTATAGTATGATGTAGTAGAGTTTTACTAGCATAATTCATAAAAAATACTAATTTATAGGCTAAGATGATGGGATTTGGCCAAATTTAAGGTAAACTTTAGGGAACATCATTGGTGTGCTATGGTGTGTCATTTAATCATAAGAATGGAATTTTGCATCAAAAATAAATATTCATTTTTCAACCAAATTTTATAAATTTTTTTCTTAAAGAGATTCATTTTAAGGTGTAATGTAGGATAATATATTATATAAAAGCATATTAAAATATAATGTACATAACAATATAACTTCACATATATATATGAATGTGGTGGTGTGTTACTAAATGTTATTGTACAATTTAGTTTATTTTAATTTTGTTATAATACATTGGGTCAAAACTCACAAAAAATGTTAATTTGAAGGTTGAGATGAAATAATTTGGCCAAATTCATACACACCAAGAAGAAACACCAAAATTATGCTATTTTGTACTATTTTACATCCAAAATGAACATTATTCATATTTTGAGAAAATTGTGTTATTTGTTACTTTTATGTGATTCTAACGTGGTGTAATGTTAGGCAATATATTATATTATAGCAAATTATAATATAACATAATATATTATAATATAGCATCATATATTATAATATAATATAATGTGTAATTTATAATATAATATGTTTAGCATGATATTGTATAGCTAGTTTGAGTTTGCACACAAATCATAAAATGTTGATTACAACATTAAGATGATGTAATTTGAAGGAATACATTGTTAGGCTTTTGGTTGAAGTATTAAAGGTGTGCATAAGAGAAGAAATAAGATTTGATGAGAATTCCATGTAAAGGACATGGAGGGAGATCCACTAGGGGATCACACATGCATTAGACATGACATGTGAGGGGTCTATGTCGAGGGCATAGAAGAAGAAAATCTGCTAGGGATAAGGTTTGAATTTGATTTGATTATATGATTTGTGGAAAAAAGATCCACTGGAGATAAGAATATATAATCCACCATGGATTAAGATTGAATCGACTTTAATTTTTTATTTTAATTGATGTGGGAGGCACATCTAAAGATATGGGAGTCCATGGGAATCGAGTTTATGAACCTTTCATTAGGAAGTAGGCTGTGCTATCCATTGGGATTTGAGTTTGATTTCATACATTTTCTTGGGGATGTATCCGGGAATAAGAGTTTGGTTGATTTCTTTAATTTAGACTCTACTAGGGAGTTGGTTTAATTTGGCTCCACGGGAGGTTAGTTTTGAATTTGATTTGTTTGAATTATTTATACACATTTATGGTTCCACTAGGAGAAGGTTGTGATTTAACTCCACTGAGGAAAATTAGATCGGGTTTAATTTAATTTGAGTTAATGTATGGAACTTGTCGATGGATCCACTAAGAAGAGGCTATATCCTTGACCTACCTTAGGTTTACATCTAAAGGGATAGTCTACCAATGAGGTAGAGCTAGCCAACCTAAGGGGTTGCCTTTTGGTGTGCAATTACTGCTAGGAAGAAGGTAATGACTTACATTTTCCAAAGCGTGGAACAACTGTTGGGGTGACCTGTTGGATGCCCAAAAAATCAAACCTGACCTAGGGAGACTACTGAGTGAATGCTGTTGGGACTTATGACAACTCAAAAGTAGTTAGGATTAATTTTATCTTAATTTCATGTGATTTAGTATTGTTTATTTGGTTTAGTTTGATTTCAAATTGAGAGCATATCCACTGGGGTTGTGAGCTCCAAATTTGTTAGAGTTAATTTATGGATCATGTCAGTGTGCGATGGACCCACTAAGAAGGGGCTATATCGGACTTGTCCTATCTTAAATTTACAAATCCAAAGGGATAGTCTACTGGCTATTGGGGTAGAGCTAGCCAACCTAAGGGGTTGCCTTTCGGTGTGCAACAACTATACTAGGAAGAAGGCATAGTAGACTTACATCTTCTAAAGTAAGGAACAACTGCTGGGGTGACCTATTGATAGCACAACAAATAGAACTCGACATAGGGGAGATTACTGAGTGAATGTCATTGGGGACTTATATCAACTCACGAGTAATCAAGAATTCCTATAGGGAGTTTTGCTGACACTGCCCTAAAGATAGGATGCCTGCTTGGGAAAGGTACCACTAGGGATGTCCTTCTATTCCACAAGTGAATATATATTTTGTTTATATGTTTGTGTGGACCCTATTTGTGTATGAGGGACCACACTGAGAAGGGGCTATGTCAGCCTTGACCTATCTCAGATTTACTAGACCAAGGGAGAATCTGCACATCCATAAGATGGATTCTCTAACCACAGGGGTGGTTATAAGGAAAGGGGAACTATCCAACCGATAGTAATCTAGGTAGTGTCTAAATGGGGTCGCAAAGGATGTGATCCAAATATAGTGCCCACTGGGGAGGTGCTGCTATGGGCGTTATCCTGAGCGCTCAAAAAGAAAGCCTATAGGTCTACGATAGCCAACTCAAGAAGAAAGAGTAACAGAGTTACATCTGCCATGAGTGGTGTATCTTAAGGTACAAGAACCAACTGACCTAAGCTATATTCATCAGCATGAGTGGTGTATCCATTAGAATAGTGATAAGGTACAAGAACCAACCAACCTAAGGTGCCCATCGGTGTGCAATGATCAATCTAGAAAGAGAGCATGTAGGCTTACAACTTTCCAAGAAGAACTGAACATCGGGATAGTCTTTCGTTGGTGGGATAGATACTATTTGACCTAGTGTGACTACTAAGCGGGGAGCCCGCAAGAAGGACTAGACGACTTGAAGCAAGGAGGGAGGGGATTTATCCTAAACTTTAAACTTTGAAGGCATGAATGTTAATCCAAGAAGAAAGCATAGCAAACTCACATCCTCTTAAATGAAGCCAACATGAGGTAGCTTACCAGCCACGCAGTAAAGCCTACCAAACTAACAAGGCACTCATGTGCAGTGGCCAAGTAAGGAAGGAAAGAGTAGTAGACTTACATCCTCTGAAGCAAGAAGATAATTAGGGTGACACACTAGGTAGGGTACGCCCCACCTGCGCTATTAAGTGAGTGTCAAAGTGCATTCTCAACTGAGTAGCCCAAGAGAAAAGATATGTGTTTGTTTTATGTTTGTGTGTTGTGTGTTGTGTCGATGAAGGATAGGATGCTCGATTATCTACCCCAAAAAAACATCATGGTGGATTACAAACAAGAATACTTTCAACATGGAAAAGATTGAATTCAAAATGGAATTTTCATTGATGATAATTATTTTCAAACATGATTTATAATATTTTTCTAAGTGGAGCCCATTGATTGGAAGCATTGGGCACTCTCCCTTATGATTAATAATCTGATAAGATCCTCCATGGTAGGCCTTCTCTATGGAAAAAGGGTCTTCCTAAGTGGGTTCAAACTTGCCTCCCATCTTAGGACGGGCAATAATCAATCTCCTCAGAACTAAAATAAGCTCTCCTACTAAAAAAGCTTTAGGATGGACCAACTTATTATGATCTGGAATAATTTTAGTTCTGTACAACTCGACTCCTCCAATCTTTTGATCTCTTCTAACCACAACTTGGTGTTCTGCTCTATTGTGATCTTACTACCCACAACTATCCTTAGTGATGGGAGTTGAACTTCTAATGGTAGAACAGCTTCGGATCCATACACTAAAGAGAAAGAAGTAGACTGAGTTGGAGTTCTATATGTGGTGGCTTCAACTAACTGTTGATGCCACTATCACTTATTATTGTCAAGTGTCTTCTTCAATATTTAGATAATAGTTTTATTGAAGGCTTCTGCTAAGCCATTTACCCTCGAGTAGTTGATGGTAGAATATCTCCAATCTATAATATTGTTTAGACTAAATAGAAACCTAAACTTAAAAAATAAACCTTAAGAAATCCTAAACCTTAGACAAATTCATAATAGGTAGAGCATGGCATCATAATATATTATTTCAACTTAAAATATGTAAAAAATACTACTAAAATATATAATTTTTTATAGTTTAGACTAATTTTATGATTTTTTTATCTTAAGAAATCCCTTGTGATGTGATATGCAATATAATATAATATAATATGTAATAGTGTATTATAATATAGGATGCCATAACATAGTGTAGCATCATGCATTATAGCATACTATTGTGTATTACTACTTATTGTTTAGCATAATTTAGTTTGTTATAGTATGATGTAGAAGAGTTTGTACTAGTATAATTCATAAAAATATTGCTGAAATGATGGGATTTGGCCAAAAAAGGTAAGCTTTAGGGAACATCATTGGGGTTATGTTGTGTCATTTAATCAAAATAATAGAATTTTGCATCCAAAATAAATGTTCATTTTTCAACCAAAATTTATAAATTTTTTGCTTAAAATGATTCATTTTAAGGTGTAATGAATGATAATATATTATATGAAAGCATATTAAAATATCATGTACAAAATAATATAACTACACTATATGAATGTGGTGATGTCTTACTAAATGTTATTGTACATTTTAGTATGTTTTAATTTTGTTATAATACATTGGGTCAAAACTCACAAAAATGTTAATTCGAAGGTTGAGATAGAAGAATTTGGCCAAATTCATGACACACACCATGAAGCAACACCAAAATTATGCTATTTTGTACCATTTCTAATAGAAAAATAACAATTTTACATCCAAAATGAACATTATTCATATTTTGAGAAATATTATTATTTGTTCCTTTTAAGTGATTCTAATGAGGTGTAATGGTAGAAAATATATTATATTATAGCAAATTATAATATAACATCATATTTTATAATATAATATAGCCTGTTAATTGACACTATAATATGTTTAGCATGATATTGTATAGTTAGTTTGAGCTTGCACCATCACAAATCCTAAAATGTTTATTACAATGTTAAGATGATGTAGTTTGAAGGAATACATTGTTAGGCTTTTGGTTGAAGTATTAAAGGTGTGCATAAGAGAAGGAATAAGATTTGATGAGAATTCAATGTCAAGGACATGGAGGGAGATCTACTAGGGGATCACACATGCATTGGACATGACATGTCAGGAGTCTATTTCGAGGCCATAGAAGAAGAAAATATGTTGGGTCTAAGGTTTGAATTTGATTTGATTATATGTTTGTGAAAGAAGATCCGCTTGAGATAAGAGTCCATAATCCACTAGGGATTAAGATCGAATTGACTTTTATTTATTTTGTTTTAATTGATGTGGAGGCATATTTGCAAGAGATATGGGCTCGAGTCCATTAGGGATCAAGTATATGAACCTTCCACTAGGGAAGCAGATTCGGGCAATCTGTCAAGATTAGGATTCAAGTTTGATGTCATATATTTGTTTGGGATGTATCTGCTGGGGATAAGAGTTTGGTTGGATTTCTTTGATTTAGACTCTATTAGGGGAATTGGTTTAGTTTGGCCACTAGGAAGGTTGGTTTTGAATTTGATTTGTTTGCTTGACTTATTTACATATGATTTGCGGCTCCACTAGGGAAAAGACTGTGATTTAACTCCACTGGAAAAAATCAAATCGGGTTTAATTTAATGTGAGTTAATGTATGGACCTTGTCGGTGTGTGATGGACCCAAACCCTAAACCCTAAACCCTAAATCCTAAACCCTAAACTAACCCTAAACCTAACCTAAACCCTAAAAAAAATCCTAAACCTAAACTCTAAACCCTAATCCCTAAACTCAAACCCTAAACCCAAAACCCTAACCCTAACACTAAACCTAAACCCTAAAACCCAAAACTAAACCCTAAACCTTAAAACTCTAAACCTAAACCTAAATCCTAAACTATAAACCCTAAACTAACTAAACCTAACCCTAAACCCTAAACTGAAAAGCCTAAAACTAGAAACACTAAAACTAAACCTAAACCCTAAACCTAAAAAACCTAAACCTAAAAAAATAAACTAAAAACCCTAAACCCTAAATAAAAAACCTAAAACCTAAAAGAAAATAAACACTAAATAAAACCTAAAAATAAATTAAAATTAAAAACCTAAACCTAAATAAAATAAAAACCTTAACTAAAACCTAAACCTTAAAAAAATAAAATAAACTAATAAAAATAAACTAAAAGAAAATAAATTAAAACCAAAACTAAACTTAAAAATAAAATAAGACTAAGAATAAAAAAACTTAAATAAAATTAAAACTAAACAAAAAATAAAAAAATAAACCTAAAATAAGTAAAACCTAATCCTAAAATAAACTAAAGTTAAAGCTAAACCTAAACTAAATAAAATTAAATAAACTATAAATAAATCTAAACCTAAACTAAAAAATAAAACCTAAAAATAAACCTAAAATAAAAACCTAAAACCTAAAGCTAAAAAAAATAAAATAAAAACCTAAATCTATACTGAAAAAGTAAACATAAACCCTAAACTTAAAAAAAAAAAAAAAACTCTACTAAAAAATAAACCTAAACCTAAAAAATAAACTAAAATATAAAACCTAAACTAAAATAAATAAACCAAACAAAATAAAAATAAAAAAATAAAACTAAATAAAATTAAAAATTAAAAAAACTAAAATAAATAAAAGTAAACTAAATAAACTAAATAAACCTAAAGCTACAGGTTTACTTAATTTAAAAAAAAAACCCTAAACCCTAAATAAAACTTAAGAATAAAATAAATAAATAATCTTAAACCTAAATAAAATAAAATAAAAACCTAAACCTAAACCTAAACCTAAACCTAAACCAAAAAATAAAATAAAATAAAAACCAAACTAAAATAAAATAAATAAAAACCTAAACTTAACTAAAAATAAAATAAAACTAAAAATAAGTAACATAAATAAAATAAATGTTAGACATAAAATAAAAATAAAATAAACCTAAAATAAAACAAAATAAAAACTAAATAAAAACTTAAACCTAAAAAATAAACATAAAAATAAAAAAAAATAAAACCTAAACCCTAAACTAAAAAAAAACCTAAGCTTAAAATAAACAAAATAAAATAAACCTCAACCTAAACTTAAAGAAACTAAACAAAAATAAATAAAACCTAAACCTAAACCTAAAATAAACTAAACTTAAACCCTAAACTAAATAAAATAAAATTAACTAAAAATAAACCTAAACCTAATCTAAAAATAAAACCTAAAAGTAAACCTAAAACTTAAACCTAAGAAAATAAAATAAAAGAGTAAACCTAATCCTAAAATTAAAAAAATAAAACCTAAACATAAAAAATAAAATAAAAATAAAACTAAACTTAAAAATAAATATAAACCAAAACATAAACCTAAAAAATAAACTAAAATTAAGAAAACTAAAATAAATAAACCAAACTAAATAAAAATAAAAAATAAACCTCAATAAAAAACAAATAGAATAAACTAAAATAAATTAAAAATAAATTAAATAAACCTAAACCTATGAGTTTACTTAATTTTAAATAAAAAATCCTAAACCCTAAATGATAAACCCTAAATCCTAATCCCAAAATCCTAAAATTAATCATAAATCCTAAACTATAAACTATAAACCCTAAACTAACCCTAAACCCTAAGCCGTAAACCTAAACCCAAAACCCTAAAAACCTAAAAACCTAAACCTAAACTAAATAAAACTTTAAAATAAAATAAAGAAATAAAAACTTATAATAAAATAAAAAAATAAAACCTTAACCTAAATATAATAAATAAATAAAATAAAATAAAAACCTAAACTAAAACTTACACCTAAACCTAAACCTAAAAATAAAATAAAATAAAAATAAAAACTAAAATAAAATAAAATAATAAAAACCTACACTTAATTAAAAAATAAAAGAAATGTAAGAAAAAAAACTAAATAAAATAAAAACTATACCTAGAATAAAAATAATATAAACCTCAGATAAACTAAAATAAAAACTAAATAAAACCCTAAAGTTAAAAATAAATAAAAAATAAAATCTAAACCCTAAACTAAAGAAAAAAAAACTACACCTAAAATAAAAATGAAATAAACAAAATAAAACAAATGCTAACCTAAACTAAAATAAACTAAACTAAAATAAATAAAATGAAAACCTAAACCTAAAATAACCTAAACTGAAAGCAAAACCTAAAAAAAAAACCTAAACATAAAATAAACAAAATAAAATAAACTAAACTAAAATAAATAAAACATAAACATAAACCTAAAATAAACTAAACCTTAACCCTAAATTAAATTAAATTAAATAAAGGAAAAATAAATTTAAACCTAAACTAAAAAATAATACCTACAAATAAATCTATAATAAAAACCTAAAACCTAAAGCTAAAAAAATAAAATAAAAATGTAAACCTAAAGCTAAAAATAAAAATAAATATAAACCTAAAGCTAAACCTAAAAAATAAACTAAAATAAAAAACCTAAACTAGAACAAATAAACCTAAAATAAATAAACCAAACTAAATAAAAAGAAAAAATAAACCTAAATAAAAATAAAAAATAAAAAAGATAAAATAAATAAAAAATAAACTAAAATAAAATAGATAAAAAACTAAATTTAACTAAAAAATAAAATAAACCTAAGGATAAAAAACCTAAATCAAAATAAAAACTAAACATCAAACAAAAATAAAATAAACCTAAAATAAAGTAAAATAAAAACTAAACAAAAACCTAAATCTAAAAAATAAACCTAAAAATAAATAAATGGTAAAACATAAAAAAATACCCTAAACTTAAAATAAAAAAACCCTAAACCCTTAACTAACCCTAAAATCTATAAAGCTAAAAACCTAAATCTAAACTAAATAAAATATAAAAATAAAATAAATAAAAAAACCAAAACCAAAATAAAATAGTAAAAAAATAAAAATAAAAACATAAACCTGAACCTAAAAAGAAAAAAACTGAACTAAAATAAAATAAATAAAAACTTAAACTAAACAAAAAATAAAGATCACAAATAAAATAAAAACTAAACCAAAAATAAAAATAAAATAAACATAAAATAAAATAAAATAAAAACTAAATAAAAACTTATACCTAAAAAATAAACCTAAAAATAAAAAAAACTAAACCCTAACATAAAAAAAACTAAACCTAAAATAAAAATAAAATAAATCTAAACCTAAACAAAAATAAACTTAACTAAAATAAATAAAACCTAAACCTTAACCTAAAATAAACTAAACCTAAACCTAAACATAAACATAAACCCCAAATAAAATAAAAGAAACTAAAAATTAACCTAAACCTAAACTAAAAAGTAAAACTTAAAAATAAACCTAAAATAAAAACCTGAAACCTAAACATTAAGAAATAAATTAAGAACCTAAACCTAAACCTAACAATAAAAAATAGAACCTAAACCTAAAAAAATAAATTAAATTAAAAAACCTAAAAAATAAACAAAAATAAAAAACCTAAAATAAAATAAATAAACCTAAAATAAATAAACCAAAAATAAATAAACTAAACTAAATAAAAATAAAAATAAAAATAATCCTAAATGAAAATAAAAGGTAAACTCAAATAAATAGAAAATAATTTAATAAACTAAATAAACCTAAACCAACCTGTTTGCTTAAATTAAAAAAATAAAAATAAATAAATAAATTAAAAAAATTAAAAAAAGAAAAACCCTAACCTAAACCTTGAACACTAAACCTACAAACCTAAACTTTAAACCCTAAACCAAAAAATTTTAAACCCTAAACCCTAAAATCCTAAACCCTAAACCATAAACCCTAAACCCTAAAACCTAAAACCTACAACACTAAACTCTAAACCCGAAACCATAAACCCTAAATCTTATATCCTAAAAACATAAAAACCTAAACCTAAAAAATAAAACATAAAAACAAAATAAATAAATAAAATTAAACCTAAAAATAATAAATAAAATAAAACCAAAACTAAAACCTAAACCTAAACCTAAACTAAAACTTAAACTTAAAACTAAAAATAAAATAAAAAATAAGATAAAACTAAAATAAAATAAATAAAAACCTAAACTAAACTATAAAAATAAAATAAACCTAAGAATAAAAAACATAAATAAAATAAAAATTAAACATAAGATAAAAATGCAATAAAACTAAAATAAAATAAATTAATAAAAAAATAAAACCTAAATCATAAACTTAAAAAACATAAACATAAAATAAAAATAAAATAAACAAAATAAAATAAACCTAAACCTAAACTAAAATAAATAAAATCAAAACCTAAACCTAAAATAAACTAAACCTAAACCCTAAGCTAAATAAAATAAAATAAACTAAAAATAAACCTAAACCTAAACTAAAAAATTAAACCTAAAAATAAACCTAAAATAAATAACTTAAGCCTACATCTAAAAAATAAAATACAGACCTAAACCCAAACCTAAAATTAGAATAAAACATGAACATAAAAAGTAAAAAAATAAATAAAACTAAACTAAAAAATAAACCTAAACCTAAACCTAAGCTTAAAAAATAAACTAAAAAAACCTATACTAAAATAAATATACCTAAAATAAATAATCTAAACTAAATAAAAATTTAAAATAAACCTAAATCAAAATAAAAATAAAAATATACTAAAATAAATAGAAAAGAAACTAAATAAACCTAAACCTACTGGTTTACTTAATTTTTCTTAAAAAATCCTCAACCCTAAACCCTAAACCATAAACCCTAAACCCTAAAACTAACCCTAAACCCTAAACCTAAACCCAAAACCTACAACCCTAAGCCCTAAAACTTAAGAACCCTAAACCCTAAACCCTAACCCAAACCTTAAACCCTAAACCCTAAACTCTAGACCCAAAAACCCTAAACCCTAAACCCTAAACCCTAAAAATCCTAAACCCTAAGGCCTAAACCTTAAAACCTAATCTAACCCTAAACCCTAAGCTAACCCTAAACCCAAAACCCTAAAGCCTAAACACTAAACTCTAAACCCTAAACCATAAACCATAAAACTTAACCCTAAACCCTAAACCCTAAAACCCTAAATCCTAAACCCTAACCCTAAACCCTAAACCCTAAACCCTAAACCATAAACTCTAAATCTAACCCTAAACCCCAAACCCTAAACTAAATAAAACTTAAAAATAAACCTAAACCTAAAACCTAATAAAATAAATTTTAAGAATGGGCAAAACCAACCCAAAACTGGTTCCCTCTCGCCCCTCTCTGATTTTATGTTCCCCGGGATTGGCGCTCGATTATCCACTTCTCACGCGCTCACTGAAGCATATTCGCTCTCCCATGTGACGCCCATGGATTAGAACAACAGGCTCGGTCTCTCTGGAATCCCGCCTGCCGCCGACGCACCGGCACCGGCTTTGCTCTCCGACTCTATAAGTTTTCTGGATTTGATTACACGTGTTAATGCACCTGTTGTTAAATCATTCAAAGATGCTTTATCTGGTAAGATCCCTAGCTCGAATGCTTCGGTTAATCTCATTTTGACATCTTATCATGGATTGTTGGCAGTAATGTGTTCAGATCAGGATGTTGAGAAACTTGCTAAGCCCTTCGAGTTCACTTTGGTGGGTAAATTCTCCCTTAGACCAACTCTGATAATATTCGCTCTTTCTTTCATAGTTTAAAATTATCGGTACTTTCTCTATTGTGACGATCCCTCACATTCTTATTCAACTCTCAAATGATTTAGATTATTCACGGTTTTTTCGCCATTCTTACTTTGTGCATAATTATCATATGCTATTGAAATGGTCACCCTCTTTGATGTCAAAGAAGAATCTCCCATTGTCCCTCTTTGGCTTTTCCTAACATGCTAATACATTATGTCACTCATCAAGTTTTGTTTGTCTTTGCCTTTTGGTAGGCCTCTCCAAATAGACCAAGCAATACCACTAGATCTAGGCCATCTTCGTCAGATTCTCGTTGAGATAGACATCACAAAAAAATATCCCAAAGAGGTTTGGATTGGCTCAAAAAAATTTGGATATAGTCAAAAGTCAATTTCGAAAATTTTCCTATCTTTTGCACTCACTGCAAGATTCACGGGCATGATCACTCAGAATGCTTTGTGCTTCATCCTAATCTCAAAAAAAATTTACCACATAATAGGAACACCATTAATGGAACTGGGAAAACCAATACTCTAGCATATGTGCCTAAAAATACTCAAAAAGAGCCTCTCCTCCCTACTCCTCCTACTGATCTATCTATTGGAAAACACTCTGACCTTTGTACTAAAATAGGCATTGAGGGGTGTGACGCTACCAATGGAAATTTACCTAACCTCACCCCTGCTTGTAATAATTTGGTTTCCCATGATAGCTTTTTGCTTCAGTTAAATCCTATTTAAAATCTGAATGGTAGCCTTATATTGGACACCCAATTAAACAATTTGAATGGGAATCATATAATGGACCAAAACAATGATTACCCCTATGGCTAATCATATTGAGAAAGATATTTGTATTATGAATGGTGCCAACTTCCCCATCTATTTCCTTAGAGTGATAATCAATTGAACCCAATTTCTCACACTCTATCCGAAGAAGAAGGTGAAATCCCTCTTCTAAAACATTGATAGATTCTTCTACTATTTCAAACCCAAAATCAATCCCTTCGATGGAGATAATTTGGATTCTCATAGACCCTTTCAAATTGTTAAAATAAAACCCTACAAAGAAAAATTTTCTAATAATAACTTCTCTAGAACCACTCGCTCTTCTTCCACCCCACACAAGTAATGTGTCATCATTTCTCTCCTCTCTTTCCTTTTTTTCCTTTTCACTTTTGGTTGTCTCCTTATGATTAATTTTCTTATTTGGAATATCTGGGGTTGTGGGTCTCTTCCTATCCACAATCGTGTTAGGAGTCTTTGTCGTGTTCATAATATCAAGTTACTTGTTCTTATTGAACCTTTCATTAATTCTTCCAAGATTGCTTTCGTCACTAGATCCCTTAGTTTTCATAATTTTTTCTTCAATCTTAATAATAAAATTTGGTGATTTTGGCACAACTCCATCACCATTTCCATCATTGATGATCTTGACCAATTGGTTAATGTCAAAATCTCCTTAGGTGACTTATTAACTTTTGGCTCTTTTATCTATGCTTCTTGTGGTAGGAACATCCTTTGGAATCACTTACAACCTTCGCCTCTAACCTTCCTGGTTGGTTGGAGGTGATTTCAATACTATCATAGCTAGTTCAGAAAGAAGGGGAGGATGTACTCCTAACCTTCATTCCATGGAGGACTTCTCAAATATGATCCTTGATTGCAACCTGATCGACATTGGTTTCACTTCTAACTTCATGGCACAACTCTTAGACTGTCTTGATAGGACCCTCTTTAATTCTCTTTGGATCAATGCCTACTACCAATGTTGAGCATTTGAGCGTAACTTTGTCCGACCATGCTCCTCTTTTGATTTCCTTCAAAATCCCCCCAACCCATCTACTCCCTCTCCTTTCGATTTCAAAATATGTGGACCCAACATAGTGACTTCACCAATGTCGCTTCAATTGGATGGCCCCTATTTTCCGGATAATGTTAAAGGTATGACTCATCTTTTGGCTTAAGCTCAAAAGACTTAAACAAAATCTCAATTGGTGGAACAAACACATTTTAAAAACCTTTTCACAAATCTTAAAGCTATGGAACAAGAGGTTTGTTCCCTTGAAGAGGTTGTCTCAACCATCCCGAAACTTGAGGAGTTGAACATTGCCAAGAATAACTTGGTTAATTATCAAAACATGGAAGAAACCTATTCAAAAGCCACAAGCAAACATATTCGATGGTGACGTAAACACCTGTATTTTCATGCCATTTGTAATAAATGGAAAGCCTTAAACTCGATTAAGAAAATTAAGAACTCTAATGGTGAATGGATAACCGATAACAATGATATTAAGGATTTTGTCATACATCATTTCCAAACTTTATTAAATTCTAATCCATTGCTGGGAACTTTATCTAACACCCATCTTATCCCTTCTATGATTAACAGTGAGGATAATCATTTACTCACTATGTGCCCTTCAAGAAGAGATTAGTAATACTCTTAAGAACATGAACATGACTCTATTCTGACGGCATGACCCACTTCTTTTCAAAGATTGTTGGCCATTTATTAAAACTAACTTAGTTGATCCGTTATTGATTTCTTTGATGGCAATCCTATTCCCAAATACTTTTCAAGCACTTCTATTTTCTTATTTCCAAAACTAACAATCAATCTTGGGGTGATTTTAGACGATTAGTCTTTGCACCTTTTTCAAAACTCATTGCTAAATTAATAAATAATAGGCTTAGCCCTTTGCTTCCTAAAATCATCTCCCCAAATCAAACTGGTTTTGTTAAACCAGAGCAATATCGGATAATATTCTTCTTGCTCAAGTGGTTCATGACCTTGATGTCCCTACTAGAGGAGGCAACATCTTATTCAAAGCGGACATCGCTAAAGCCTTTGACAAACTCTCATGATTTTCTCTTTCAAATCTTGAATTTGTTTGGTTTTGATAGTTTTATCCAGTTATAAAAGGTGTATCACGAATGTCGGTTTTGGTTATCATGAATGGTGAGTCCATAGGTTTCTTTCCTTCTAGCCATGGTTTGAGGCAAGGTGACCCACTATCACCTTCTCTTTATCATCGCTATTGAATACCTATCTAGGAGCCTTAATGATCTTTTCATAATCCTAATATGTCTTTTAAAACTCATGGAGGTTTCCCTATTTCTCATCTTAGCTTTGCGATGATTTCATTATCTTCACTGGCTCCCTTCAACATGTTAAAACCATTAAGAACCTTCTAAATGATTTTGGTAAAGTTAGTGGTCTTTTTTTTAATGAAGGAAAATGCGGTTTTATTCCATCAACTAAGATTCCTCCTAATAGACTTAACCAAATATCGAGAATTACTAATTTTAAGCAAAATCAACTCCCTCTTAATTACCTAGGGGCTCTGCCTTTTAAAGGCCAAAAAGATCACACCTTTTGATGATCTAATTTGAAAATTTCTAACAAAATTTTTGATTTGGGAATTTCATTTACTCTCTTTCTGGTAGGCTTACCTTGATCAAGAGCACTCTAAATTCATGCCTATATACCTTCTTCAAACCATTGTGCCTACCAATTCTACCATCAATAGAATTGAGCTCTTAAACAAATTCTTCTGGGAACCAATACCTCCTCTAAAAGAATGCTGGTCATCTTGGTCTAAAGTTGTGGTACCCTTGAAGAGGAGGTCGGCATGTAAATCCATCAAAGAAGTTATCAATGCCTTCTCCTACAAACTTTGGTGGAATTTTAGGAGCAAAAATAGTCTTTGGGTGAATTTCATGACTTCTAAATATTGCCAGGGTAAACATCCTCTCATTTGTCCCTTTAAATCGGGTGATTCTCCTGTGTGGAGAAGACTTTGTTCTGTCAAATGGGATGTTGAATCCTTAATTTTTGGGGCATAAACTCTGGCAATTCCTTCTTTTGGCAAGACAACTGGAGTGGTGGTGGATCCATTGATGACTTACTCTACACTCACTCCATACGCTGCTAGTTAATTCATTATGGCAAAACCACAAGTGGAACACTAGTAAGATTCTTGATTCTATTCCTTCCACTTTCTTAAATATGATTACTAATATTCTATCACTCCTAACAATCATGATCGATTATCTTTAATCTATCTCATAATGGGGATTTCAACCTTAAAAATGTGTGGCTTCACACTAAGGACACTCAGGATTCTTCAATTGTGTTCTCCAAAATTTGGAATAATAATATCCCCTCTTCTTACTCTATTCTAACTCGGCACATCCTAAAAAACTTTATTCCTGTTGAATCTTTGTTGTGGGGTAAAGGGTTTTATTTACCCTCTAAATGTTAATGTTGTTCCCATGTTGAGAATGTTAACCATGTTTTTATTAATGGGGCTATTACATCTAAAATTTAGATTTGGTATGATGATCTATTCAACACTGTCAATTTTAATTGTACTTTTACTATATATCAACTTCTTGAAGTTTACTTTGATAATGCCATTAAAGGTCATATTAAAATCATAATCGCCATTACTCTTATTTGGTTCATATGGATGGACCAAATGAAAACTAAACATCATGGGATTCATATGAATCACATGAGGATTATCTAGAACTAAAACAAAATTTGTGACTTGTTTAAAGCCAATTTAATTCATCACAAACATTTTAAAGGTAATCATTTGCCAATAAACTTGGCCTCAACCTTCCAGTCGGTCTTATCAAAATGATAGAATGGTTTTTTTGGAAAAACCTCTTGATCATATTATTAAAATTAATCGATGGCTCTATCTCTCATAATGGCTCTGGTTGTGGAGGCATTTTAGGATTCTAAGGGTATAGTCCTATGTGCATTTGCTTATCCCCTTATTTCCGACTCCTTATCGAGCTTATGGCAGTCCACAAAGCTCTTGAAATTTGTCTTCAAAATGGCTAGCTCAATATTTGGATAGAGGTGGATGCTCTTCTACTGATTGACCTTTTGACTTCTACCAATATGAGCAACGCTTGTTTGTACTACCTCCTCAAGCAAACTAGGGCTCTTCTCTCTCAACTGAATTTTACCATCACTCATGTTTGGCGTGAAGGTAACGCCTGTGCTGATTACCTTGCTAATCTGGGTGCGAGATTAGACAGTATCATCCTCTTTGATCAATTTACAATACCCAAATACTTGCGTGGTCTGGTCAACTTGGACAATTCCGGGCTTCCTTACCTCGATCTAATTCTCCTCTTCATCTTCCTTTTTTTGGTTTTTTCCTTGTGTTCTTTATGGATACTCCTCATAGATATCATTGCTTTCTTGTGCTCTTTACCATGATTTGCTGCCTTTACCCCTTCTCCTTTAGTTGGAAGATCTCTGTTTTTGGCATTTACAATATTATGAGGTAGATGTTGAACTATATGCACATCAATCTCTTGAATTGGAACCTAGTTGAGCTTTGTGTTACTTCTTGGTTTTATAACAATCCCACTTGGATCTTGATGATTTCTTGTTAGGTTATTGGATCCGATAATGATTCTTTGGTTTTGATATCTTTGATTTTCTCCCATATTCTCTTTGATTCTAGCTTGGTGGTTTTCTTCTACTTGGGAATTATATTTTAATTTATTTCTATGCATGAAGAGGCTATTTGGCCTTTTGTTGATACTTATCATCTTGGGCATTGTTTATATCTGGACCCCTACGAAGCTCTTTTGGAATCCATTTCTGTTTTGTTGGTCTCTTTGGTGGGATCTTGCTGTGGGGTGCTTTCTTCTTTTCTTCCACCTGCTATGGATGTTCTTTGCAGGCTTTCTCATAGGTTGCTGCTGACCTCCTTACCCTTAATGGCAGAAATATCATTGTGCAGAACTTTGATAGTACTTCTTGGTTAACCTTTTATGTAACTCTTATTTGTCTTGTTTTCTGGATGGAGTTTCTTGATTATTCTTGGTTGTTATATTCAAGAGAACCTTTCTGCGAAGCTTAGAGATTGGGGCTTTGGTCTTATCTTGCTCCCAGAATGGGCTTTCATGTTGGCCTTTTTTTTGGTTTCTATGTTTACCCTTTTTCTTTGTTTCTCTTCGTCCCTGCTAACCGGGTTCTTTGTTGGTCTTCCTCGCTCTTATCCTTAGCGTGGATTAATGTGACTAATCATCCTGCTAATGCTTTGAATGTCCCTTATTGGATTGGCTTGTGGTGGGGAGTTTTCTTCCCCACCCTATCTTTATATATGCTTTTGGGGTGGATTCTTGGCCAGCTTGTTGGTATTAACTGCCTTGGTTGTTGGCTACACTGGATTAATACTCTACAGGCTGTTTCTAGGGTTTTGGTTTATTTTGTTCAGCAAGATGTTGATGATTGCTTGGTTGGTTTTGTTTTGAACCCCGTTAAACTTGTATCAATTGCACTGTTTATCACATGGGTGGTTTTATGGCAATGGCTTTTTTGTTTTGATTGCCTAAGGTTTTTTGGTGTTTCTTTGTCGCATTCTTTGCATTCAAGATACTTATTCCTATGTTATATCTTCTTGGCTATTACTATGGCATTGTACTTTGATTGAGAGGCTTGGATGGTTTTCCCTATTTGTTCTTGTCTGGCTGGTTTTTTGCTTTTGTTATATTTTTGTCGGATTCTAATGATGTTTTTCATTTGAATACAATTTTGATCCTTTTCTTTGGTGGGTTCCAATCCAATAACCTCTCTTTGTTGGGATTGGCTCTCATTGGCTCTCGATTGCATGTCTGTTGCTCACACCGTAGTTTTTCCGTGTTGGTTATCTTTTCGATATGATTAAGGGTTTCAACCTGTATGCTTGTCCAGATTATGCTGTCTTTGTTTTTTGGTCATTGGTGTCTGGGCTGTGGCTTTCTTGAATTATGTACTATGTTGTCCCTTATTTGTCTCTTGGCTGTTTGTCTTGTACTTGCCTTGGCTATTTTTTTCTTGGTTATTTCTTTATTTTTCCGGATTCTAATGTGGATCATAATTTGTATTTTGTTGCACTAGCTATTTTGTTGGGGCTGTTTCTCTGTGCCCTTCTATTTCTATGGGTGCTCATTATCTGATAATTGTGATCTACATTACCCTTGTTGTTTCTATTCCCAATTGGGACTTGAATGGCTTATGCTCTGCTACTGTCTTTTTTTCTTTGGGATCTGTCCCGGAATGCAATCTTTATGTGGCCCTTTCATGTCTTGGCTTTGTCTTGCACCTTTGGGCTGCCTTTTACTCTTGGTTATCTACTGTCTTGTTTTTCTGGATTCTCATATGGAAATTATATGGACTCCCAGTTTTTCTAATCTGGGACCGGTCAGGTTAGTGCTTACTCCTTGGAATATAATCTCTATTATTAAGGGTGGTATTATAGCTTTCTATCTTTTCTGTTTATGGTTTAGTTCTAGCTTTCTTTGCCATGCTTATTGGCTATTTTCTTGGGGTTTCGGTTTTATTTGCCTTTCCTTCTATTATTTCTTTCAACCTAAACCTAAATTGGATGGTGTCATTTAAAGACTCATTGACTTGTTTGAGATTTCAGGAGCTACTTTACATTCTTTGTTTTTAGTGGATGATTTCTATGCGACCTATTTCATATATAAATATGATTTTGTTTAGGTTTCGTAATAAAGCTCACATGATTATCAACAAGGGTGCTTCCTTCTCACAGTTTGTTGGCTATGATGGTCGTGATGTTCTCACTCCTTTTGGTTGATAGTAGCTCATGTGATGTAACCTTTAAGTTTGGATGCTCATACTTGCATCGAACATGGTGTGATTGAGCTGAGCCTTCTCTATCACATTTCATTATTATCATACTTATATTATATTGTTTCCTTCTACCTTTTTGTCTATATTACCTTAACTATTCTAATCTCTCTCTCATTATAACTTTGCAGTTGTTTCTCTCTTTTTATCTTGCAAGTTTGCTCCATATTACCAAGCACACTTACAACCATCGAGCATTATTAACCATTAGCCTATTATGTTAATCATCTTGTATCTTTTGATTGCTTTAATGTTTTTCTTTTCTCTTGGATGTACTTAGATGGGATTTACTCCTTAGGCTGATTGTAGCTCTTTGAGCAGTAGTTTCAGAGTTTATCCCCTTTAAGGACCTTGTAACCCTTTTTTTGTGGCAATAAAATACCCCCGCATCATGGGGTTTCCCAAAAAAAAAAAAAAAAAAAGAAGAATGGGCAAAACCTTTACAGCAAAAATATCACCGTCAACCAGGCTCAATCTGGATCTAGCGGTGGAGGAAAAGGTGGAGGCAGTGGTCATCACAGTGGTGGTGGGGGATCTAGAGGTACTGGTGGATATGGAGGTGGTGGTCAGAGCTGTGGCGGTTGTTGAGGCCCGAGGAGTGACGGAGGTTACAACCGTGGTGGTGGCAGAGGGAGAGATCGGGGATATGATGGTGGATCACACTACTCAGACGTGTTGATGGGGAAGAAACTAAAGAACTGATCGATCGCTTGGAACTGTCTTTACAATAGAGATGGTTTTAGTTATCTAGGGTTATTGATTTGCTCTATGCAAGCTCAATTTTTATCTATGTTATCGCTTGTGTCTTAGAAAACTTGGTGTGTTACTTGGTTGATGAAATAAAAAAGAAGAAATGTTAAATCAATTTGTTCTCTCTTAAAAACCAAAACCCTAAACCCTAAACTAAAACACCCAGAACTAACTACCACACAAACCCTAAACCCTAAGCCTCAAACCTAAACCAAAAACACCACCTAAACCCTAAACCTTAAACCACAACATTAAACTCTAAACCCACCCTAAACCTAAACCCATACCTCACTACCCAAACCCAAACCCAAACCCAAAAGAAATAAAACCTAAACCTACACTAAATAACTTAATAAAATAAAATAAATAAATAAACCTGAATAAAGTAAATAAAATAAAATAAAGTAAAAAAACTAAAACCTAAAATTAAAAATAAATAAATAAAAATTAAAATAAATAATAATAAATAAAACCTAAAATAAACTAAAAAAATAAAATGAATCTAAGAATAAAAATCTAAATAAAATAAAACTAAATAAAAAAAATAAAATAATAAAATAAACTAAATAAAAACCTAAAGCTAAAAAATAAACCTAAAAAATAAAATAAAATAAAAGCTAAACCCTAAACTAAAAAAATAAACTTAAAATAAAAATAAAATAAATAAAATAAAATAAACCTAAACTTGAATTAAAATAAACTAAATTAAAATAAATACAACCTAAAATAAACTAAACCTAAACCTAAACCTAAATAAAATAAATTAAAATAAAATAAAATAAACTTAAACCTAAACTAAAAAAATAAACTAAAATAAAATGTAAACCTAAACCTAAAAGAAAAAAAAAACCTAAACCAAAAAAAAAAAAACTAAGCCTAAAAAATCAAATACAAATAAAACTAAATTAAAAAAATAAGCATAAACCTAAACCTAAAATAAATAACATAAGAAACCAAAACTAAAATAAAAAAACCTAAAATAAAATATAAACTAAATAAATAAAAAAAAATAAATAATAAAAAATAAAATAAACTAAATGAATAAACTAATCTAAATAAACCTAAACCTCTTGGGTTTGAATTTTTTTTAAAAAAATAAAACCCTAAATAAAAAACCCTGCCTAAACCTTGAACCCTAAACCCTAAAAAACCATAAACCCAAACTGATCCTAAACCCTAAACTAATTCTAAACCCTAAACTAAACCTAATCCAAACATACCACTCTAAACCTAACCTGTAAACCACAAAATAACTAAACCTACCACACCCTACCCTGACCTAAACCCTATACCTCCAAACACTAAATCACCTAAATCCTACCATAAACCTAAACCCAAAATCCAGGCCACTCCCAAACTATTGACCTGAGTCATAAACTCCAAACTGGGTCATGACCCTACACTGGGTTAACCTTAACCTAAACCCTGGGCCATAACCCTCAATCTACCCAAGCTGAGCACTACCACTAAGCCTTCTAACTACCACGGGACCCACCCACTTAAAGGCCACTAAATTAAATTTTAAAAATAATAAATAAGAACTTAAAGAGATAAATAAAAATTAAAAATAAAATAAATACCTAAACCAAAGATAAACCACCTAAAATAAAATAAAATACAAAGTAAAATAAATTAAAATAAAATAAATAAAACCTAAACTAAACTAAAAAAAAATAAACTTAAGAATAAAACCTAAATAAAATAAAACTAAATGTAAAATAAAAATTAAATAAACCTAAAAGGCTAAAATAAAAAAAAAAAAACAAAACCTAAAAATAAACCTAAAATAAAAGCTAAAATAAATAAAAATAAAACCTAACCACAAACTTAAAACTACTAAAATAAAATAAAAAATAAACTTAAACCTAAACAAAATAAACTAAACTAAAATAAATAAAACCTAACCAAAACCTAAACCTAAACTAAATAAAATAAAATAAACTAAAAATAAACCTAAACCTAAACTAAAAAATTAAAACTTCAAATAAAAACCTTAAACCTAATCCTAAGAAAATAAAATAAAAACCTAATCCTTAACCTAAAAATAAAAAATATAACCTAAACCTAAATAATAAAATAAAAATAAAATTGAACTGAAAAAACCCTAAACCCAAACCTAAAAAATAATCTAAAATAAAAAACCTAAACTAAAATAAATAAACTTAAAATAAATATACTAGAATAAATAGAAATAAAAATAAACCTAAATAAAAATAAAAATAAAATAACTAAAATAACTAAAAAATGAACAAAATAAACCTAATAAAACTAAACCTTTCGATCTACTTAATTTAATAAAAAAACCCTAAACCTTAAATCCTAAACCTAAACCCTAAAAAATCATAAACCTAAACCTTAAACCCTAAACACTAATTATAAACCCTAAACCCTAAAAGTAGAAACCATAAAACCATAAACCTTAAGCCCTAAACCCTACACCCTAAACCCTAAACTGTAAACCCTAAACCCTAACCCTAAACTTAAACATAGAGTAACTAAATAAATTAAAAAGTAAACCTAAACCCTAAAACCTAATAAACCTAAACCTAAACCTAAACCATAAAAATGGGAAGCACCTTGACGGTAGGAACACACACTAGCTAGATGGAGGCTGGGTGGGCGTCGATTAGCAGTCTGGGGATCTGAGGTCGGTTGTTATCAAGGTGGTGGTTAGAGCAGTGGTGGTTATGGAGGCGGGAGGAGTGATGAAGGTTATATCTATGGTGGTGGTGGAGGGAGAGATCAAGGATATGATGGTGGATCCCACTACTCAAAGGCGGGGTGGTTCTAATGGGAACTGGGCTAAGAACTGATTTAGATGGAACTATGTCTTTACAGTAGAGGGTGTTTTAGTTATCTAGGGTTTCTGATTTGCTCTATGTGTGCTCATTTTTTATCTCTGTCATCTCTTATGTCTTAAACAACTTGGTGTGTTACTTGGTAGATGAAATCAAAAAGAAGAAATGTTGAATCTAAATATTTTTTCTATTAAAGAAAACAAAATGAAAAATTGTAAACCCTAAACTAAAACCTGGACCCTAGACTTAAAACCTAAACCCTCAAATATAAACCCTAAACCCTAAACCCTAAACACTAAACCATAAACCTTAAAACCCTAAACCCAAAACCCTAACCCCTAAAACCTAAACCATAAACCCCAAATAAACCCAAAAAAACCTAAACTCTAAAACCTAAAAACTAACCTAAACCCAAAATTGTAAAAAAGCTAAAACCTAAACCAAAACTAAATAAACCTAAAAAATAAAAATAAATAAAAGACTAAACCAAAATAAATAAAATAAAATAAATAAAATAAAAACCTAAACTAAAACCTAAATCTAAATCTAAACCTAAACTTAAAAATAAAATAAAATAAAAAATAAAAATTAAACTAAAATAAAATAAATAAAATAATAAACTAAACTAAAAAATTACCTAAATAAAATTAAAACTAAACCTAAAATAAAAAGAATAATAAACTTAAAATAAAATAAATAAATAAAAAAAAATAAACCTAAATAAACCTAAAATAAACCTAAAATAAAATAATAATAAAACCTAAACTAAAAAAACCTAAACCTAAAATAAAATAAAACAAACCTAAACCTGACTAAAATAAACTAAATTAAAATAAATAAAACCTAAACTAGCTAAATAAAATAAAACAAACCACAACCACAAAATCATAAATCCTAAACCCTAAACTAACTAACCCTAAACCATAAATCCTAAACCCTAAATGCTAAACTAAACCCTGAACCCTAATAACCCAAAACCTTAAACCTTAAACTCTAAACTTTAAACTAAAAAAAACCCTAAATCATAAACCCAAAATCAAAACTTAAACCTAAACTGAGCCAAACCACTTAAACTAAATAATCTACCTACCCTCTCCTACCACTTACCCAACCCAAACCCTCCCTAAACCCTAAACCCAGGAACTGAATCCACTCTAAAATCACAGGCCCTTGACCTGACCCAAACCTAAACTCTACCCTAGCCTATAAATACCTACCCTACCCTAGCCACTAAAACCTGAAACTAAAACCTAATAAAATAACTGAGCTAATAAATAAAATTTAAATAAATACTCTAAATAAAAATAAAAATAAAATAAAATAAAACTACTATGTGGACTAAAATATAAAAACCTAAAATAAAAATAAACTCTAAAACCTATAAACTCCCTAAACTAAAAACCCAAAAACTAAACCTAATAATAAAATATAAATTAAAACCTAAAATCTGCACTAAATAAATAAAACCTAATAATAAAAAAACCTAAACTAAATAATAAAATAAAATATTAAACCTAAACTAAACCTAAACCTAAAATCTAAATCAAACCTAATCTTAAATAAAATAAAATAATAAATAAAAAACTAAATAAATAAAAATAAATAAACTTAAACTAAACTAAAAAAAAAAAATAAAAATAAAAAAAACCTAAATAAAATAAAACACTAAATAACCATAATAAACCTAAAATAAAATAAAATAAACTATAAAACCTAAACCTAATTAACCAAATAAATAAAATCAACTAAACCCTAAATTAAAAAATCTAAACCTAAACTAAATAAATAAAACTAAACCAAACCTAAAATAAAAATAATCCTAAACCCTAAATTAAATAAAATAAAAATAAACCTAAACTAAAAATAAAATAAAATTAAACTTAAACCTAAACTAATATAAATAAAATAATAAATAATTAATAACAAATAAAATAAACAAGCTAAATAAAATAACCAAATCTAAATCTGCTTTCTTAAACCCAAAATTAAACCTACTAATAATCCTAAACCTAACTGATCACTACCCTATAACCTAAACCTAAACTAACCCTACTAAAATCTAAATACCTCCATGACCTAACCTACTAAACCTAACCCTAAATTAAACCCTAAACTAAATAAACCCTGAGTAAACCTAAAGCCTAAAACCCTACTAAATCCTAACTCCTAAACCCTAAATAAAACCACAAAATTAAACCCTAAAATCTTACTAAAACCTAAATCCTAAAATAAAAAAAAAACTTACTAAATAAACATAAAAATAAAATAAATAAATGGCTAAATAAAAAATAAAAATCCTAAAAAACATAAACTAAACCTAAAATAAAATAAAATAAAAATAATAAAATAAACTAATTGAGATAAATAAAAAACCTAAACTAAGAAAAAAATTAAAATAAAATGTAAGAATAAAAAAACCTAAACAAAATAAAACTAAATGTAAAATAAAAAATAAAATAAACTAAAATAAAATAAAATAAAACTAAATAAAAATAAATTAAAAATAAACCCAAAATAAATAATAAATAAAACCCTAAACTAAAAAAAAACCAAAATCTAAAATATCTAAATTAAAAAAAAATAAAATAAACCTAAAACATAAACTAAAATAAACACTAAAATAAATAAAACCTAAACCTAAATCTTATCAAAATAAAATAAACTAAATTAAAAATAAACTAAATAAAACTAAAAAATAAAACCTAAAAATAAACGAAATAAAACCAAAATAAAATAAAATAAACCTAAAATAAAACCTAAAACCTAAAAAATAAAATAAAAAACCTAAACTAAACCTAAAAAATAAAAAAAAAATAAAATATATCAGAAAATAAATATAAATGAAACTTAACTAAAGTAAACCTCAATGTAAACCTAAACTAAAAAAATAAATAAATAAATTCTAAACTAAAATAAAAAAAAATAAAATAAATAAATAAACTAAATAAAATAAATAATAAACCTAATTAAAAAAAAACTAAAATAAATAAAAAATGAACTAAATAAACAAAAAAAACCTAAACCTGGTTGCAATTTAAAACCATAAACCTAAATCTTGAACAATAACCCTAAACCTGACCCCAAACCAAACCAGACCCAAAACCTAAAACCACAAACCTAAACCCACAGCCCAACCCTAAATCCTAAACTCTAAACCCTACAAGCATAAATCCTAAAACCCCAAACCTAAACCTAAATGTTAAACCTTAAAAAACCTAAACTATAAAACTAAACCACAAACTAGCTAAAATAAATAAATAAATTAAAAAAAATAAACTTAAATCCTAAAACCTAAAACCTAAACCTAGAATGGAGAACCTTGATGGCGAGCAGGCCATCAACATATGTAGATAATGGAGAAAATCAAAATATCCTGATGGTGGGGAATCTAGAGGTCGGTGGATATGGAGGTGGTGGTGACCAGTGGTGATGGAGGCACGATGGGCGTTCCGTGGTGGTAAAAGAGGTAATATGATGGTGGATCCTCTAAAAGGTTGGGGTGGTTGATAAACTAGAAATTGAAGAATGGTCATCGATTTCCTTATGGAACTATGTCCTTATAGCGATGGTTCTAGTTATCAGGGTTTTGGTTTTATATGCTGCCATTTTTATTTATGTCATCACTTATGTCTTAGAAAATTTGGTGTATTACTTGGTTGATGAAACCAAAAAGAAGTAATGTTGAATCTGAATTTGTTCTCTATTAAAAAAAAATAAAAAAACCAAAAACCCTAAACCCAAAACTAAAGTTCCACTAAACCTAAAACTAAACCTAAACCCTAAAATAAAAAACTAAACCCTAAACCCTAACCAAAACCATAAACCTAAAGCACTATATAAACCATAAACCTAAACTCAAAACTAAACCCTAAATGCCAATTTTCCTAAACCCTAAATGGAAACCTAAAAAAACTCTAAAATAACCTAAATCTAAACCCTAAAAAAGCTAAAAACCTAAACTAAAACCTAAATAAATAAAAAAAACCTAAACAAAATAAAATAAAATAATAAAATAAAAAACATAAAATAAACCTAAATTTAAACCTAAAAAAAAATTTAAAATAAAATTAAACTAAAATAAAATAATTAAACCTAAACTAAAATAAAAAATAAAACCTAAATAAATAAACTAAACTTAAAATAAAATTAAAATACCAAAACTAAAATAAAATAAAACTAAATGAAACAAAAACCTAAAAAATAAAATAAAAAAAAAACTAAAATAAACAATCACCTAAACCTAAAATAAAATAAAGTAAACCAAAACCTAAACTAAAATAAACTAAAATAAAATATATAAAACCTAAACATAAACTAAACAAACTAAATAAAACAAATAAATTAAAAAATAAACCTAAACTTAAAATTAAAAATAAAACTTAAAAATAATAAAATAAAAGTTAAAACCTAAACCTCAAAATAAAATAAAAAACCAAACCTAAACTAAAATAAAAATAAAACCTAAACCTAAAAGATTAAAAAAAACTAAATTAAAATAAACCTAAACTAAATAAAATAAACTAAAAATAAAAACTATAAAATAAAATAAATAAACTAAATAAAAATAAAAATAAACCTAAATAAAAAAACAAAATAATAAAAAAATAAATAAAAAAATAAACTAAATAAATATAAACCTAAGTTACTTAATTTTAAAAATACCTAAACTCTAAACCTAAACTAACATTAAACCCAAAAAAACCTAAACAAACTAAACTTTAAGACCCTAAAACCCAAAACCCTAAACCTAAACCCCAAACAAAACTAATAAACCAAAAACCAAAAATCAGAGCCTAAACCTAAATAAAATAAAATAAAAATAAAATAAAATAAAAACCTAAACTAAAACCAAAACATAAACCTAAAAATAAAATAAAATAAAAAACTAAATATAAATAAAACCTAAACTAAGCTAAAAAATAAAATAAACCTAAAATAAGAAACCAAAATAAAATGAACATAAACATAAATAAAAAATAAACCTAAAAAATAAAATAAAATAAAACTAAATTAAAACCTAAACCTAAAAAATAAACCTAAAATAAATAAAATAAAAAACCCTAAACTAAAAAAAAGCCTAAACCTAAAATAAACAAAATAAAATAAACCTAAACTAAAACTAAAATATAATAAACTCTATAAAAATTAAACCTAAACCCTAAACTAAATAAAATAAAATAAACTAAAGATAAACCTAAACCTAAAATAAAAAATAAAACCTAAAAATAAACCTAAAATAAATACCTAAAACCTAAACCTAAAAAAATAAAATATTAACCTAAACCTAGACCTAAATAAAACCTAAACCCTAAACCTAATAATAAAAAATAAGACTAAACCTAAAGAAAATAAAATATAAACTAAAAATAAACATAAACCTAAACCTAAACTAAAATAATAAAAACCTAAACTAAAATAAATAAATTAAAAAATAAAATAAAATAAATAAAATAATCCTAAATAAAATATAAAATATAATATAAACATAAACCTACTGGGTTTGTAATTTAAAAAAACCCTAAACTCTAAACATAAAATCTTAAACTACTGTAAACCCTATAGAAAAAACCCTAAACCCTAAACCCTATTAAAACTAAAACTAAACTAATAAAAGCCACTAAACCCCAACAAAATGAAATAAAAATAATAACAAAACTAAAACTAATTAAAACACTAATAAAACTAATGAAAATAATAAAACCATAACAAAAAACTATAACCCAAGAAAGAAAAAATAAAAAAAAACCCTAAACCCTAGTAAAACTTGAGCAAACCTAAACTAAACCACTAAACCTTAAAAATAAAAATTAAAAATAAATCACTCCCAAACCCTAACCCAAACTGACCCTACCAAAATCATAAACTCTAAACTAAAAAACCCTAAAACCTACCTACCTAAAATCAGCAAATAAAAACCATGACCCAATAAACTAATTCTAAAATTAAATAAATAAATAAACCTTAAACCAAATAAATAATAAAATAAAATAAAATAAAATAACCTAAACTAAACCTAAAACCTAAACCTACCAAGATAAAATAAAATAAAATAAAACTAAACTAAAATTAAAATAATTAAAAACCTAAACTAAATTAAAAAAATAAAAAAAAACTTAACTAAAATAAAAGTAAAACAAAAAATAAAAATAGAATAAACATAAAATAAAATAAAATGAAAACTAAATAAAAACCTAAACCCTAAACCCTAAACCCTAAAAATAAAAAAAAAATAAAAACAAATTTAAAAAAAACCTAAACCAAATAAACCTAAAACAAACCACAAACTAAATAAATCCTAAACCTAAACCTAAACCCTAAACCATACTCTCCCCTACATTTGCTCCCTCTCGCAATTTTGCATTCCCCTGGGTGGATTGGCGTTCTCATTACGTTTCTCTCACTTCTCTCTGGCCACTGTCCCATTATGGATCCTTGGATTAGAGCAATGGCGGAGGCTCACGGTCTCTGCGAATCCTCGCCTCTTGGCTGCATCGACTTGCTCTCAGACTCTTTGGATTAGATTGCACACTAATCACTTGTTAAATCATTCAAAGATGCTTTGTCTGGTAAGATCCCTAGCAAATATGGTTAATCTCATTTTGACATCTTATCATGGATTGTCGGTAGTAATGTGTTCAAATCAGGATGTTGAGAAACTTGCTAAGCCCTTTGAGTTCACTTTGGTGGGTAAATTCTCCCTTAGGCCTTTCGACCTTGATAATATTCTCTTTCTTTCATAGTTTAAAATTATGGTACTTTCTATGTCGATCCATCCTTCTTATTCAACTCTCAAATGATTTAGATTATTCACGGGTTTTTGCTCGTCGTTCTTACTTTGTGCATTATTGTGTCACGAAATTTATTGAAATGGTCGTCCCTCTTTGATGTCAAGAGAATCTCCCATCCCTCTTTGGCTTGCTTTTCCTAACATGCGAATACATTATGTCACTCATCAAGTTTTGTTTCTTGTTGGCCTTTTGGTAGGCCTCTCCAAATAGACCAAATACCACTAGATCTAGGCCATCTGTCATTATTCTGTTGACATCACAAAAAAATATCCCAAAGAGGTTTGGATTGGCTCTGAAAAATTTGGATATAGTCAAAAGTTGATTTCAAAATTTTCTGTCTTTTGCACTCCTTTGCAAGATTCACGACACGATCACTCGAGAATGCTTTGTGCTTCATCCTAATCTCAAAAAAAATTTACCGAATATGAATACCATTAATGGGCGGAAAACCAATACTCTAGCATATGTGCCTAAAGATACTCA
This sequence comes from Cymbidium sinense, assembly GCA_021442155.1. NCBI lineage: Eukaryota > Viridiplantae > Streptophyta > Magnoliopsida > Asparagales > Orchidaceae > Cymbidium > Cymbidium sinense. Next base: position 316,409,534 of record CM038214.1, on the reverse strand, counting down.
AAAGAACCTCTCCTCCCTACACCTCTACATCTGTCTCGTGGAAAACACTCGACCTTGGTACTAAAATAGCCATTGAGGGGTGTGGCGATACCAATGGAAATTTACCTAACCTCACCGTAATAATGTCGGTTTCCCATGATAGCTCTTTGCTTCATTTAAATCCTATTGAAAATCTGAAGGTAGCCTTATATTGGACACCCAATTAAACAATTTGAATGGGAATCATATAATGGACCAAAACAATGATGATGGCTTGAGAACTATTGAGAAAGATATTTGTATTACGAATGGTGTAACTTCCCCATCTATTTCCCTTTGAGTGATAATCAATTGAACCCAATCTCACTCTATCCGTCTGGAAGAAGGTGAAATCCCTCTTCTAAAACATTGATAGATTCTTCTACTATTGAACCCAAAATCAATCCCTTTCGATGGAGATAATTTGGATTGATAGACCCTTTCAAATTGTTAAAACAAAAACCCTAAAGCAAAATTTTCTAATAATAACTTCACTAGAACCACTGCTCTTCTTTCACCCACACAAGTAATGTGTCATCATTTCTCTCCTCTCTTTCCTTTCTTTTTTCCTTTTCCTTTTGGTTGTCCCCTTATGATTAATTTTCTTATTTGGAATATCAGGTTGTGGGACTCTTCTTCCTGTCGTGTTAGGAGTCTTTGTCGTGTTCATAATATCAAGTTACTTGTTCTTATTGAACCTTTCATTAATTCTTCTAAGATTGCTTTTGTCGCTAGATCCCTTGGTTTTCATAATTTCTTCTTCAATCTTAATAATAAAATTTGGTGGTTTTGGCACAACTCCATCACCATTACCATCATTGATGATCTTGATCAATTAGTTAATGTCAAAATCTCCTTAGGTGACTTATCAGCTTTTGCCTCTTTTATCTATGCTTCTTATAATAGAGCTGGTAGGAACATCCTTTGGAATCACTTACGCACCTTCACTAACTCGACTAACCTTCCCCGGTTGGTTGGAGGTGATTTCTATCATAATCTAGAAAAGAGGGAGGATGTTCTCTAACCTTCATTCCATGGAGGACTTCTCAAATATGATCCTTGATTGCAATCGATCGACATTGGTTTCACTTGGGTCTAACTTCCATTGGCACAACTCTAGACTTTGGCGTCTTGATAGAATCCTCTTTAATTCTCTTTGGATCAATAATGGCCTACTACCATTGTTGAGCATTTGAGCACCGACCATGCTCCTCTTTTGATTTCCTTCAAAAATCCCCCAACCCGTCTACTCCCTCTCCTTTCATTTCAAAATATGTGGACCCAACATAGTGACTTCACCAATGTCGCTCTCACTAATTGGATGGCCCTATTTTCCAGATAATTCTTTAAAGGTATGACTAGTCTTTGGCTTAAGCTCAAAGACTTAAACAAAATCTCAATTGGTGGAACAAACACATTTTTAAAACCTTTTCACAAATCTTAAAGCTATGGAACAAGAGGTTTGTTCTCTTGAAGAGAGGCTCTCAAGCGATCCCGAGAAACTTGAGGAGTTGAACATTGCCAAGAATAACTTGGTTAATTATCAAAACATGGAAGAAACCTATTGGCATCAAAAAGCAGAAAATATATTGGCGATGGTGACGAAACACCGGGCATTTTCATGCCATTTGTAATAAATGGAAAAGCCTTAAACTTCGATTAAGAAAATTAAGAACTCTAATGGTGAATGGATAAGCGATAACAATGATATTAAGGATTCGTCATACATCATTTCTAAACTTTATTAAATTCTAATCCGTTCTTTGGGAACTTTATCAAACACCCATCTTATCCCTTCTATGATTAATATAGTGAGGATAATCATTTACTCACTATGTGTCCTTCGAAGGAGATTAGTAATACTCTTAAGAACATGAACACGACTCATTCTTTGTACGGCGGCATCTGATCCACTTCTTTCAGCATTGTTGGACATTTATTAAAACTGACTTAGTTGATGCTGTTATTGATTTCTTTGATGGCAATCCTATTCCCAAATACTTTTCAAGCACTTCTATTGTCCTTATTTCCAAAACTAACAATCCACGAATCTTGGGGCGATTTTAGACCGATTAGTCTTTGCATCTTTTTTCAAAAACTCATTGCTAAATTAATAAATAATAGGCTTAGCCCTTTGCTTCCTAAAATCATCTCCCCAAATCAAACTGGTTTTGTTAAACATAGAGCAATATTGGATTATATTCTTCTTACTCAAGAGCTGGTTCATGACATTGATGTCCCTTCTAGAGGAGGCAACATCTTATTCAAAGCGGACATCGTTAAAGCCTTTGACAATCTCTCATGGGATTTTCTCTTTCAAATCGAATTTGTTTGGTTTTTTGATAGTTTTATCCGGATTATAAAAGGTGTATCACGAATGTCGGTTTTGGTTATCATGAATGATGAGTCCATAGGTTTCTTTCCTTCTAGCCATGGTTTGAGGCAAGGTGACCCACTATCACCTTCTCTTTTTATCATCGCTATTAAATACCTATCAAGGAGCCTTAACGATCTTTTTTATAATAATCCTAATATGTCTTTTAAAACTCATGGAGGTTTTCCTATTTCTCATCTTAGCTTTGCGAGATGATTTCATTATCTTCAGCGGCTCCCTTCAACATGTTAAAACCATTAAGAACCTCTAAATGATTTTGGTAAAATTAGTGGTCTTTTCTTAATGATGAAAATGCGTTTTATTCCTTCAACTAAGATTCCTCTAATAGACTTAACCAAATATCGATTACTAATTTTAAGCAAAATCAACTCCTCTTAATTACCTTGGGGCTCCTTTTAAAGGCCAAAAAGATCACACCTTTTGATGATCTAATTCAGAAAATTTCTAACAAAATTTGGTTTGGGAATTTCATTTACTCTCTTTGTGGTGGGCTTACCTTGATCAAGAGCACTCTAAATTCCATGCTTATATACCTTCTTCAAACCATTGTGCCTACCAACTCTACCATCAATAGAATTGAGCGTCTCTTAAACAAATTTTTCTGGGGAACCAATACCTCCTCTAAAGAATGCCGGTCATCTTGGTCTAAAAGTTGTGGTACTCTTGAAGAGGGAGGTGCAGGATGTAAATCCATCAAAGAAGTTATCAATGCCTTCTCCAAACTTTGGTGGAATTTTAGGAGCAAAAATAGTCTTTGGGAATTTCATGACTTCTAAATATTGCGGGTAAACATCCTCTCATTTGTCCCTTTAAATCGGGTGATTCTCCTGTGGAGAAGACTTTGTTCTGTCAAATGGGATGCAGAATCCTTAATTTTTTGGGGCATAAACTCTGGCAATTCCTTCTTTTGGCAAGACAACTGGAGTGGTTGTGGATCCATTGATGACTTACTCTACACTCACTCCACTTCGGCTATTAGAGTTAACTCATTCTGGCAAAACCACAAGTGGAACACTAGTAAGATTACTGATTCTATTCCTTCCACTTTCTTAAATATGATTACTAATATTCCTATCACTCCTAACAATCATGATTAGATTATCTTTAAGCTATCTCATAATGGGGATTTCAACCTTAAAATGTGTGGCTTCACACTAAAGACACTCATTCTTCTATTGTGTTCTCCAAAATTTGGAATAACAATATCCCCTCTTCTTACTCTTTGTTAACTATATCCTAAAAAACTTTATTCTGTTGACTCTTTGTTGTGGGGTAAAGGGTTTTATTTACCCTCTAAATGTCAATGTTGTTCTCATATTGAGAATGTTAACCATGTTTTTTGTTAATGGGGCTATTGCCTCTAAAATTTGGATTTGGTATGACGATCTATTCAACACTCAATTTTAATTGTTCTTTTACTTTATATCAACTTCTTGAAGTTACTTTGACAATGCAATTAAAGGTCATATTAAAATAATTGCCATTACTCTTATTTGGTTCATATGGATGGACCGAAATGAAGCTAAACATCATGGGATTCATATGAATCACATGAGGATTATTGCTAGAACTAAAAACAAAATTTGTGACTTGTTTAAAGCCAATTTAATTCATCACAAACATTTTAAAGGTTGTAAATCTGTAGCCAATAAACTGGGCCTCAACCTTCCAGACCAGCCTTACTATCGAAATGATAGAATGGTTTTTTGGAAAAAACCTCTTGATCATATTATTAAAATTAATACTGATGGCTCTGTCTCTCATAATGGCTCAGTTGTGGAGGCATTTTTAGGGATTCTAAGGGTATAGTCCTATGTGCATTTGCTTATCCCCTTATTTCCAACACTGTCCCTTATACTGAGCTTATGGCAGTCCACAAAGCTCTTGAAATTTGTCTTCAAAATGGCTGGCTCAATATTTGGATAGAGGTGGATGCTCTTCTACTGATTGACCTTTTGACTTCTACCAATATGAGCAATGCTTGTTTGTACTACCTCCTCAAGAAAACTAGGGCTCTTCTCTCTCAATTTTACCATCACTCATGTTTGGCATGAAGGTAACTTTGTCTTGATTACCTTACCTGAGTGCGATTAAACTATCATCTTCTTTGATCAATTTACATTACCCAAATACTTGTGGTGCGGTTAACTTGGACAATTACGGGCTTCCTTACCTCAGTCTAATTCTCCTCTTCCTCCCTTTTTTGGTTTCTGTTTCCTTGTGTTCTTTATGGATACTCCTCATAGATATCATTCTTTGTCTTGTGCTCTTTGCCATGACTTGCTGCCTTTACCCCTTCTCCTTTAGTTGGAAGATTTTTGTTTTTGGCATTTACAATATTATGGGGCGATGTTGAACTATATGCACATCAATCTCTTGAATTGGAACCAGTTGAGCCTTGTGTTACTTTGTTCTTGGTTTTATAAGCAATCCCACTTGGGACTTTAATTTCATTGATACATTCATTTCTAAACGAGAGAATTAACCATTCTTTGGAGGAAGTTATCTATTTTGATGGGCTTAGATTTTAGTACTAACTTCTTTAACCGGTTTTTCTCTATGTTGCTTAGCCATTAGTGTGCATTATCTTTGGTTGCAATTTTATTTTGATGATTATAGTATTTCTTTGGTGATGCTTACATTCCTTGGGACTCTTTCCTCCTTAAAGGCCTAATTCATAAAGGTTTCAACACTTATCTTTGAAAAGGATTTTGGTTGGTTTGGGCTTCGGACTTTTTTGTATACGGTTCCTTGCTTATAATATGCCTAACCTCGACTTTCTGCAAGGGAAGAAATTGTAATAGGCCTCTTTAATGATTATTTTGGTCTGAAATCATTGTACCAGAATGGATTGGGTTTAATTACTTTTTGGGTTTTGGAGGTTTCTTTACCATGGTTGTTTGTTGATTTGTTTGTTGATTTGTTTTTAATCCCTTTGGGTTCTTGCTGGATTTTTCTCACTGCTTCTCCCGATTTTCCTCACCTATTTTTTGCCATCTTGCACACTCTTGTCTTAGCAAGTACGGTTTTGGACCTTTATTGTCTTAAAATTTCTGCTTGGTAATGATGTCTCGACTTGGAATCATCTTCTTATTTTATATTCTAGTGGCTTACAATGTTGCATTAGTTGCTCTGATGGGAGTGACTTTTATTGCCATTATTTTGGCTATTCTTTGCTCATTTGGGGTGGTGTGAATCATATTCTGATCATTGTTTATATTATAATCACTGCATCTATTGGGTTATCTGTTACCTTCTTGGATTGGAGTGTCATTTTTGTTTGAGAACTATAGTCCGATGTTACTTGTTTTAAAACTTTGGATGTTTGTGGATTTGGTTTATTTGATTAGTTGTCTCCTCTTGTCTTAACACCTATAGTATCCCTTTTAGTGTGCTATTGTGTTATCTAGCTGGTTTTATTTTTTGGTTGTCTCTTGTATTGGAGATTTCTTGTTTGTTTATCTTGACACCTCAAGGCTCCATCTTTGTTGGTTGTAGAATTTGGTCTCATGCTGCTATTTTGACATTCTTTACTGATGGTGATGGTTTTGGTGACTTTTAGTTCTGCCTTCAAGATAACTATTTTTATGCTTTAATTATTTGGTTATCTATTCTTACCATGTCTACTCTAATTGAGAGTTTTATGGCCAATTTGCTATCTTTTCTGTTTTGGATGTTCTTTATCTTGCTTGTTGCTATTTTGGAATCTAATGTTGAGACCCATTTCAATCCACTTGTTGATTCTTTGAATGGCGGGTTCAAATGTTGCATTATTTGTTTGGTATTGGTGGTTGGCTTTTGAATGCGTGCATTTATCTGTTTGATCGCATTACACATTGTCCTTATTCCTACCTCATTTCTGATAGGTTGGTGCAGTCTTATGCAATGTCTATTCTAAAAGAGTGGTATTATGGACAATTTAGTCTCTTCATGTCTTGGATGTTCGCCTTTTCTTTGTCTTGTTTTGGTTGATTGTTGATTTGGATTATCTGTGACCACGAATCTTTTATTGGGCATTTGCTAACTACTTTCTTGGGTGCTCATTCTAGTTGGTTGAGTCCATTCCGTGTTGAGCTATCTTTGTCTTCCTTTACTATTGTTTTTCTCAGGATATTAATAAGGGCTTGTTTCACGGTTTATTTCTACCCGAAAGTTTCATTTATATATCATATGATTGGGATGGTGTTAATTATAGGCTCATTGACTTGATTAGCGATTTGACAAGTTATCTCCTCTGCAATTTTCTTGTGGCGGGATTATATCTTTGGATTGCTTTCTTTCTTGGATATGGCTATTGATGAGATTACTAAGATGGCTCACATTCTTATGTTTATGTATTCTCATGTCAAGATGTCTATATTGATGATACTTTTCTTGAATGAGACTCCATCCTTTTCGCTCTTGTTTTCTATATACTCTAGATATGATTTTGCTTAGGTTTGTAGGTAATAAAGCTCTCAAGAATATCAACAACTAGGTGCTCCCTTCTCCAGTTTGTTGGCTATGATGGCTGATGATCTCACTCCCTATTGGTGGTAGCTCATGTGATGTAACCCCTCGAAGTTTGGATGCTCATACTCACTTGTATGGTGTGATTGAGCCTGAGCCTTCTCTATCACAATTCCTTACTAACATACTCATATTATATTATTTTCTTCTAATTTTTTGTCTGTATTACCTTAACTGTTCTAATCTCCCTCTTATTATAACTTTACAGGTGATTCTATCTCCTTCTTTTTTCTGCTCCAGTTATCATGCATTCCCACATCCTCGAGCATTGGCTTTATTCTTACTTTAGCTTATTATGTTAATCATCTTGTATCTTTTGATTGTTTTTTATGCTTTCTTTTGCTCTTGGATGTACTTAGATGGGGATTTACTCCTTAGGATTGTAGCTCTTTGAGTATGGTTCTAGAGTTTACCCCTATTAAGGACCTTGTAACCCTCTTTTTTGTGGCAATAAAATGCCCCTACATGGGGTTTCTCAAAAAAAAAAAAAAAAAAAAAAAAAAAAACCCTAAACCCTAACTTAAAACCTAAAACTAAACCTAAAACCTAAACCCACAAACCACAACCTAAACCCTAAAACCCAAAAACTCTATAAATAAATAAATCTAAACCACCCAAAATCTAAACCCTAAACCCTAAACTTTAAGCCATAATCCTAATAAACCTAAATATATAAAAAAAATGATAAAACTCAACAAAAATAAACTTAAACCTAAAAATAAACTAAAAACTTATAATTTAAAACCAAAAAAATCCCCACTAAAACCCTAACCATACAAAACCCTACCCTACCAAAGCATAAATCCAACCCTAAATCATAAACCCTAAACCCTAAACCCCACTAACTAGTAAATAAATTTAAAAATAAACCTAAACTCTAAAACCAAATAAACTAAACAAACCAGAATGGGCATGATGGCAAACATCAGCACCATGCTCCAGATCTGGTAAAGGAAAAGTTATCGTAGTGGTGGTGGGTGATCTAGAGGTCGGTGGATATGGAGGTGGTGAAGCTGGTGGTTATGGAGGTGGGAGGCGATGGAGTTCTTGCCACGATAGCGGAGGAAGAAATCCGATATGATGGTGGATCCTGCGCCGAGAGGCCAAGGTGGTTCTAATGGGTGGAGAAATTGAAGAATGGCCAATCGATCTAGCACTATGTCTTTCTAGAGACATCTAGTTACTTAGGTTTTATTTTACTATGCATGCTCATTTTTTATCTATGTTGTAGCTTGTGTCTTAGAAAACTTGGTGTGTTACTTGGTTGATGAAATCAAAAGAAGAAATGTTGAATCAATTTGTTGTTATTAAAAAAACTAAAACTCTAAACAAAAACAATCCCTAAACCTAAATCCTAAACCATAAATAAAATAAACCCTAAAATAAAAAAGTAAATAAAAAAAATAATAAAAGAAACCCTAACCATAAACCCTAAACTAATCTAAACCTAAACCCAATGCCTACAAAAAAATAAAACCATAAACTAAAACCTACACCCTAAACTTTAAACCCTAAACCCAAACCCCAAAAAACAAAATAAAACACTAAAACCTAAAACTAAATGTAAAGTAAATAAAATCTAAAAATAAAATAAATAAATAAACCTAAACATAAATAAAATAAAAAATAAAACAAAATAAAAATGTAAACTAAACCATAATCCTAAAATGAAAAATTAAATTAAATTAAATTTATAAAAATAAAATAAAATAAAAACCTAAACTAAACTAAAAAATAAGGTAAACCTAAGAATAAAGAACCTACAGAAAATAAAAATTATATCTAAAATAAAAATAAAATAAACCTAAAGTAAAATAAAATAAGAACTAAATAAAAACATAAACCTAAAAAGTAAACATGACAATAAAACTTAACAAAACATAATTAAACTAAAACCCAAAAAACCTAATTAAATAAAATAAACAAAATATAATAAACCTAAACTAAACCTAAATAAAATAAACTAAACCTAAAAACTGAAAAAATGAACTAAAAATAACTAACTTAAACTAAAAATAAAACCTAAATAAACTTAAAATAAACTTAAAACCTAAACCAAAATAAAATAAAACCTAAACCTAAACTTAAATAAAATAAAACTAAAATAAAATAAAAAAATAAAACTAAACTAAAAAATAAACATTAACTAAACCTAAAAATAAACTAAAATAAAAAACCTAAACTAAAATAAAATAAACCTAAAATGATAAAATAAACTAAATAAAATAAAAATAAACCTAAATAAAAATAAAACTAAACTAAAATAAAATAAATAAAACCTAAACTAAACTAAAAATAAAATACCTAAATAAAATAAAACTAAAACTAAATTAATAAAATAAACCTAATAAAATAAAATAAAATAAAATAAAACCAAATAAATACTGAACTAAAAAAACCTAAAATAAATAAAAATAAAACCTAAACCCAAAACTAAAAAAAAAACCTAAAATAAATAAAAAATAAACTAAACCTAAATAATAAGCTAAACTAACTAAAAGATAACCTACTAAAACTTATAAAAATACTAAAATAAATAAACAAAATAAAATACTTAAATAATAAAATTAAATAAAGCTAAATAAAAATAAAATAAAATAATCTAAAATAAATAAAATAAACTAAATAAACCTAAAACTGCCTAAATTGTTTTAACAAAAATTCTATGACCCTAAACCTGGACCTATCTAAACCCACCACAACCTAAAACCCTAACCCTACCTCTACTGACCCTAGGCTCTATGTTAACTCTAATTAAAATCCACAAACTAGCCACAGGCCCAAACCCTACTAACCCAGATAATACCCCAACCCTAACCCAGGCCACAAACCTGAGCCCTAAATCCACAAACTATAAGCCTGAAACTAAGGCCAAACCTAAGCCATCATCGTCACTAACCAAAGCCTAAACAAAGCCCACAAATCATCTAAAACCCTAAACCAAGAAAATGACCACAAACCAAAACCTAATGGTAAACCTAAACCAAACTAAACTAAGATCTTGGACCTAAAATAAAAACTAAATAAAACAAAAAAATAAAATAAATACAAAATCTAAAAAATAAAATAAAAATATAAATATAAACTAAACTTAAACACTAAAAAATAAAAATAATAAAAATAAAACTAAATAAATAAAGAAAACTAAAACTAAACTAAATAAAATAAACCTAATAAAAAACTTAAATTAAAAACAAAATGAAAATAAAATAAAATAAAACTTAAAATAAAATAAAATAAAATAAAACCAAACCACAAATAACCAAAAAAAATAAATAAAATAAAACCTAAAAAACTAAAAAAAAACATAAACCTAAAATAAAAATAAAAAAATAGTAAACAATAAAATAAACCTAAAAGCTAAAATAAATAAAACTTAAAACTAAATAAAATAAAATAAACTAAAAAAACTAAACTAATAAAACTAAAACTAGAAATAAAAAAATAAAACCTAAAATCTAAATCTAAAAATAAAATAAAACCTAATTTAAACTAAAAAATAAAAAAATAAAACCTAAACCTAAAAATTAAACAAAAATAAACTCTAAAATAAACCTAAACATAAATAAAAAAAAATAAACTAAATAAAAAATAACACTAAAATAAATAAAAAATAAATAAACATATAAATAAATACCTAAAATAAATATAAAATAAATAAACTATAATAAAATAAAAATAAAATAAATAAACATAAACCTGGTTTGCTTAATTTAAACCACAAACCATAAATCCTAAATCTTAAATCCTAAACCATAAACCAACCCTAAACCTAAACCTAAACCCTAAACCCTACTCTACCCTGAAGCCTAAACCCTGTAAACCCTGAGCCCTAAACCTACCCTACCTACTGATCCACACCCCACCACAAAAGCAAACCCCAAATTCCTAAAAAACCAAAAAACACCCAAACCAACCCCAAACCACAACCTAAACCCTACACTAAACCTAAGCCCTAAAACCTAATAAACCTAAACCTAAATCTAAACCCTAAGAATGGATAAAACCTTGACAGAACATCACCCAGACTGGTCAGATTTGGTAGTGAAGGTAAAGAAGGCTGACATTAAGCGTGGTGGTGGTGATCTAGAGGTGTTGGTGGATATCGAGGTGATGGTCAGAGTAGTGGTGGCTATGGTAGAGGGAGCAGCAAAGGAGGTTACAGCTATGGTGGTGGCGGAGGGACAGATCTGGGATATGATGGTGGATCCGCTACTTGAGAGGCCGAGGTGATTCTGATGGGAACTAGAGAAACTAAAGAACAGCTGATCCGATCTACTGCTTATGGAACTGTGTCTTTATAGTTGAGATGATTTTGGTTATCTAAGGATATTTATTTGCTCTATCCATGCTCATTTTTTATCCATTTCATTGGTCGTAGAAAACTTGGTGTTTTACTTGGTTGATGAAAACAAAAAGAAGAAATGTTGAATTTGAATTTGCTCTTTATTAAAAAAAACCAAAAACCCTAAACTCTAAACTAAAACCTAAACACTAGACCTAAAACCTAAACCCTAAACCCTAAACCCTAAACCCTAAACTCTATACCCAAAACACTAAACCCCAAACCCTAAACCCAAAACCCTAAACCCTCAACTAACTCTAAACCTTAAACCTAAACTAAATAAAATCTAAAAATAAAATAAATAAATAAACCTAAACCAAAATAAAATAAAAACCTAAACTAAATGTTAAACCTAAACCTAAATGTAAACCTACATAAAAAAATAAAATAAAATAAAAAATAAAAACAAAACTAAAATAAAATAAATAAAAACTTAAACTAAACTAAGAAAATAAAAAGCCTAAATAAAAAAAAACTAAACCCCTAAAATAAAATAAATAAACCTAAAATCAAATAAAATAAAAAGCAAATAAAACCTAAACCATAAAAATTAACCTAAAAATAAATAAAAAATAAAACTTAATCCCTAAAAAAGAAAAACTATAAAATAAAATAAAATAAATCTAGACCTAAATTAAAATAAATAAAACCTAAACTTAAAAACTAAAATAAACTAAACACCTAAATAAAACCCTAATTAAAATAAAATTAACAAAATAAACCTAAACTAAACTAAAAATAAAACCTAAAAGCAATCCTAAAAATAAAACCTAAAACTTAAACCTAAAAAAAAATAAAACCCTAAACCTAAAATAAATAAAAATAAACTAATAAAATAAACTAAAAAAATAAAACTAAACTAAACATAAACCTAAAAATAAACTAAAATAAAGATCTTAAAACTAAAATAAATAAATAAATAACTAAATACTTAATAAACTTAAACCTACGAGTTTGTAATTTAAAAAAAATTTTAAAAGAATAAAATAACCTAATAACCTTAAACCCTAAACCCACAAACCCTAAAGCTGATCCTAAATTCTAAACCCTACTTTAAAGGCCTTAAACTAATCCTTACCCAAACAAAGGCTCTAAACTAAACCATAGGCCCACCCTAAACCTAAACCCTCCCCACAAACCCAAACCCCAAACCCTGACCACAAATAACCCAAAACTAAAAACTTAAAAAATAAAATAAAACCTAAGAAAAACATAACTAAATAAAATAAAAAAATAAAATTAAATTAAAACCTAAACTAAAACCTAAACACATAAAAATAAAATAAAATAAAATTAAAAATGGTCTAAAATAAATTAAATAAAACATAAACTAAACTAAAAATAAAATAAACCTCAAAATAAAAACTAAATAAAATAAAACTAAACTTAAAATCAAAAAACCTAAAATAAAATAAAATATAAACTAAATAAAATCTAAACCTAAAATAAACCAAAATAAATAAAAATAAAACCTAAACCCACAAAAAAGAAAAAACTAAACCTAAACTAAAATAAACTAAACTAAAATAAATAAAACCTAAAATAAACTAAACCTACCCTAAACTAAATAATATAAAATAAACTAAAATAAATATAAATGACTAAAAATCAAACCTAAAACCTAAAATAAAACCTAAAACCTAAACCTAAAAATAAAATAAACTATTAAACTAAAATTAAAAAAATAAACCTAAATGTAAAAAATAAAATAAAATAAAACTAAACTAAAAATAAACATTAAACTAAATAAACCTAAAATAAAAAAAAACTAAATAAACCTAAACTAAAACAGAGCTTAAAGATAAATAACTAAATAAAATAGAAACTCTAAAATAAAGAATATATAAACTCCTGGGTTCATAATTTTTTTTAGAACATACACCTCCATACCCTAAATCTACCCTACCCAAAACCCTGATCCAAAATCATTAAAACTCTCTGACCCAACTGACCCTGAGCCAAAACCTGACCACTGACCCCAAAACTAGGCCTGACAGAGCCCTAAACCCCAGGCCTTAAAACCCTAGCCCTCGTCCACAAAACCCTAAACCAAACCCTGGACCTAGGCCTAACCACCCCAGGCCAACCCTGACCATAAACTATAATCATAAACTAAAATAAAACCTAAAGCTTAACCTAAATAAAATAAAATATTATAATTAAATTAAAACCTAAAACCTAAACATAAAATAAAATAAAATAAAATTTAAAAAAAACTAAAATAAAATAAATGAAACCTAAACTAAACTAAAAATAAAATAAACCTAAAATAAAAAAAACCTAAATAAAATAAAAAAATAAACTTTTAAATAAATACCTAAAATAAAATAAAATAAAACTAAATAAAACCTAAACCTAAAATAAACCAAAAATTAAATAAAAAATAAATCCTAAACCCTAAACTAAAAAAAAACTAAACCTAAAATAAAAAATAAAATAAACCTAAACCAAAACTAAAATAAATAAAACCTAAAATGAACTAAACCTAAACCCCAAACTAAATAAAATAAAATAAACTAAAAAGAAACATAAACCATAACAAATAAAACCAAAAAATAAACCTAAAATAAAAGCCTTAAACCTAAACCTAAAAAAATGAAATAGAAACCTAAACCTAAACCTAAAATAAAAAATAAAACTTAAACCTAAAAAACTAAAATATAAATAAATCTAAACTAAAAAATAAACATAAGGCTAAACCTAAACCCAAAAAATAAACTAAAATAAAAAAGCTAAACTAAAATAAAGAAACTTCAAATAAAATAAACTAAAATAAATAAAACCTAAATAAAATAAAAATAAAATAAACCAAATAGAAAAATAAACTAAATAAACCTAAAAATTGGTTCATGTTTTTTTATTTTTTTTTCCACTACCCTAAACCCAAGATCATAAAAGATACCTAATCTAAACTGTGTCTACCCTAAACCCTAAACTAAACCACCTACCACTAACCCTAAACCTTAAAGCTGAGCCACACCCTGATCCCTAAACTTAAACCACAAACCCTAAATAATAAACTGAGCCACTGACTACCTCATACATATACTAAACCTCAAAACCCTAAACCACAAGCCTAAATCCTAAACCACTAAACCTAAACCCTAAACCCTAAAAAACCCCACAAACCCAAAACTTTAAACCATCACCCACAAACCTAAACCCTAAGCTAAAAGCATAAACCCTAAAACCCTAAACCCTAAATCCTAAACTCTAAACCCTAAACCCTAAATCCTAAACCCTAAACCCTAAACCATAACCCTAAACCCTAAACCCTAAACCTAAACCTAAAGTAAATAAATAAATTAAAAAATAAACCTAAACTCTAAGAATGGGCAGAACTTTGACTATAGGAACGTCGTTGTCAACTAGGCTTAATCTAGAACTGGCGGTGGAGGCGAAGGCCAAGGCGGCGATAATTATGGAGGATCTGGGGGTTCTAGCAGATATGGAGGTGTTGGTCGGAGCAGTGGCGGTTATGTAGGTGGGAGGAGCGACGGAGGTTATAACCGTGGTGGTGGGGGAAGGAGAGATCTGGGATATGATGGTGGATCTCGCTACTAAAGAGGTCATGGTGGTTTTGATGGGTACTGGAAAAACTGAAGAATGGCCGATCCGATGTGTTGCTTATAGAACTATGTCTTTATAGTAAAGACGATTCTAGTTATCTAGGGTATTTCATTTGCTCTATGCGTGCTCATTTCGTATCTACATCGTAGCTTGTGTCTTAGAAAACTTGGTGTTACTTAGTTGATGAGATCGAAAAGAAGAAATGTTGAATCTAAATTTGTTCTCTTTTAGAAAAAAACATTAACCATAAACCCTAAACTAAAACCTGAACCCTAAGCCTAAAACTAAACCTTAACCCTAAAAACCCTAAACACTATACCTTAAACCTTAATCCCTCAACTAACCCTAAATCTTAAACCCTAAAAAGCTAAAAAGCTAAACCTAAAAAAATAAAACCTAAAAATAAAATAAATAAAAAAACCTAAACCAAAATAAAATAATAAAAGAAAATAAAATAAAAAACTAAACTAAAACATAAACCTAAGCCTAAACTTAAATTAAAACCTAAAAAGAAATAAAATAAAAACTAAAAACTAAACTAAAATAAAACAAATAAAAACCCAAAATAAAGTAAAAACATAAAAACTAAATAAAATAAAAACTAAGCCTAAAATAAAAATAAAATAAACATAAAATAAAAACTAAATAGAAATTTCCACTTAAAAAATAAACCTAAAAATAAAAAAATAAACTTAATCCTAAATTAAAATAAACTAAATTAAAATAAATAAATCCTAAACCAAAACCTAAAATGAACTAAACCTAAAATAAAACCTAAATAAAATAAACTAAAATAAATAAACTTTAAACTAAAATAATAAAATAAAAATAAAACCTAAAATAAACTTAAAATAAAATCCTAAAACCTAAACCTAAAAATAAATAAAAAACCTAAACCTAAACCTAAAAATAAAAAAATAAAACCTAAATCAAAAAAAAATAAAATAAAAAATAAACTAAACTAAAATAAACATAAACCTAAACCTAAACCTAAAAATAAACTAAAATAAATAAACCTAAAATAAATAAACCAAACTAAAGAAAATAAAATAAACTTAAATAAAATTAAAAATAAATAAACTAAAATAAATAAAAAGTTAATTAAATAAACCTAAACCTACTAGTTTACTTAATATTTTCTTTAAAAAAAAACCCTAAACCTTTAAACTAACCCTAAACCCTAAGCCTACAACCTTAAACCTATAACTCTAAACCCTAAACCCAAAACCCTAAAAAACCCTAAAGCCTAAATTAACCCTAAACACTAAACCTAAACCCTTAACCTAAAACAAAACCTAACTAAACTATAAACTTTAACCTAAACCATAAACCTAAACCTAAACTAAAACCCTAAACCTTAAACCATAAACTAACCTAAAACCCTAAACCCTTAAATCCCTAAACCCTAAATCAACCCTAAACCTAACACTAAACCCTAAACCTAAACCATAAACCTAAAACTATAAACCCTAAAGTCTAAACATTAAACCCTAAGCCCTAAACCCTAAACCTTAAGCCTAAACCCTAAACCCTAAAACCCTAAACCCTAAAACCCTAAACCCAAAACCCAAAACCATAAACCCTAAAACCCGTAACCCTAAACCCTAAACCCTAAACTAAATAAAACCTAAAAATTAAATAAATAAAAAACCTAAACCTAAATAAAATAAAATAAAAACCTAAACTAAAACCTAAACCTAAACTTAAACCTAAAATAAACTAAACTTAAACCTAGTCTTAAACCCTAAATAAAAAAAAACTTAAACTAAAAATAAACTTAAACCTAAACTAAAAAATAAAACCTAAAATAAACCTAAAAACCTAAAACCCTAAATGAATAAAGTAAAAACCTAAACCAAAACCCAAAAATAAAAAATAAAACCTAAACCTCAAAAATAAAATAAAACTAAACTAAAAAATAAACATAAACTTAAACCTAAACCTTTCCTCTCAACATCATCCTATCTCCTCGGAGTGTAGAGATGTCGATCTTCAAATACACAAGGGTCTTTATACTCATAATGTTCACCGATGCACCTGAATCCATGAGAACCCTGGCGAGTCAGAACCTGTCCATGTCGACTGTGATGTATAGGGGACGGTTATGCTCTAAGTCCCCCAGAAGAAGGTCTTCATCTTGTGAAGGTAATCCCTTGGGCTTCTTTTGCATAATGTACTTCCTCACCTATATCGGTTGAGCTAAGCATATTTCAGGATTAAAGAGAGCCTTGATTAGTGATACCCTCATCTCTTTGGATAAGACAAGGGCATCATATATGCTTAGCTTAGATGGCAACTTTCTTAGATGAGAAAGGATGTTGTAGTCCACCTTCGACTTATCTTCCACAAGCATATCCAAGGGTGGAGCATCTTGTGGAAGGGCTTCTCGATCTTTAGTACTAATGACTTGTTTCCCTATTTAGGTGTCGCCTAGGAGGTAAACCTTGCCACTACAGATGTTGACTTCGATGATCTCTTGAGGTAAGGTGGTGGAAGGTTCAACCTACACTTTAGGCTCACCTACAACTTTTCCCTATGGGACCCTCAGAATAAGATGATTCCAAGTCTATCTCAAGAGGTGAACCCATAGTATTCAGAGTTGGAAAGTCCAACTTTGAATCAGAAAGTGGAAGATTGGAATTGTTAGAGTTATTTAGACTTGAAGAGTTATTATTAGGAATAGAAGAAGAAAACCCATTAAAAGTGACATAGATGTAATTCAAACTAGCTTTATTCTTTAATTTCTTGGAATTATTTGGGAGAACAAAGTAGAAGTCAAGTAAAGTGAGTGGAGTAAGGGATTGGAAGCCCTTATCTGCTGATACAAGAGTTATACTGGTAGAAGAAATAGAAGAGCTAGCTGGAATGGAAGTGTCGCCAGTGTGGAAGCTAAATCTGGTGGTCAACATGGTAGGGCTACACGCCTTGTCGCTGTTGAGCTCCCACTTTCCTAGAGTTAGCACTGGCAACTTGCAAACCTTCCTTAGTGTTGGAGGTTTGAGCTGACTGAAGCACATGCAAGAAAGCTTCTTGATCTTCGAATGATCTTCTTAGAGGTTTTGGATAGGAAATATCTCCAAGCTTCTTTAGATCACATGTATCCCTAAGGATTACCCTAATGGAACTAGAAGGTTGTTCCATAAGGTATTCCTTTAGGATAACTATAGCACCAGTCTTGAAATTGTGTTCAAGCTAGTCCTTGAATGTGAAGCAATCCTCTAAAATGTGATCTAGCATTCAGTGGTAAGGGAAAAAGTTTGGATCAAGACTTTTGCATACTTCCTCCAGTCTCCTAGGCTTGGGTAGCTGAAAAGCAAGCTTCTTTAAGAGATTCTTAAAGATTTTCTTGATTACCTCCCTCTTAAAAGAATAAGGTTTGTTTAACTTACCTAAAAGAGTAGGTGGACAATAGCTACTTGGCAGTGAGTATGCATGTCACTGCTACTAGTGGTATATGGCTGAGGCGGTGGCTATGTGGTCATGAAGGCTGCAATGGAGGCCGATAGGGCTATGTCGGTGGTGGCAAAGGAGGTGGAGGCTATGAGAACATTATCTTTCAAACTGATATCTAGGTGATTTGTAAACCGCCGCCTATTCCGGTTTCTTCTCATAGACCTTCTCTTCTGCAGTAACCTGACTTAAAAGGTAACTGTTTAGCCTCTCCTTGTAGACTAGCCACCTTGTTGATTAGCTTCTCAAATGTCTTGATAGTGAAGCCCTTAATAATGAAGGCGATCGGGCCATGGATATTCTTCAAGAGAATCTCAATGGCATGTTGTTCAAATAGCTATGGTCCACACTTCATACTCAGGTTGCGCCATCAAAGAATATAATCAATAAGGGACTCACCAGGGTGCTCTTGTGCTACAACGAGATCACCTATAGTAACCCTTTGCTGAGCTCAGGCAAATCTCTTAATGAAGAGTTGCTCTAACTCAAAAAATGTCTTTACTAAATCATTGGGCCATTCAGCATACTAATCGAAAGCAATACCAGCTAGGCTACTAATGAAAAGGTGAAAGAGTAAAGCATCGCTGCCACCTGCATTGCAATAATTGGTCCTGAAGTGTGCTATGTGCTACCTTGGGTTTCCACTACCATCAATGCTTTTAAAGGAAGGTGGCACAAAATCATTGAGATATTGGATAGCATCGAATTCCTCTAGGTAGGGTCTACCCTTTAGAACTGATGATCCTCCCCAGGCTTGAGCCAAAGCTTCCTTCACCTGCTGCTCAACCATGTATTTTTTATCTTTTTCTTATATGGAGGTAATTTCCACTACATTCCTATACAGGCTAGTTATACCTTGTTCAACAGGAGGTAGAGTCTTGGCTGGGTCCAAGAGATGCACTAACTCAAGCTGACTGACGTCGACTGTAGTAGGATGAACTAAAGGGGCTTATTTTGAAGCACTGATGTTGCTGCTAACAAGTCCTATAACTGATGTGCCATCCTATCAATCTGCTCATCCTTCTGCCTCAACTAATGTCAGAGGTGTTGGACTAATTCTATGATATCTTCTTGATCAACCTCATCACCTTCCATGGCTTGTTGTTCCCTAAAAAGAGATCCTCCATTGAGACTCTAGTTGAGTCCCCCATAAAGTCATCTTCATTGGGATTAAAGTTGACTTTCTCTTCATCAGACCAGTCGTACCCAAGATCTCCTTCTTCTCCATGAAATAATGTGCAACTATCTCATCTAAAGAGTTATCCATCGAGTACAAGCCTAGGATGACCGGTGATCACTATCATGCACCGAGAGGCACCGATGTCACCTAGAGTCAATCTGTGGACTGCATCACGGATGAATGACACTCGACTATTGCTATGAGAGGGGTAGCAATCTGGATGTTCACCACTCCGTTGACCGTATGGAATATATCAGAATAACTATCACCATCTCCACATCCTACTGTGTGGGTGGATTTGGTGAAGGGACGACCACAATGCTTTGGGGTTGCCACTCCTTTCGCACCATCATTAGGGTAGAAGGTCAAGTGGGAGAGCTCGGTCCTACCATAATGGGTGGTGTAGAAGGGGTGGGATCCCTCGGTCATAGCCGAATCACCAACAAGGTGGTTTCCTGGATGTGGCCATCATGTCCTTAGATGGAATAAGAGATGCTGTAACCTATACTGGCGATGGCGGACGAGGGGTAGAGTGATGGGGTGGAGACACCATCGACTATCTATGCACAAGAACTATCCTCCTGTGGTGGCTAGTCCTGATGAGAAGGATACCGCCGATGCGCGTAGCACACGGTTGGAAAATCAATCAATGCACGCCGCGTGACGTGAACCTATGTCTCTCCTTGCTAGTAATATATGGGCCTCACGCCCTCTCCTAAAAAAATCGCTTCCACATTATAGGGATAATATATCGAGATCAAACTATGCGACTCGAGCATCCATATGCTACATGGGTAAGACAGATCGTAGGGTACACCGCTCTAGAAACTAAAAAATGCACCACTAGAGGAGGTGATGAATGGATCCTCCTAACATCCTCTCTGTCTAATCCAGAGAGAGGATGGAACTAGTTTTCTATAACCAGTGGTGAAGTGACAATGGGGAACTCTTCTACGGCTGAATGGGCTACTTCCTCTAGCTCCCTGGCGATCCTGGTGTGGTACCGCTTGATCATGCAGTTCTTATTTATATACTATGTATGGGTAGGATGGGAGGAGTGTGAGCTAGAACCATACTCAAATGTAGGGGAGGCAAGCCCTAAGACTAGGGGAGCCTTACCTTGGAGGGTATAGATGAGATGGTGAACCCTCACCGAGACAACAAGAGAAACCTAGGGTGAACTGCAATCAGAGCTGGTACTACTGACACTACTATGACTAGAGTCTGTGGTACTATCATAACTTTCCTCTTCAGTGAGGAGACATCAGAGTTAGAGGGTAAGTCTATCCTGATGACCGGCTGCCCGTAACCTTTGTCCTACTAATGTAGTGAGGGGAGTGTCCTCACAAATAATCCTAGCTCCCTCAAATCCCTAACCAAAGTGAATTAAATGAGTATGGTCTAGATGGGAAAAGTCCGCTTGATCTAAAGCCAAATCCATACCATGGGGGAAAGTAAAAATAAACTTCAGAGAATCAACCATTTCAACAACTGTAAGAGACTGAAATTGAACTGCTAATGTACTGACTGTAAAGATCTGCAATGAGAGATGAATTTGTATCAGATTTCTATTTCTATAGATTTTTAAATTTTAAATTTGAAAATTTGAACCCACATCCAACAACTTGGAAGTGTTAAGTGGGGTTCAAATGGATTTGAGAAGATTGATTGAAAGAGGAATTTGAATATAAATCCAAACTTCAATAAAATTAGGTATGTTGAAATATGGATTCAAAATTTTTGATAAGGATGCTTCCATAGGTTTATGTTTTGTTTGAATTTGAATTTTTGATTTGAGGACCTTTTCCTTTAACAAATTTGGGTATGTTAAATTAAGGGTCAAATTGATTTTGTTTTTGTTTGATTATTTTAGACTTTCACTTACTTAGCAAATTTAGGTATGCTAAGTGAAGTGTTTGAGAATGTGATTATGAATTTTGTTTTGATTTTGGAAAATTTGGAATTCTCACTTAGCAAATTTTGGTATGCTAAGTGAAGAATCCAAGTGTGTTTTGTTTGATTTTTGAAAATAGAATTCTTAGCAAATTTAGGCATGCTAAGAAAATCCTTAAGGTGCTTCATTTTGTTTTGATGTTTTCATTTTTGAAAAGGTCAGATCCTTAGCAATTTTGGTATGCTAAGGGAATCCTAAGTGTTTCATTTGCTTTGATGTGTTTGAAAGTGGAGATTTAACTTTAGCAAATTTAGTATGTTAAAGATGAAGTCTCACTTAGTTTTGTGAAACGGAAATTTAACTTAGAAAT
Source organism: Cymbidium sinense (assembly GCA_021442155.1). Lineage (NCBI taxonomy): Eukaryota > Viridiplantae > Streptophyta > Magnoliopsida > Asparagales > Orchidaceae > Cymbidium > Cymbidium sinense. Next base: position 316,387,803 of record CM038214.1, on the reverse strand, counting down.
TTGAGTATGCTAAATGAAATTCCAAAAGAAAATTTTGATTTGTTTTGGTTTTGAAATTGGAAACTTCTCCTTAGCAAATTTGGTATGCTAAGGAAAGAAGTTCCAAAGGTGTTTGAGAATTTTGGTTTTGACTTTGGAGACTTCACTTAGCAAATTTGAGTATGCTAAATGAGGTTCCAAAAGGTGTTTGAAAGTTTTTGATTTTGACTTTGGAGACTTCACTTAACAAATTTGTGTATGTTAAATGAAGTTCCAAATGTGTTTGAAAATTTTGAAATATGATTGTTGATTTTGATTTTAGATTTGGAAACTTCACTTAGCAAGTTTGAGTATGCTAAATGAAGTTCCAAAAAATGTGTTTTGAAAAATTTTGAAATATGATTATTGATATTTTTTTTGATTTGGAAACTTCACTTAGCAAATTTGAGTAGGGAAAATGAAGTTCCAAAAATGTGTTCTGAAAATTTTCAAATATGATTGTTTAAGTTTTAATTTTGCAAAGGGTACTTCCATTCAATAAATTTAGGTATGTAGAATAGATCAATCTTTTTTTTTTTTGAAATTTTTATGTTTTTTTTTATTTTTTTTTTATTTTTTTTGAAAGAGAGGAATTCCAACTTAATCATATGCGGGATATGTTTAAGTGGGATTTCCCAAATGATATTTATTTTTTAGTTGGGAATGAAATCTTCATTTAATAAATTTGAGTATATAAAATGAAGATATTCATATGTGCTTTTTGAAAAGTTTAATTTTGTTTACAAATGAAACTTCCATTCAATAGGTGTGAGTGTATTGAATAGAAAAATTCATGTGTGCTTTTTGAAAATTTTAATTTTATTTGGAAATGAACCTTCCATTCAATAAGTGTGAGTGTATTGAATAAGAAGATTCATGTGTGCTTTTTGAAAAGTTTAATTTTGTTTTGAAATGAACCTTCCATTCAATAAGTGTGAGTGTTTTGAAGATTCATGTGTGCTTTTGAACACTTTATGATTTTGTTTTTGATTTTTAGAAAGATGATTGTTCCTTTTATTTTAAAAATAAAATCTTCATCAAAGTGAATTGAAAAAAGATGTTCATTTGTGCTTTTTGAAAATGTTATTAGTTTTATTTTTGAAAATCCTTACATGTAATAATTATGGGAATTGTTAAATGAGGGTGGCACAATTTTGTGGAAAATATTTGCATTTTTGAAAAGGTGCTTTGAAAAGGAAAGTTCTTATGGAAGATTTATTTTATTATTTTAGATGAACTTTTCCTTATCATAAAATGATAAGGAGGAAGTCTTTAAAATGTTTTCTTTTATTTAGATCTTTTCATTTTACCCATTGGAGAATAACGGGGTTTTAAGATCAAAAGAGAATGTGGTCCTAAAACCGAAAGATGTTGGCTAACTCAACTCAAGAATGAAATGAGCTAAGTGCCAACGGAAAGAGAGATTCTTGATACTAAAGTACAAACTCACTTATACTCAAAGACAATGATCATTTACCAAAGATGGAGAGAGGAACCTTCCCCAATGGAGTCTAGAAAAATCTGTGGAGAAAATTTTCTATATAGGGGGAGCCTTTTAAATCTATGGGGAGAAATGAAGGAGAAGACTATAGAAATTCATCTCTTTAGGATGTCATGCAGATCCATAGATGTGCTTATTCAGGTGATTGAGTACGTCATCAAGGAAATAGTTTACTATCTCAAGAGATGGAAGTCACTACCCTTTAATGGACATAATCACCTCAATAAAGACTCCAAAAGACAATGGGCCTGCATATGTAGAGATTCTTCCTCGCCTTTACAGTAAAAGTAGGATTTATTTTAAACTAGGTTCATTAAGTTCCCTATAAGGCAACATAGTTAATTACATCCTAAGGAATGGGGATTCCTTAGGAAAACTCTGATTAAGGTAAATGATGATTGTCTTTGAAGATTTCAATAGAAAGACTTGGTCATTTTTTGAAAGTTCAAATGGGATTGATCAAAAGAGGGAGTTATTATCAAAGCTAAAATGGAAGATAGGAGATGCCCAATGTTAGAAACCTAGAGCATCTCAAACTATCCTAGCTTTTACATTTTTTAAATTGATTTAGTTTATATAAGTTGAATTTTTTATTAGAAATTTAGGACTTATGATTCCTTAACAAAAGATTAAGGAAATGCCTAAGAAGTGAAGAATTATGCTTATGGCCCACAAAGTGGATAAGCAACCTCAAACCTAAATCTAGGGAGCTTTGGTGAGGACCGAAATCACAACCTAAATCTAAGGGTAAAATGGTAATTGCCTCCACAAGAGAGGACAAACCACTCGGGACTTACAACCGCTGGGGGCCCAACCAACCCCTCCTATGATTTCTATGATTTTAAATACATGTAGGCAAGTCTTTATACTTATGCAAGATAGGTAGGCTATTATTTATTTAGAAAGAGACTAAGTCCTTAAACTCACTCCCTAAAGAGATCAGATCATGTAAAATGCATGCTTAAAATGACCTAAATCTAATGCAATTCAAATTTCATTTTTATTTTAATCTTCGAACAGTTATTTTGACTCAGGCTAATAGGATTCAAATGACTAATGCATCAGAAAGAAGATTATTGGCCAAAATCAGCGAGAAGGGAGGAGGTGAGTTTCCACCATGGCTCTCAAAGGGCAAGTCAAGTTTCTTTGGCAAAGGTGAAAGCCCTCTAATAAATAGTGAAATAAGATGATGTTGTGCATGATATTATAAAAGAAATTCTCATCCACCTAAGGGGTTGCTAATTCTTTTATCTTGATTTTAAACCTAAGCTTTAGGTGAGGTTATGAGTTGTTAAAATGGTTAAAAGATTTATTTTTTCCCTAAAGAGCCTAATCCACATCCAGGCCAAACATAAAGTAAGGAAGAAACTAGGAAAAACGTGTCACTTAATGCAAAAGCTAAATAAATCATCAATCAATTTATAAAGCTTCACAAAAGAATAAAAGGTATTGTGGCACCACACAAACCAAAATATCAAATTGGTGAGCTCTACCCTTATACAACTCAAATTATAAATGAATTAAATTACAATTAAGCAAGGAATTTATTGTTATGGGGGTCTTCAAGCTTTATTTCTTCTTTCTTCTTTTCTTCTTTCTTCTTTGCTTCTTTCTTTTGGATGGTTGGAAGATAGATGCTCCAAGGCTTCACATGATACATAAGATAAGATCTTATGACCAATGCTCATCCTAATCCCCATAACAATTATTCTAAAATCCTAATTGCACAAATTTACATGAAAAGGAAAAGTGGAAATCTAACTAACACCTGCAAAACAAAAGTTAGCTAAAACAAACCATACAAATCCCAAGCATGTATATTGGACTTATCACCCACACATGGGTGACTAAGTCCACTTATTGGATTATTCTTAGGGGTATAAAGCACTTGCAAGCAAAAGCATTTTATATTTTTATTTATGCTTGCACTTAAGCACAATCCCCAGAAAATAATAGCTAGACTAAGAACGTCCTACCATTCATTCTACGAGCATACACCCTAACATCTAGTCTAAAACATATATCACAAAAAAAAAAAACATCAAACCATGCACTGACTTAACCTAAAGCTAGAAGTGGTGACTTAGGCTAATGTGTGTGTTTTTAAGGTTTGTGTGGTATGCTTAGTTGTGGCTTTAGATTCAAATTTTCTAAGTGTGAAAACATGTTCAACTTAGAGGAGGGTTTCATTTAAGTTGTTTAATTATTTTGGGTTAATTTTATTTCATATTTTGATTTGGTTTAAGTGGATCCTACAATTAATTACAAGTTATGAAGAGATGGAAAGAGAAGAGAACTTCTCTTTCCTTCACTAACCTAAGTAATTTCTAAAGTAGGTTCACATTTTAGTTTTATTTAGGTGAATGTTTTGATTAAATCTTTAATTAATCTAAGTTTAGATGAACTCTAAACAAACCTATTCAAAAGAAAGGCATTTTAATATTAAATAAAATGAATTAAAATTCACATAACACACATTACTTCATTTCTTTCCCAACATATATAACATGCATATGGATGGACCTTAAGCATATCTATACATAGAAATGAGAATATTTAACATACTTTATGATGCATGCTAAGTAATCCATTTAAGGAAATTTAGAATTTGAATATGCATGATTTTTCTTAAGTAGAAAGGGGTTTCCTTATCCAAATTTTCACATACACACATGAAAGTAAGAAAGGCATAAGTGAGTACAGCGCCATTGCTAACTAGAGATGCAAGGTACAAGACCTACTTAGGGCTACTTAAAGCCTCGTAACCTTGGGGTTGTCCAAAATAATACACCACTTTTCTTAAACATGTGTATGAATTAAATGAAATAGAAAGGAAGAATGCAAAAGTTGTATTAATGGATTCAATTTGTTTATGCAATTTATGTATGCAAGTATAAGTAACCCTCTTAGGTGATAGCATAGGGATGAATAGGATATGGAATTAGGTGAGTCTTAGGTCCTTTTCAAATGAACCATATATCTCACCAAATTCTATTCAAAACTATACCAACATATGAGAGAAAGGAAACCTATGCTAAGCATACCTTTATAATCTTTCACACACAAGCTTATAATTAAAGTATAAGTATCATAATTTCAGATTTGACATTTGATTTATATGTTTTGAAAATAATTTGGTTTTAATAGTGATAATAGCCTTTCATATTTCTACTTTAGCCAACATTTCATTTTAAACTTGAATTTTGAAAAATATGAATGCATGAAATCACATGACATACAAATTTAACATGTTGGGAAAGACTCAAAGTAATGAAAGTATGTAAAAAACTCACTTTAATTAAATCCTAAGGACATTCTTATAGAATAAGAAAGTTTAAAACAAATCAAAGTGTATTCATTATGATTTTTTCTAGTTTTAAGTTTGATTTAATTTTGAAAAGGTGAGTTAAGTTTGTTGTTCCTAACCCATTCCCATATGTGTTTGATATTCTTGTTTAATTTTTAGATAATTAGATCCATTTTTTGTATTAATTGGGTTAATATATGAATTAAGTTACTTAATTAACCTTTACCTACACCACCTTAAAATAATTAACCAAATAATTATGAGCTAATAAGATGACATAAAAAACTCACAAGGAATTTAAATTTGCAATGCACCTAATATGGAAAAGGTCTAATGCAATTTGGCTCATGATTAAAGGTTAATTAAGCTAAGGGGTTTAGCTTAAGAAATTTCAAAACAACCTTTCACTAATATGAATTGGGTTTTGATTTCTTTAATTGAACTTAGGCTATTAAACACCTAAGCATCTACCCAAAGTAGATTAATTAAGTTCTAGAACTTTTTAAAACATTTTTAGAAATTAAGGGGAAATTAATGAATTAACCCTTAATTAAGAGGATACTAATGAGAGAAAAGGGGGTTTAGGGAATAGCTTAAGGGAAATGCCACAAAATTATTCCCTAAACCTCCCATCTATTGGATCTGACCTTAATCAACCCTAATCATGGATTAAAACTACTAATCATACCCTAATTATGCTTAATTACATAAGGAGGGTAATTAAAATCCATATGCAATTCCCTAATTAGCTTTCAATAAATCCCAAGAAAATTAGAGGAGGCAAAAGTCATCCCATAAAATATACCCAAGAAGTTTGGGATTAATTAGAGGCTTAATTAAAAGGTAATTAGCAAAATGATGTTTCTAATAAAGCCCAAAATCAGAGAAAAGCATAATTCAAAATCCATTGAAATTAATTTTAAAATATTCTAGGTGGAATAATCTTTTCATAGAAATTTATTTCATATTTTTTTGAATTTTATTGAAGGAGATATGAATTTTAAAAGATTCCTAGATTAATTAGCATTAATTAAAACATCCTGACTAATCCTATAGCTCACGACGCGATGCTTGGCGGTGGCAGTCAGCATAATTTACACACTTCACACAGTGAGTCGCTCACTTAAGTTATCAAATCAAAAGCGGTGATGGTGGCGCTTTGATCTCTACCATCGATCAAGATTGGACAGATCTCCTCATAGTTTTAAAAATGATAAAGAAAATTCTAAATGTGGGAATTATCTCAGCCATCCATCCAAAATGTGCGGATGGATGACTGAGATCTCCCAAGTTCTTTCCCTTGATCAATGAGGCATCCATGATCTAGGGAAGATCGACTCGATTGAGCTTGGATTCAAAATAAACTTAACACCATCTAAAGCTAAGGAGCGGCACATCCAATGGTCACTTGAATTGAAAATTCTCTTCATAAAGGACAACACCTCCTATCTTAAGTGGTTGGAAAATTCCATACCTCATGGAGGTGATCACGCCTCGATTCCCTTGGAGGAGCTTGTGTTGAGACGAAGCTGTTGGAAGAATGAGCTCTTGAGGTTATGTGGATTGCTTATGGACCAACTCCCTTGCTCCCCTTTGCTTTGATCCAATTCAACTCCTTCTTGCTGTGGGAACTTCAATGGAAGCTTAGGTGCACTCGACGTAGCTCCCTAATGAAGTATGCAAAGGCAAATGAAGTCGAATTAAGTAAGGAGGAAGTTTGAATATGAGAGGAGCTCCCCAATTTTCTAAGGAAGAAAAAAAGAATGCTTGATTTCATTCTCTCCTAGGAAGCTTAGGAATGTTCTCTGATGGCTCCTAACACTCTTTAGGGCTTAGTCGAATTGAGGAATGATGGATTTGAATTTAATTAGGGGGAGTATATCTCCCCCTTGAAGGATCAGACAGCCACAAGATTATATGTCATTTTGATCCAATTGATCACAATGGGAGGGTTGTTTGATTAGCCAGATGCTTGCACATGGTCAGTTTGAGGCCTTGAGTGGAATGCCAACCTCCCATGTGCTTGAATTTGAGTGGGAGATGGATTTTGAATTAGCCATCTTGACCCAGGGGTTGGGTTTGGTCTTGGGGCCAATTGGGCTGACCCAAACCCATTGGATTGGGTGCACCACTCTTCATTAGGTCCCCTTGAGCTTTTAGGAAAGCCTCAAGTGAATATGAAGAGGGAATGACCAAATTACCCATGGATTAAGCCAAAATTTATTCTATGGCCTAGGGGTAGGATGGTCATTTTGTTGAGCTTTTAGGAAATCCTTAAGTGAATATGAAGAGGGAAAATAGGTTTGGCCATGTTTCATGAGATTTGGAATTCATTTGATAAAGTTTGGCTCATGTTGACCCATTTAGGTCAAAATGGGTCAACTTGGGTCAAGTTGACCAATTGATCAAATTGGGTCAAACCAAGGGTTGGGTCAAGTTCATATGACCATTTGAAATGTTTTGGTGGCTTTGGTTTGATTCAATTTGGTATAGTTTTGAATATGGCTCATATGACTTCATTTAGGTCAAATGGGTCAAGTTGATCTATTTGACCCATTTGACCTATTTGAGGTAGGTCAAGGGTAGGTTTAGGTTTGGTTAGTCATATGGAGTTGATTGGTTTCTCTGTTTCCAATCAATTTGGACTAAGTTTAAATTTGGTTCAACATGACCCTTTTAAGTCATATTGGGTCTAAGGTCAATTAGGCTAGGTTAGGTCTAGTTGGCCAATTGAGGCTTTGGTCAAGTTTCACAAGTGATTTGGGATGGACTTGACCCATTGGTTTGGATCAATTTGGCTTAGATCAAGTTTTGACACATTTTGACTTTTTAGGTCAAGTTGGGTCAACTTGGGTCAAGTGGACAATTAGGCTAGGTTAGGCTCAAATGTTGGCTTGGTCAAGTTCAAACATAAGTCATGAGTGAACTTGGATCATTGGTTTCAATCAATTTGGCTATGTTAGGTTTCATTTTGGGCTAAGTGTTGACTTAGTCAACCCTTAGGTTTGACTTGGTTTGACCAATTTGATTGATTGATCATCCCATGATGATTGATCGATCATGAAGGCATAGATGAGTTTGGTTCAATATAATTTGGTTAGGATTAGAATTTGGCTCATAAGGGTAGGTCACTTTGGGTCAAGTGAGTTTAAGTGGGTCAAATGGCTTGGTCAAAGCTTGATTTGAGCTTGAGTGATCTTGTATATGGACTTATGATTGAAATATAAATCCATTTACAAGTGTTTTTAAGTCAAATGAGTTTTGATCCATTTAACAATTTCATATTCAAAGGAAGAATATGAAAGGATTTTAGGTTTGATTTTTGAGTTTTATTTTGATTGAGTAATTGAAGTTTGGATTTATACATGAGCTCATGATTGTAGGGTTGATTGAATCATGAAAGAAAATTGAGAGTTTGGCTTGATTTGAAGTTGATTTGTTTAAGTTCAAGATTTTGACTTGAAAGGCTTAGATTAGATTTTGAGTTGATTTGGGTTTGATTTTTTGGTTTTGATTGTTTGAATTTATATTTGATTTATATATGTGAATATAAATGAGAATATAAATGGATCATAGAAAATTTCAAGGATTTTAATGGTTTAATCATGATTTGGGCCAAGTCCATTAAGAAGGATTTAAGGATGTTGGAAAATTTTGGAGTTTGAAGTTTGAATTTTTGGTTTGATTGATTTTATATTTCATTTATATATGTGAATATAAATGAGGATATAAATGAATTTTGATAAAATCCCATGAATATGAATTGATTTGATCATGATTTAGGCTAAGTCCATTAATGGAAAATTAATGGCTTAAGAAATATTTTAGATTTGGAATTTAATTTGAGGGTTTGATTTAATTGATTTATATTTATATTTCTTTTACATATGTGAATATGAATGAGAATATAAATGAGTTTTGAGAAAATCCCATGTATTTGAATTGGTTTAGAGTTGATTTTGGCTAAGTTCATTAATGGAAAATTAAAAGACTTAGGAAAATTTTGATGGATTGAGTTAGAATTTTGAGTTTAGCTTGATTGATTTGAATTTATGTTTCATTTATATATGTGAGTATAAATGAGAATGTAAATGAATTATGAGAAAAACTTAAAGATTTGATTTGGTTTAGATCATAATTTTGGTTAAGTCCTTAAGGGAAGATTAAGGACTTAGGCAAATTTTGGACTTAGGAATTTTTGATGGATTTTGATCATGGGTTTTAATCATGGACTTCAATTATAGATTTTGATCCTAGAATTGATTTGAGTTTTGAGAAAATCAAATAGAATTGATTTGGAGTTTGACTTGAAAGAAAGAAAGTGAGGAATGGTTTATGCTAAGGGTAGGAAATTTCCTAACACCCCTAAGGCATGACCTATTCTTATGGCTAACTCTTCTAATTCTCTAGGGCCAGGTTTGAGTGTGCACCTAATCACTAGATGTGTATTAAGACTAAGGAACTCTTAAAGTCTAAGAGGAGTCCTATGTCTAAGATGGTGGGGTTAGAGCTCATTCTAAAAATGAGGTCAAGAGGTTGCCTCCAATCGAACTCCTCGCCCTTCTTGGCAATGGCAACCTACCCTTCAAGAGAGTACTTTTTTATGAGTTCAATATCATTAAGGGATAATACTTGTCTATTATGGACCTTTATTGATATGGACTCATCCTCTAGGCATGCCAACTCCTTGGCAAGCTTGGCTAAAGCATACACTACAGATTTCTCTCATCGAGGAATCTTATAAATAATAACCTCTTGGATTTGGGCCAACAACTATATGGTGTACTTATGATAGTGGTAGAGCTTGGCCTATAAAACCTTATAGGACCCAATGATTTGGTTGATAACTAGCTGAGAATCCCCGAAGATGTTGATGTTCTGGATGCTTAGAGTAATTAACTCTCAGACCGCAATTAGAGCCTCATATTGGCTTCATTGTTGGTGCAAAGATTGCATAGATGATATGAGAATCTCATCACATCATTTGTCTAGAGTTAAGAGACCTATTCCTACCCTTCCTTTCCTAGAATTATAGATTATGGTTCTTGTCTTGTTTGGGAGGATGCCACACCATCAAAGTACCCCTTCCTTTCCTAAGTTCAAGATTTTCTCTTTGGAGAGATCATCATGGCGGTCGGAAGTGGGTGTCTTTACTAAGAAATCTATTAGTGCTTATCCTTTCACCGTGTAGAGGGGTACGAAGTTAATGTCAAACTGCGAGAGGATCATGAACCATCATGCCAATTGTCTAGATAGCATCGATCGTATCATGAGATACTTTAGTGGATTGATCCTAGAGATTAAGTTCACCTTATGAGGAAGCATATAGTGTTGTAGCTTTTGAGATGCAAAGATTAAAGCTAGGCAATGCTTCCCAATGGGTGGATAATTAGCCTTAAGTAGGGATTAGGTGATGGCTGAGGTAGTAGATTGCATTTTTCTTCCCTTTATCATTGGCTTGGGCCAACAAAGCACCAAAGGAGTCATCTAACATAGCAGTGTAAAGTATAAGCGGCTTGCCTGAGATAGGGGCTACTAGAACTGGCATCATCATCAGGTAATACTTGATGTCTTTGAAGCCATGCTCACATTTGTCATCCTACTTGAACTTGGCATCCTTTTTGACATGTGCTAAGAATGGCTAACATCTTCTCGATAGGTTGGATATAAAGCTTCATAGATATGCCAACGGGCCTTAGAATTATCTAAACTGAGTTAAACTTTTAATGGGTGGCATTTCTAATATCACCTTGATCATCTCAGGATCGATTTTGATTCCCTGGTGTTGGACAACTAATGAAAGGAATTTCCTTGAATCTACTTCAAATGCACACTTCAGGGGTTAATTTTGAGGTTAAATTATCTTAACTGTTCAAAAACTATTCTCAAGTCAAAGACACAAACTTCCTTTTCTCTACTTTTGACCACAAGATCAACGACGTAGCACTCAACTTGATGTTGAATGAGTTCGTCGAAGATTCAAGTCATAACCAGGTATGTACAGACATTTTAAGGCGAAGGCATGACCTTATAGCAATAGATTGATAAGGGTTCTAAAAGCGGTGTTTCTTTCATTTTAAGGGGCCATCTTTAATTGGTTATATCGGATGAGCCATCCATGAAAGGACATGAGATGAGGCAATTTCCACCATCAACTCTGGGATTGGTAGTGAAAATTCATCTTTTGGACATGCCATATTTAAATCCCTAAAATTGATGCATATATGAATTTGACCATTCTTTTTCTTAACTAGGATGATGTTGGCAAACCAGGTATGGTATTTTTATTTTTGGATGAAGCCAGCATTGATCAATTTCTTGACTTCAGAAATGACCTGCTGTTCTATGTCTAATCGCATGCATTTAGGAGCTTGCTTGATAGGGTTAGTAGGCTCTATTGCTAGTTTATGGACTGAACATTAAGAGCCAATCTAGGCATCTCTTCATTACTCCATGCAAAGCAATCCTTAAGCTCAGTCAACAGCCTAACTACATCATTAGTTTCAATTTCATTCAACAATGAACTAATGTATATCAAGCGTGGATCTTATTCAATTCTTAAGTTGATTTCCTTGAGCTCATCGATGATTGACTTGATCTCTTCTTCGAATTATGGCGGTGCATCTTTGACTTCAAAATCATCTGGATCATCTAAAGTTTCTAAGCATAGCTCCTCAAATGAGTTAATGTGATTTGAATAGAACCTATCAGTTTCCAAATGATTGGTGATAACTAAGCAATAATCATCATCATCGACTAGACCCACTGTACCGAATTCTTGTCTTGGTCTTGATTGAGAGCTTTTATATTTGTTCTTCCATATTCTTTTGAAGTAGTCTGACCTATGCTTTGACCAAGTATGTGGGATTAACCCTTTCTTTGCTAAATTATGATCACAAGGCAAGAACCAAACAAAAGGTAATTCTATTAAATGTTTATATGAATCATCTTCAAGTTCTACACCAACTTCTTGACTTGAGGATGATGCTCTTAGAAAGAACCTCTAAGACTTCACACCTGCGGATGACTTAGGGGCTTCCTTGACTACTAACCCCTTGGCTTTTTGTGGGGCAAGTGGGGTTAGAGCTAAGGTTCCCAACTAATGCCTAATTATTTCACATATAGACTTGAATACACTTATGCGTTGCTTTGGAGCCCGATCTTCATCACTATCTATCTCAAATCTCACATCCTAGAAAATCTACTGCTGAGAAGAGCTGGCTAGTGTGCTAACCATATAAGACTCATCTTATGAACTAGATTCTAAGTCTATATGGATAACAGGTGTACTCCTGGTAGCTAGGACATATCTTCTATTGGGTGGCCAATAAAGAGGTTTTCCACCCCTGGGACTACCTCTGAACTGGCCTCTTCCTCTTCCCAATGGAGGTCAATTCGTCCTAACCATATGTTTGAATGGAGTAATGAACTAGGGGTGGAATCTAATATCATGCTCCACTTCCTCCTCCAAGTCTATTTCCTCTCCCTTTTATTTTCTTTTTCATTTTCTTTTTTCTTTTCTTTTTCTTTTTCTTTTTCTTTTTCTTTTTCTTGTTTTCTTTTTTATTTTTTATTTTTAAACTTTGGCCAAGTTCACGAGAATAGACTTGTTGATTTTAAGGGAGGTAGTAAGCCGCATCCTCATATATGCCGACCTCGTGAACTATAAATGGCTTGAGATCTCCTTTGACAGTAGCGATCCCACCTCTCACAAACTTTATACACGATGTAGAGGATGGAACTATGTTGTTATCATGTATCCATGGTCTCCCAAGCGTTGAAAGATGAATCGAGTCTATATTGTGAAACTTGGCGGTCTTCCAATCATCTATCTCCAAGGCTATGGAGCCTAAGGCTATTGACCTCACTTTTGGAGTCGATTCAGTCTTCTCATCTTAGACTAGAAAGTCTTCTAGAAACTAAGACATCCCTAACCATAAGACAATTCTAACAATTAGATAAACACTGAACCTAAGCCCAAAGACTTACAAGGGTTAACCATAGGATTAGGTTTTTCCTTAGGGATTAGGATAATCCACCTACCCTATAACCCAAATCAATCAAGTTCACCTTCTCAAAACAAGCCTCAAGTTCAATTCAAACATTAAATTCAAATCCAAATCCAAACCCAAATTCCAAAACCAAATGATTGAAGCCCATGATCAAATCCAAACTTGAAACCCATCTAAGCCATATGACCCATCCATGGACTTAGCAAAATATTAATCCAAATCAATCCAAAATCAATTGATTTTCTCATAATCAATTTATATCTTCAATCATTTCTAAATATAAATCAAATCTACATTCAAATGATAAAACTAAATCAAAATAAATCAAATTAAATCAAAACCCTTCATAAGCCATATGACCTAGCCCATGGACTTAGCCAAATCTTAATCCAAATCAAGTCAAACTCAATTGATTTTCTCTCGAATCAATCATATTTTCAATCATCTTCACAAATTTAAATGAAATATACATTTAAATCATTAAAACTAAATCAAACTAAATCAAAATCCAAACTTAAGCCACATGACCCAACTCCATGGACTTAGCCAAATTCCTTCATTCCAAAACCCAAATTCAATTGATTTTCTCATGAATCAATCATACCTTCAATCATATTCACAAATATAAATGAAATTTACAATCATCAAGCCAAACCAAAATCAACCCAAGTACACACAACTTAACCCATTTGAACCCAAGCCAATTGCAGTTGAATTTATATATCAATCCCAAATCTATATATAAATTCAACTAAATCAAACTCAACCCAAAATCAAGCCAACTAAACCCAATTGGTCCACTTGACCCAAGTTAACCCAAATTGACCTAAATACTAAATTAGGTCAAATCAAAATATAATCCAAGTTGATTGCAACCAATGGTTCAAGTTCATTCCAAATTGATTGTTGAACTTGACCAAAGCCATGATTGGACCAAATTTAACCCAATTGAACCCAATTGACCTACTTTAAATTGACCTAAAGGTTCAAGTTGGCACAAAACCAAATCCAAAATAATTGAAACCAAAGCCTGCATCTTCAATTGGTCAAATAACCCTAAACCTAACCCTAAGCTAACCTAAATCTTACTTAAAACCCTAAACCATAAAGCTCACTAATCCTAAACCCTAAACCTAACCCAACCTAAACCCTCCCACCATAAACCACTAAACCTTCACCACACTAAATGCTAAACCCAAAACTAAACCTACACCTAAACTATAGGCCACCTAAAATCTGACCCTAAACCTAAACCTTAAACCCCATCTACCTAAACCCTAAAACTAAACCACTGAACCATAAAACCTAAAGCAAACCCTAAACCCAAACCCTAAACCTAAACCCTAAACCCTAAACCCCAACCTTAATCCTAGACCCTAAACCTTAAACCCAATCCTAACCTAAACTAAAGTAACTAAATAAATTGAAAAATAAACCTAGACCCAAAACCTAATAAACCTAAACATATCTAAACCATAAGAATGGCCAAAACCTTGGCACAGGCACATCAGCAGGCTTTGTCTAGATCAGTGGAGGAGGTGGTGAGCGGCGGTTATCATAGTGGTGTTGGGGGATCTGGAGGTGTTGGAGGAGTAGTGGTGGTTATGGAGGAGGGAGGAGCGATGGAGGTTACAGCCGTGGTGGTGGTAGAGGGAAAGATCGAGGATATGATGGTGGATCCCACTTCGAGAGGGAGGTTGATTGGAGCTGGACTAAAGAGCGGTCGATTCGATCTCTTGCTTATGGAACTTTGCCTTTGATAGAGCGGTTCTAGTTATCTAAGTTTTTTTTATTCTATCGTGCTCATTTTTTTTTATTGTCAACATGTCTTAGAATACTTGGTGTGTTACTTGGTTGATGAAACTGAAAAGAAGAAATGTTGAATATGAATTAGTTCTCAGTTAAAAAAAACTAAAAACCCTAAAGCCTAAATAAAAACATGAACCCTAAACCTAAAAACTAAACCCTAAACCCCATACTTAAAAAAAAACCACAAACCTAAACACTAAAACCCTAAACCCACAAACCTAACAACCTAAACCTAACCATAAAATACTAAACCCTAAAAGCTAAAATCCAAACTAAAACTAAACCTAAAAATAAAATAAATAAATAAACCAAAACTAAATAAAATAAAATAAATAAAAAGAAACTAAAATAAAATAAAACCTAAATAATAAGAAAACTAAACCTAAAATAAAATAAACTTAAATAAAAATAAATAAAACCTAAACCTAAAATAAACCTAAAAAAAATAAAACCTAAAAAAATGAATAAAAAAAATAAAACCTAAACCCTAAAAAAAAAAAACCTAAACTAAAATGAAAATAAAAAACCTAAACCTAAACTAAATAAACTAAACTAAAATAAATAACCTAAACCTAAAACCTAAAATAAACTAAACCTAATCCTAAACCTGGATAATAAAATAAAATAAACTAAAATAACCTAAAAGCTAAACTAAGAAATAAAACCTAAAAATAAACTTAAAAATAAAACTGGCTAAAAAAAAAAGAAACCTAAACTAAAAAAAAAAATAAATAAAATAAAATAAATAAAATAGCCTGAGCCTAAACCTGGGCCTAAAGATAAACTAGATAAAACCTAGGCTAAGATAAATAAACTAATTAAATAACTAAATAAATAAAGAATTATAAAACTAAATCAAAATAATATAATAAATTAAAATAAATAAAATAAACTAAATGAGCCTGCTGGTTGACAGTTTAAAAGATTAAAGGATTAAAGGCAGGAGCCACTGGGCCAAGAATGACCCAAGACCCTAGGCCTGCCCTGGGCCCTAGGCCCACACAGGCCACACAGGCCCTGGGCCCTGGAATGTTAAGACCCTAGGCCCAGATGCTGACCCTCACTGGGCCACTGGGCCACTGGGCAGCCAAAGATCCTGAGCCTGGGCCAGCCACTGGGCCCTGAGGCTGGGCTGGCCAGATCCTAGGCCCCAGGCCCTGAGCTGACCAGGCCCTGAGAGCCAGCCCTCTGACCTGGGCCCTAGGCCATGGGCCATGGGCCACACAGGCCACTGGATCACTGGTGAGTAACCAGGCCCTAGTGTTGGGCCACTGAGCCACCCTTGACCTGGGCCACAAGGAATACCACTGGGCCCTAGGCTTGGGCCTGACAGACCACTGGGCCCTGACCCCACAGCCCTGGCCACCCACCCACCACTGAGCCACTGAGCCACAGGCCACTGACCTAAACTAAAGCATAAACTCTTAGAATGGGCAAAACCGGGATGTGGGGGCATCACCATCAACCAGGCTCAGCCGAGATCTGGCGGTGGAGGTGAGGAGGGGCAATAGTTATATCGTAGGTGGTGGTGGGGGATCTGGAGGTGCTAGTTGATATGGAGATGGTTGTCGGAGTAGTGGTTGTTATGGAGGTGGAAGGAGCGGCGAGGTCTGACCATGGTGGTGGAAGGGAGATCGAGGGGATATGATGGTGGATCCACTACTCGAGAGGGGGGATGGTTCTTATGGGAATTAGGAAAATGACGGCGTCGATCTGGCTTATGGAGCTGTCTTTATAGTATAGATGGTTCTAGTTATCTAAGGATTTTGATTTGCTTTCATGCATGTTCATTTTTATTTATGTCTTCACTTGTGTCATAGAATACTTGGTGTGTTACTTGGTTGATGAAATTGAAGAGAAGAAATGTTGAATCTGAATTTATTCTCTTAAAAAAACCATAAACCCTAAACTAAAACCTAAACCCTAAACCTAAAACCTAAACCCTAAACCATAAATCCTAAACCCTAAACCCTAACAATAAAAAATAATACAAAAAACTAAAAAAAACCCTAACCCTAAACCCTAAACACTATATCCAAAACCCTAAACCCATTTGGTTATTGCCAGCAGGGTCTTTCGGGCTCTTATGTTCTGTAGTCGTGCTTTTGCGGCTAGTTTTGTGGTTGTTTTCTTGTTCTGTTGTTTACTGATTGGATTACCATATTATCAGGGCCTTTGCAGTATGGGTCTAGCTGCTATTTCATTTTTCCCTTGGATTTCTAAACTTGTGTAGTTTTGTTGTGATCATGCTATTATTAAGGTGATCGTTAACATCTATTTTGCTAATACTGAATGGCTTCCCTCTTTTCATGCTGTTTACTTGGACATGAGCTCTCATCTGGGTAGGGATGGTCCTGCATTTATCAAGGGTTTTACTTTGTTCATGAATCGCTTTGGTTTCTACGGCTTTCTCTTTGATGATTGTCGTGTACTTCTCCCCATTATCTATGGCTTGCTATTTTGGAGTTGCCTACTAGTTGTGTTTACTCATGCTTCTTCTTGACATTCATATTTATTGTGGTGGTCATATTAATATTATGGTGGATGTGGCCAAGATTTTAATCTGGATTGGTATGTTATTGACTCTACATTCTCATGCTTTGTTGACATCAGTTGGTGGTACTTATCTTATAAGGGATTGGTGGCATCCCTTTATCATTCAGATCTATGTTGTTTTCTTTTCTATGTGTATGTGGCTATATTTTAGGCATGGAGGTACTAAAGACCATATGAATTCCTCCAAAGGGTAGCTTTTCCATATCAGGTATGTGAGCTATGATGGCTGGGATGATTTCACTGATCATTTGGTTGGTAGTAACACTTGTGATGTAACCCTTCATTGGAAGTTTGGATGCTCATGTTTATATCAATTTTGTGTGGTGACTGAGCCCATTCTCACACACTCTCCTATAATTCTCTCTTACAATTCTACTTTTACTTCTATTTTGTTTTGTACCAATTATAACTTTTTCTTTAGATGCTTGAGAATTGTGATGTTTTCTTGTTGGCATCTCCATTAGGCATAGGCTACTCTCATCCTCAAGAGCTTATGATGAAGATGGTCCAAAGGCTTTTCTTTTTTATCAATTTATATCTATTACTTTCCTTTCCCTTTTGCTTTATTTTGATTGTACTTAGGATTACTCTCTGGCTATTTTGTAGCTCTTTGAAAATAGACCTTGAGTTTATCACCTCTTAAACCATGTAACACTAAATAATTCCCACCCTAAACCCTAAACCCTACCCAAACCCTAAACCCTAACCCTAAATCCTACACTAAAAACTTAAAACTAAACCTAAAATAAATAACCTAAAAATAAAATAAATAAAACCTAAACCAAAATATAGCAAAATAAATAATAAAATAAACTAAACTAAACCAAAACTAAAGAAAATTAAAAATTAAAATTAAATAAACTAAAATAAAATAAATAAAACCTAAAACAAAACTAAAATAAAACCTAAATAAAATAAAAACTAAACCTAAAATATAAATTAAATAAACCTAAAATAAAATAAAAAAATAAAATCCTAAACCTAAATAAACTAAAATAAATAAAATACTTAAACCTAAAACTAAACCTAAAATAAAAAAATAAATAAACCTAAACCTAAATTAAAATAAACTAAACTAAAATAAATACCTAAACCTAAACCTAAAATATAAAACCTAAACCATAAATAAAATAAATTAAACTAAAATAAACCTAAACTAAACTAAAAAAATAATACTTAAAATAAACATAATAAAATCCTAACTCTAAACCAAAGAAATAAAATAAAACCTAAACCTAAACTTAAAATAAAATAATTCTAAACCTAAATATAAAATAAAAATAAAACTAAACTAAAATATAAACCTAAACTAAACCTAAATAAAAATAAAATAAACTAAATAAAATAAATAAATAAATAAATAAAAAAATAAAATTAAAATAAAACTAAAATAAATAAACTAAATAAACCTAAACATGGCATTTTTGCTTAATTTTAAAAAAATAAAATAAAAAACCTACAACCCTAAAGTGACCCACCCTAAAATGTTAAAACCTAAACTCTAAACCTTAAATGTTAAACTATAAAACCCTAAACCCAATACCTTAAACCCTAAACCTACTGACCCTGCTAAACCCTAAACCCCACCTAAAGTCCTAAACCTAAACTAAATAAAACCTAAAAATAAAATAAATAAAAAACCTGAACATAAATAACATAAAATAAAATAAAAACCTAAACTAAAACCTAATCCTAAACCTAAACCTAAACCTCAACCTAAAATAAAACCTAAAAATAAAATAAAATAAATAATAAAAACTACACTAAAATAAAATAAATACAAACCTAAACTAAACTAAAAAATAAAATAAACCAAAAAATAAAAAAACCAAAATAAAATAAAGAAACTAAAATTAAAAAAATAAACCTAAAATAAAATAAAATCTAAATAAAACTTAAACCAAAATAAAATAAACCTAAAACTAAACTATTAAACTAAATAAACTTAAACCTAAACTAAACTAAACCTGTGCAAACTAAATAAAATAAAATAAACTAAAAGTAACCTAACTTAAACTAAAAATAAAACCTAAAATAAACCAAAAATAAAACCTAAACCTAAACCTAAAATATAAAACCTAAACCTAAACCTAAAATAAAATAAAACTACCCAAAATAAAATAAAATAAACTAAACTAAACTAAAATAAACTAAAATAAAAACTAAAATAAATAAACCAAACTAAATAAATAAAACTAAACCTGCATAAAATAAAATAAAATAAACTAAAATAAATAAAATACACTAAAATAAACCTAAACTGTCGGGTTTGCTTAATCTTTTGGACCACACCTAAACTCCCAACCCTGACCTAAACCCAATCTAAACCCTAAACTCTAAACCCTAAATCCTACCCCACGGACCCTGACCTGGCCTGACACTCCCTACCCTCTATAAACTAACCTCCTCCATAAACCTTGGGAGCCCTAAACTATGACCCTACCACTGAGCCCTAAAGGCCTAAATCTAAATCCCACCATAAACCACATAAACACTACATACCCTAAACCCTACCAACCTACCCTAAACCCTAAAAACCTAAATCTAAATAAAACCTAAAATAAAATAAAATACTTAAACCTAAATAAAAAATAAAATAAAAAACTAAACCTGACCTAAAAAATGAAATAAATAAAATAAAATAAATAAAATAAAATAAAAATCCCAAAGACTAAAAATAAAATAAACCTAAGAATAAAAAAATAAAAGAAAACTAAAATAAAATAAACCTAAAACCTAAAAAATAAAACTTAAAATAAACCAAAAAATAAATAGAAAACCTAATCCCTAAACTAAAAAAAAACTATACCTAAAATAAAATAAAATAAATAAAATAAAATAAACCTAAATCTAAACTAAAATAAACTAAACTAAAATAAATAAAACATAAATTGAAAACTAAAAGTAGCTAAACCTAAACCTAAACTAAATTAAATAAAATAAGATAAAAATAAACCTAAACCTAAACTAAAAAATAAAACCTAAAAATAAACCTAAAATAAAAACCTAAAACCAAAACCTAAAAAAATAAAATGAAATCCTAAACCTAAACCTAAAATAAAAAAATAAAAACTAAACCTAAAAATAAAATAAAATAAAACTCAACTAAAATGAACCTAAACCTAAAAAATAAACTAAAATAAAAACCTAAATTAAAATAAATAAACTTAAAATAAAATAAACTAAACTAATAAAATAAAAAATAAACCTAATTAAAATTAAAATAAAAAAAAACTTAAATGAACTAAAATAAAACAACAATAAACTAAACTTAAAATGGTTTTGAATTTAAAAACCCTAAACCCTAAACCCTGATCCTAAACTAAACTAAACCCCAGAGCACAAACCTGACTCTAAACCCTAAAACCCTAAACCTAAACCCTAATCCCAATCTAAATAATAAATCCTAAACCCCTAAACCAAACCTAAAATAAACCTAAACCAAAAGCAAAATCTAAATGCTAAAACCCTAAACCCAAAGCCTAAATGCTAAACCTAAACTCTAAACTCTAAAACCACATCCCAACACATAAACCCCAAACCCTAAACCCTAAACCCTAAACTCTAAACCCTAAACTAACCCTAAACCCTAAACACTAGCATTATTTATAAAAATGTTAATTTAGACTTTAAAATGGTGGAATTTGGCCAAATTCATAATAGGTAGAGCATGGCATCATAATATATGGTTTCAATTTAAAATATGTAAGTGATATGACTAAAATATATAATTTTTTTTTTAGTTTAGACGAATTTTATGATTTTTTTATCTTAAGAAATCCCTTGTGATGTGATATGCAATATAATATAATATAATATGTTATAATGTATTATAATATAGGATGCCATAACATAGTGTAGCATCATGCATTATAGCATACTATTGTGTATTACTACTTGTTGTTTAGCATAATTTAGTTTGCTATAGTATGATGTAGAAGAGTTTGTACTAGTATAATTCATAAAATTATTGTTGAGATGATGGGATTTGGCCAAAATTAAGGTAAGCTTTAGGGAACATCATTGGGGGTGTGCTATGGTGTGTCATTTAATAAAAATAATAGAATTTTGCATCCAAAATAAATGTTCATTTTTCAACCAAAATTTATAAATTTTTTGCTTAAAGTGATTCATTTTAAGGTGTAATGAATATGATATATATATAATAAATATATATATATATATATATATATGAATTGGTGTCTTACTAAATGTTATTGTACATTTTGTTATAATACATTGGGTCAAAACTCACAAAAATATTAATTCGAAGGTTGAGATAGAAGAATTTGGCCAAATTCACGGCACACACCAAGAAGCGACAACAAAATTATGCTATTTTGTACCATTTCTTATAGAAAAATAATAATTTTACATCCAAAATGAACATTATTCATATTTTGAGAAATATTATTATTTGTTCCTTTTAAGTGATTCTAATGAGGTGTAATGTTAAAAATTTATTATATTATAGCAAATTATAATATAACATCATATTTTATAATATAATATAGTGTGGTAATTGACATTATAATATGTTTAGCATGATATTGTATAGTTAGTTTGAGCTTGCACCATCACAAATCATAAAATGTTGATTATAATGTTAAGATGATGTAATTTGAAGGAATACATTGTTAGGATTTTGGTTGAAATATTAAAGGTGTGCATAAGAGAAGAAATAAGATTTGATGAGAATTCCATGTCAAGGACATGGAGGGAGATCTACTAGGGGATCACACATACATTGGACATGACATGTGAGGGGTCTATGTCGAGGTCATAGAAGAAGAAAATATGTTGGGGCTAAGGTTTGAATTTGATTTGATTATATGATTTGTGGAAAGAAGATCCGCTTGAGATAAGAGTTCATAATCCATTAGGGATTAAGATCGAATCAACTTTTATTTATTTTGTTTTAATTGATGTGGAGGCATATTTGTAAGAGATATGGGCTTGAGTCTATTGGGGATCAAGTATATGAACCTTCCACTAGGGAAGTAGGTTCGGGAAATCTATCGGAGATTAGGATTCTAGTTTGATGTCATAGATTTGTCTAGGGATGTATCTGCTTGGGATAAGAATTTGGTTGGGTTTATTTGATTTAGACTCTATTGGGGGAATTGGTTCAGTTTGGCTCCACTGAGGAGGTTGGTTTTGAATTTGATTTGTTTGCTTGACTTATTTACATATGATTTGGGGCTCCATTAGGGAAAAGAGTGTGATTTAACTCCACTGGGAAAAATAAATTGGGTTTAATTTAATTTGAGTTAATGTATGGACCTTGTCGGTGTGTTATGGACCCAAACCCTAAACCCTCCAAACCTAAACCCAAAACCCCAACCCAAAACCATAAACCCAAAACTAAAACCCAACCTGCTTAAATCCTAAACCCCAAAACCTAAACCCTAAACCCTAAACCAAATCCTAAATCTTAAACCCTGAGCCTAAACCCTAAAACTCTAAACCCTACCTAAACCTAAATAAACCATAAATCCTAACCACTGAACTAACCTGAGCAAACCCAAACCACAAGGCCAAGATCCCAAAATCTGGCTGACACTAAACCCTAACCTGAGCCCTGCCTAAACCCCAGACACTAAACCCAGACCTTACCCAAACCCAAACCCTAGGCCACAAACCCTAAAACCTAAAAGAAAACTACTAAATAAAACCTAAATAAAATAAGATTAAAACCTAAACCTAAATAAAATAAAACCTAAACTAAAAGGCTTAAACCTAAAAAGATAAAATAAACTAATAAAATAAACTAAAAAGATAAATGAATACCAAAATTAAACTTAAAAATAAAATAAGCTAAGAATAAAAAACTTAAATAAAATCAAAACTAAACATAAAATAAAAAAATAAACCTAAAATAAAATAATAAAACCAAATAAACTAAACCAAAAAAAAATAAAATAAAACCAAAAGAATTAAAAATAAAACCTACCAAACTAAATAAACAAACCCTAAACAAAAAAAAAAATAAAATAAAATAAAATAAACCTAAACTAAAATAAAGTAAACTAAAATAAGTAAAACTAATCCTAATCCTAAATAAACTAAAGGTTAAAGCTAAACCTAAACTAAATAAAATAAAATAAACTATAAAATAAACCTAAACTAAAAAAAATAAAACCTAAAAATAAATCTAAAATAAAACCTAAAACCTAAACCTAAATAAAATAAAAAACATATTTGTGCCTAAAATAAAACATAAAACCTAAACCTAAATAATAATAAAAAATAAAATTGTACTAAAAAATAAACCTAAACCTAAAAAATAAACTAAAATATAAACCTAAACTAAAATACATAAACCAAACAAAATAAAAATAAAAAATTAAACTAAATAAAATAAAAAAAAAAAAAACTAAATAAATAAAAACTAAATAAACTAAATAAACCTAAACCTCTGGGTTTGTAATTTTAAAAAACCTAAACCACAAACCCTAAACCCTAAACCCTAAACTTAAAACAAAATAAATAAATAAACTAAACCTAAATAAAATAAAATAATAAATAAAATAAAAACCTAAACTAGAACATAAACCTAAACCTAAACCTAAAAATAAAATAAATGTAAAATAAAATAAAATAAAAACCTAAACCTAAAAAATAAACATAAAAATAAATAAAAAATAAAACCTAAACCCTAAACTAAAAAAAACCTAAGCCTAAAATAATAAATAAAATAAACCTCAACCTAAACTAAAGAAACTAAACAAAATAAATAAAACCTAAACCTAAACCTAAAATAAACTAAACTTAAACCCTAAAATAAATAAAATTAATAAAAACCTAAACCTAATCTAAAATAAAACTAAAATAAATCTAAAACCTAAACCTAAAATAAAATAAAGGGATAAACCTAAACCTAAATAAAAAAAAAATAAACCTACATAAAATAAAATAAAATAAAACTAAACTAAAATAAATATAAACCTAAACATAAACTAAAAAAAATAGTAAAATTAAGAAACCTAAAATAAATAAACCAAACTAAATAAAAATGTAAAATAAACCTCAATTAAAAAAAAATAAACTAAAATAAATTAAAAATAAACCAAATAAACCTAAACCTATGAGTTTACTTAATTTAATTTTTTTTAAAAAAAATCCTAAACGCTAAACCCTAAACGATAAACCCTAAATCCTAAACCCTAAGTCCTGAAATTAACCCTAAACCCTAAACCATAAACCCTAAACTAACCCTAAACCCTAAACCCTAAAAACCTAAAAACATAAACCTAAACTAAATAAAACCTTAAAATAAAATAATAAAATAAAACCTTAAAATAAAATAAATAAATAATACCTAAACCTAAATAAAATAATTAAATAAAATAAAATAAAAACCTAAACTAAAAGTTAAACGTAAAGTTAAACCTAAAAATAAAATAAAATTAATATAGAAACTAAAATAAAATAAAATAATAAAAACCTAAACAATTAAAAAATTAAAGAAACGTAAGAATAAAAAACCTAAATAAAATAAAAACTAAAGAACAACAACAATGGCAACAACAACAAGCCTTAATCCCACTATGGTGTATTCTACATGAATCCTTGTCTCCATTGTGTCTATTATGTGTCAAATTCTCATTTAATTCAAGTATAAGATCATTTTTATCGTCTTAACCAATCTTTTTAGGTCTACCTTTACCTTTCTTAACATAAGGAAAATCTAATGCATCTACTCTACTAATCGGTCATGGATGGTGGCTTTATGTGGCCAAACCATCTAAGGCAACTCTCCCTAATCTTATCTACCTGGAGCTACTCCAACTTTTTCCCGAACATACTCATTTTGCATTCTATCTCTAAGAGTAAAGCCACTCATCCACTGCATCCTCATCTATAACACTTAACTTAGTCTTATGTTTCTCTTTTATTGGCCAACATTCGCACCATAAGTCATTGCAAGTCTTACCACCATCTTATAAAATTTTCCCTTAAGTTTAAGTGGAACTTGTATCATCATAATAGGCCGGATGCATTCCTCCACTTCAACCATCCAACTTGAATTCTACTAATAACATCTCCATCTATTTCACCATCATTTTGAACAATAGAGACTAAATATCAGATAAATCACTCTTATTAATGACTTGATCACCTAAAGTCACAACACTACCACTAAAACTTCTACAACTAAAATTACACTCCATATATTCAGTTTTAGATCTACTTAAATGAAAACCTTTAGACTTTAAAGTTGACCTCCATAATTTAAGTTTTTGTTGGACTCCCTCTAGTCTTATCAACAAGAAGAATGTCATCGACAAAAGCATACACCAAGGTACATCTTCTTGTAAATGCCTCATAAGATCATCCATAACTAAAGTAAAAAAGATAAGGGCTTAATGTTGATCCTTGATGTTATCCAACTGAAATAGGAAAATATTTTTTCAATCCTCCTTGTGTTTGGACACAAGTAACAACTCTAGTATACATATCCTTAATGACTTGAATATAACCAATATTAACTCCTTTCTATTCTAGAACTCTCCAAAGAACATCTCTTGAGACTTTATCATAAGCTTTCTCTAATTCAATAAATATCATATGTAGATCCTTCTTACTTTCTCTATGCTTCTCAATCAAACCTCTTAACAAATGTATAGCATACATAGTAGATCTACCTGGCATGAAACCAAACTGATTGTGAGAAACTTCTGTATCACATCGTAACCTATGCTTCTCCATCAAAATAAAAATTAACCCTAGAATAAAAATAAAATAAACCTAAGATAAACTAAACTAAAAACTAAATAAAACCCTAAACCTAAACATAAATAAAAAATAAAACCTAAACACTAAACTAAAGAAAAAAAACTACACCTAAAATAAAAATAAAATACACAAAATAAAACAAATGTAAACCTAAACTAAAATAAACTAAACTAAAATAAACAAAATGAAAACCTAAACCTAAAATAACCTAAACCTAAACCTAAAAAAAAACCTAAACATAAAATAAACAACCTAAACCTAAACTATAAAAAACTAACTAAAATAAGTAAAACATAAACATAAATCTAAAATAAACTAAACCTTAGCAGCTAAATTAAATTAAATTAAATAAATGAAAATAAATTTAAACCTAAACTAAAAAATAAAACCTAAAATAAACCTATAATACAAAACCTAAACCTAAATAAAATAAAACATAAACCTAAAGCTAAACAAATAAATAAATATAAACCTAAAGCTAAACCTAAAAAATAAACTAAAATAAAAAACCTAAACTAAAAAAAATAAACTTAAAATAAATAAACCAAACTAAATAAAAAGAAAAAATAAACCTAAATAAAAATAAAATTAAAAAAAGCAAAAATAAATAAAAAATAAACTAAAATAAAATAGATAAAAACCTAAATTTAATTAAAGATAAAAATAAACCTAAGGATAAAACCTAAATAAAATAAAAAACTAAATGAAATAAAATAAAATAAACCTAAAATAAAGTAAAATAAAACTAAACAAAACCTAAACCTAAAAATAAACCTAAAATAAATAAAAGGTAAAACATAAACTCTAAACTAAAAGACCCTAAACTTAAAATAAAACCCTAAACCCTTAACTACCCCTTAAAAAGCTAAAAACCAAAACCTAAACTAAATAAAACCTAAAAATAAAATAAATAAAAAACCAAAACCAAAATAAAATAGTAAAAAAATAAAAACAAAAACATAAACTTGAACCAAAAAAGAAAATGACAAAACTAAAATAAAATAAATAAAAACCTAAACTAAACAAAAAAATAAAGATCATAAATAAAATAAAATCTAAACTAAAACTAAAAATAAAATAAACCTAAAATAAAATAAAATAAAAACTAAATGAAAACTTAAACCTAAAAAATAAACTTAAAAAAAATAAAAAATAAAACTAAACCCTAACCTAAAAAAAAACTAAACCTAAAATAAAAATAAAAAAAATCTAAACCTAAACTAAAATAAACATAACTAAAATAAATAATACCTAAACTTTAACCTAAAATAAACTAAACCTAAACCTAAACCTAAACCTAAACCCCATATAAAATAAAATAAACTAAAAATTAACCTAAACCTAAACTAAAAAGTTAAACTTAAAAAGAAACCTAAAATAAAAAACTAAAACCTAAACATTAAGAAATAAAATAAGAACCTAAACCTAAACCTAACAATAAAAATAAAACCTAAACCTAAAA
The DNA here is from genome assembly GCA_021442155.1 of Cymbidium sinense. Taxonomy (NCBI): domain Eukaryota; kingdom Viridiplantae; phylum Streptophyta; class Magnoliopsida; order Asparagales; family Orchidaceae; genus Cymbidium; species Cymbidium sinense. Next base: position 316,360,399 of record CM038214.1, on the reverse strand, counting down.
TAAAATTAAAATAAAACCTAAAAACAAACTTAAACTTAAAATAAAAAAATAAAAAACTTAAACTAAAATAAATAAACCTAAAATAAATAAACTAAAATAAATAAAAATAAAAATAAAAATAAAAATAAACCTAAATAAAAAAAATAAACTGAATTAAATAGAAATAAAATTAAATAAACTAAATAAACCTAAACTTACCAATTTGCTTAATTTTAAAAAATAAAAAATTTAAAAAAAATAAAAAAAAGAAAAACCCTAAAAACACAACCTAAATCTACAAACCTAGGAAAACCCTAAATCTCAAATCCTAAACCCTAAATCTAAATCCTAAACCCTAAAACCTAAGCTCTGGCAGATAAATGCTAAACCCTAAACCTAAATCTACACTGACTAAACCCTAAACCCAAGACCATAAACACTAAATCTTAAACCACAAAACTTATAAACCTAAACATAAACTAAATAAACATAAAATAAAATAAATAAAACCTAAACCTTAAAAATAATAATATAAACCAAAACTAAACTAAACCTAAACCTAAACTAAAACCTAAACTTAAAACTAAAATAAAATAAAAAAATAAGTTAAAACTAAAATAAAATAAATAAAAACCTAAACTAAACTATAAAAATAAAATAAACCTAAGAATAAAAAACCTAAATAAAATAAAAATTAAACATAAAATAAAAATACAATAAAACTAAAATAAAATAAAATTAATAAAAAAATAAAACCTAAATCGTAAACAAAAAAAAAAACATAGACATAAAATAAAAATAAAATAAACAAAATAAAATAAACTTAAACCTAAACTAAAATAAATAAAACCTAAACCTAAACTAAAATAAACTAAATAAAACAACTAAATAAAATAAAATAAACTAAAAATAAACCTAAAATAAAACCTATAACTAAACCTAAAAATAAAATACAAACCTAAACCCAAACCTAAAATTAAAAAATAAAACATGAACATAAACAAAATAAAATAAAATAAACTAAACTAAAAAATAAACCTAAACCTAAACCTAAACCTAAAAGATAAACTATAATAAAAAAACCTAAACTAAAATAAATATACCTAAAATAAATAAACTAAAATAAATAAAAATTAAAAATAAACCTAAATCAAAATAAAAATAAAAATAAACTAAAATAAATAAAAAATAAATTAAATAAATATAAACCTATCGGTTTACTTAATTTTTCATAAAAAAAACCCTCAACCCTAAACTGAGCCACTAAACTGAACTGACCCTAAACCCTAAACCTAAACCACTCTAACTTAAACCCTGGGCCCTGAGCTCTGGACCACACTGATCAGGAGATCCAAAACCAAAGTAGGCCACTGAGGCTGAGCCCACTCAGCTAACCTAAACTGACTCCAAACCCTGGACCCTACCAAATACAACCACAACTGACCTGGGCTCTCCCTAAACCCTAAATGCTCCTACTACCCTCCCAAACCCAGGCCACACCCTGATCTGACCACCTAACCACCCTAAACCCTAAACCCTAAACTCTAAATCCACCATAACCCCAAACCCTCCACACCCTACCTAAAAACCGACCTTAAATAAAACTAAAAGATAAAAAAAATAAAAAAACCTAAACTAATAAAATAAAATAAAAACATAAACTAAAATAAACCTAAAAACCTAAAAATATATATATAAAATAAAACTAAACTAAAACAAATAAACCTAAACTAAACTAAAATAAAACATAAATAAATAAAATAAAAAAAATAAAAATAAATTAAACCTAAAATATGATGAAATAAAAACCAAATAAAAACCTAAACCTAAATAATAAACCTAAAAATAAATAAAAAAATAAAACTTAAACCCTAAACTAAAAAAGATAACTAAACCTAAAATAAAAATAAAATAAACCTAAACCTACACTAAAATAAACTAAACAAAAATAAATAAAACCTAAACCTAAACCTAAAATAAACTAAACCTAAACCTAAACCTAAACTAAATTAAATAAAATAAACTAAATTAAACTTAAACTAAAAATAAAACATAAAATAAACCAAAAATAAAACCTAAACTTAAAAATAAAATAACCTAAACCTTAACTAAAAATAAAAAATAAGATCAAACAAATTATAAAATAAAATAGAAATAAACCTAAACCTAAAATAAACTAAACAAAAAACCTAAACTAAAATATATAAACTAAACTAAATAAAATAAATATAAACTTAATCAATATAAAATAAAATAAACCAAAATAAATAAAATAAACTAAATAAACCTACGTTTATTTAATCTAAAATAAATAAAAAAATAAACAAATAATTATTAAAGAAAACTTAACCCTAAACTAACTAAACCATGACCTGACCACCCTAAACCCAACCCTAAACCCTAAACCTAAACCCTAAACCACAGGCCTGACCCTGACTTACCATAAACCCTACCTAAAACCATAAACCCTACCTTAAACCCTAAAACATACTTACCCTAAACCACTACCACTAGCCCAGCCCATGCCCTATGCCTAAAATCTAAACCTAAACCTAAACTAAATAAAACATAAACATAAAATAAATAAAATCCTTTACCTAAATAAAATAAAATAATTAAAATAAAATAAAAACCTAAACTAAAACCAAAACTTAAACCTAAAACTAAACTTAAACCTAATTCTTAAAATTAAAATAAGATAAAATAAAACTAAACTAATCTAAATATGTTAAAATAAACCTAAAATAAAACCTAAATAAAATAAAAACTAAACATAAAATAAAAAAAATAAACCTAAAATAAATTAAAATAAAATTAAATAAAATTTAAACTTAAAAATAAACCTAAAAAATATAACCTAAATAACTAAAAAAAAATAAAAATAAATAAAATAAAAAACTAAACTAAAATAAACTAAACTAAAATAAAACCTAAACTTAAACCTAAAATATACTAAACCTAAAACCTAAATAATATAGAATAAAATAAAGTAAAATAAACCTAAAATGAACTAAAAAATTAATAGTCCAAAATAAAAATCTAAAATCTAAAATAAAAAAAAAAAACCTAAAACTAAACCTAAAATAAAAATAAAACCTAAACTTAAAAAATAAAATAAAAATAAACCTAAGCTAAAAAAATAAACCTAATCCTAAACCTAAACCTAAATAATAAACAAAAATAAATAAACTAAATAAAAAATAAAATAATCCTAAATAAAAAATAAATAAAATAAACTAAAATAAAAAATAAACTAAATAAACCTGAATTACCATTTAGTTAATTTAAAATAAAATAAAAGTTTAAAACTAAACAAAAAATAACCCTAAACCTACAACCCTAAACCACCCTACCCACCCCAGACTAACCCACCCCTATTCCCACCCTAACCCTAAGAACCTAAAAACCTAAACTAAAACTAAATAAAAGCTAAAAATAAAATAAATAAAAAAACCTAAACACAAATAAAATAAAAGCATAATCTAAAACCTAAACCTAAACCTAAACCTAAACCTAAAAAGCAAATAAAAAAAATTAAAAACTAAACTAAAACAAAATAAATAAAAACCTAAACTAAAGTAAAAGTAAAAAACTTAAATAAAATAAAAACTAAACCTAAAATAAAAATAAAATAAACCTAATATAAAATAAAATAAAATAAAAACTAAATAAAAATCTAACCCTAAACAAACAAACCAAAATGAAACCTAAACTAAAATAAAACCTAAACCTAAAATAAAAAATAAAATAAGCCTAAACCTAAACTAAAATAAACTAAACTAAAATAAATAAAACCTAAACTGAACCTAAAATAAAATAAACCTAAACATAAACTAAATAAATAAAATAAATAAATTGAAATAAACCTAAACAAAAAAAAACCTAAAATAAAGCTAAAATAAAACTTAAAAACCTAAACCTAAAAAAATAAAATAAAAACCTAAACCTAAACATAAAAATAAGAAATAAAACTTAAACCTAAGAAATAAAATAAAAAAGAAACTCAACTAAAAAGAAAACTAAACCCAAAAAATAAACTAAAATAAAAAAAACCTAAAATAAAATAAATAAACCTAAAATAAATAAACTAAACTAAATAAATAAACCTAAATAAAAATAAAATAATAAAATAAATTGAAATAAATAAAAGATAAATTAGATAAACCTAAACCTATTGATTTAGTTAATATAAAAAAACCATTAAATCTAAATCATAAATCCTAAACCCTAGACCCTAAAAGTAATCCTAAACCCTAAACCCTAAGACTCGGCAGATCCTTGACGGCAGGAACATCACCGTCAACTAAGCTCAATTAAGATCTGGCGGTGGAGGCAAAGGTGGAGGTGGCGGTTATCACAGTGGTGTTGGGAGATCTAGAGTTGTTGCTGGATATGGAGGTGGTGGTGAGCGAAATAGTGGTTATAGAGGAAGGGCGGCGTATTTACCCTGGTGGTGGAGGAGAGACGGTCGGTTATAATGGTAGATACCTCTACTCGAGAGGTGGGGGTGGTTCTGAGGGGAACTAGAGAAATTGTAGAACGATCGATCTGATCTGCTGCTTATGGAACTATGTCTTTATAGTAAAGATGGTTCTACTTATCTATGGTTTTTGATTTGCTCTATGGGTGCCCATTTTTTATCTATTTTGTCGCTTGTGTCTTAGAAAACTTGCGGTGCTATTTGGTTGATGAAATTGAAAAGAAGAAGTGTTGAATCTGAATTAGTTCTCTATTAGAAAAAAAACCTTAAACCCTAAACCCTAAACTTATCAGTTTACTTTTTTTTTTAAAAAAAAACACTAAACCCTACTCCCTAAACCCTAAATACTAAGCCAAAGCCCCCACCCTAAACCTCCCTAAATAAACCTACCACAACCCCACCCTATAACCCAAACCCTACCACAACCCTCCCTAACCCTCCACTAACCTCCTTTAACCTAAATCCTAAATCCTGGGCCCTCCTATGAACTGACTGGCCCTGGGCCACCCAGGCCACAACTGAGGCTAACTAATACTAGGCTTGACCCTGGGCCAACCCTCACCCTGTCCAGGCCCTCCCTGGGCTCTACCTGACCTGGGCCCTCCTGGGCCACCACCCAGGCCTAAAATCCTGGGCTACTATAAGACTTGTTATAATAAATAAATGGCTGAGCCTATTAGTGAAGATAAGATAAATAAAACATGAGCCTTAACTAAAATAAAAAAATAAAAAAATAAAAAAACTAAAATAAAACAAATAAATATCTAAATTAAACTAAAAATAAAATAAACCTAAGAATAAAAACCTAAAAAAATAAAAACTAAACATAAAATAAAAGAAATAAAACCTAAAGAAAATAAAATAAATATTAAATAAAAACCTAAACCTAAAATAAACCTAAAATAAATAAAAGTAAAACCTAAACCCTAAACTAAAAAAAAACCTAAACCTAATAAAAATAAAATAAACATGAACTTATACTAAAATAAATAAAACCTAAACCTAAACCTACACCTAAACTAAATAAAATAAAATAAACTAAAAATAAATTGAAGCATAAACTAAAAAAAATAAAACCTAAAAGTAATCCTAAAATAAAAATCTAAAACTTAAACATAAAAAAATAAAATAAAAACCTAAACCTAAGAAATAAAATAAAATAAAATTGAACTAAAAAATAAACATAAACTTAAAAAATAAACTTAAATAATAAACCTAAACTAAAATAAATAAACCTAAAATAAATAAACTAAACTAAATAAAAATAAAAAAAATAACCTAAATAAAATAAAATGCCATAAACTCAAAATAAATAAATAAATAAACCTAAACCTACATGTTTAATATAAAAAGACCACAAATCCTAAACCCTAAACCTGCAACCCTAACCACTGACCCTAGCCATAAAACCCTAAACCATAAACCTAAACCCTACCCTCCCCCACCCTAAATCCTAAACCCTAAACCACTAAACCCTCCCTCCACAACCTCCATACAACCTCCACTAAACCCCAAACCCTAAACCATAAACCCTAAAAAACAGCTAAACCCTAAATTAACCTAAACCCTAAAAACCCAAAACCCTCTTTAAACTAAACCTAAACCCTAAGAATGGGTAGAAGCTTGGCAATCCCCAATCAATGCTCCTCTGGCGGTGGAGGCGAAGGTGGATGTGGCAGTTATCAGAGTGTTGTTGGGGGATCTGGAGGTTCTAGTGGATATGGAGGTGGTGGTCAGAGAGCAGTGGTGGTTATGGAGGTGGGAGGAGAGATGGAGGTTACAGCCATGGTTAGTGGCGGATGGAGAGATCAAAAATATGATGATGGATCCCACTACTCGAGAGGTGGGGTGATTACGATAACTGGACAAACTAAGAATGGCTTTATCGATCTGGCCTTACAGGCACTATCTTTACAGTAGAGATGATTCTACTTATATAGGGTTTTTGATTTGCTCAATGGGTGCTCATTTTTATATATCTCGTTGCTTTTATCTTAGAAAACTTGGGGTGCTGCTTGGTTGATGAAATTGAAAAGAAGAAATGTTGAATCTGAATATGTTCTCTATTAAAAATAAAAACCTTAAACCCAAAACCCAAAACCTACTAGTTTATTTAATTTTTTTTAAAAAAACCCTAAACCCTAAACCCTAAATCCTTCTTAAGAGAACCCCTAAACCCTAAACCATAAGCTAATTGTAAACCAACTCAAACCTCCCACCCAAACCCTACCACCACACTACCACTCTCACCTATAAACTCTAAACCCTAAACCTACCACTAACCCTGGGCCTTCCACCAAAAGCCTACCCTAAACTTAAAAGCACTAAATGACCACCCAGGCCACTAACCCACCCTCAGGCTCTAAACCACAACTGAGCACTACCACAACCCTGACTACCCTAAACCCTAAAACTTATGCCCTAAACTTTAAAGCCCTAAAACATGACCCTACCTTAAGACCCTGGGAGCCAGGCTAAATAAATAAGACCTGATATAAAATAATAAAAATTTAACCCTAAATAAAGATAAAATAAAATAAAACCAACTAAACTAAACTTAAAAATAAAATAAACTAAAATAAATAAATAAAACTCAAACTAAACTAAATAAAATAAACGAATAAAACCTAAATAAAAAACTAAACATAAAATAAAATAAAATAAAATAAAATAAACACAAAATAAACCTAAACCTAAAAATAAACATATAAATAAAAAAGATCTAAACCCTAAACTAAAACCTAAACTAAATATAATAAATAAATAAAATAAAATAAACCTAAACTAAACTAAATAAGCTAAAATAGATAAACCTAAATCTAAACCTAAATAAATAATTAAATCCTAAAATTAAAACCTAAAGAACCTAAAAATAAAATAAACCAAACCCTAAACTTAAAAAATAAATAAATTAAACTAACCAAAATAAAATAAAATAAACTCAGTAAATAAACTAAACTAAAATAAACTAAAATAAATATAAACTAAAATAAAATATAAATTAAATAAATAAAATAAAATAAAATATAAAATAAACTCAAATAAATAAATAAACTAAATAAGGATGACCCAAATCCTAAACTAAACCCTAAAGCCACTAACCTAACTCACTGGGCCTACCTCCACTGAGCCTCCCAGGCCTAAACAGGCCCACAAAAACCTAGACCTAGCCCCAAGCCCTGGGGCTGGCGAGCCCTGACTGACCTGACACTAGGTCCTCTGACCACTAAACTGATAAAACCACTGAGCCACAAATACTGAGTCCACCTAGGCCCTCTGACCTGGAGTCCTGGGCCCTGGGCTGCCCTGGGCCCTGGGCTGGGCCAGGCTGGGCTAAAATCTTGGGCCCAGACCTCAGGGCCAACCCAAAAATGGTGGCTGACCCACTGGGCCTCCAAGATCCAGGCCCTGACCACTGGCAGTGAGCCAAAACCCAGGCCCTAAGACTGGGCTGGGCCCTGGGCCCTCTCTCCACAACCTGGACAACATAACATCCAAATAACTAATAATAAATAAATAAGAACTGACCTAAAGATTAAATAAATAAAACCTAAACTAAAACCTAAATAATATAAAATATAAAATAAAATAAACTAAAATAAAATAAATAAAAACCTCATAAACTAAAAAAATCAACTGAATAAAACCTAAATAAAATAAAATAAAATAAACCTAAAATAAAATAAAATAAACGAATAATAACTAAACCTAAAACTAAACCTAAAAAATATAAAAGTAAAACCTAAACCCTAAACTAAAAAAAACCTAAACCTAAAATTAAAATAAAATTAACAAATTAAAATAAACCTAAACTTAAACTAAAATAAAATAAACTAAAATAAAAAAAACCTAAACCTAAACTAAATAAAATAAAATAAACTAAAATAAAAAAAACCTAAACTAAAAATAAACCTAAATTAAAACCTAAAAATAAACTAAACCTAAACATAAACTTAAAATAAAATTAAACCTAAACTAAAAATAAAATAAAATAAAACTCATAAAAATAAACCTAAACTTTAAAAATAAACTAAAATAAAACCAAAACTAAAATAAATAAGCCTAAAATAAAATAAACTATACTAAATAAAAAATAAAAATAAATAAAATAAAAAATAAACTCAAATAAATATAAAAAATAAACTAAATGAACCTAAACTCTTGGTTTACTTAATTTAAAAAAACCCTTCACTAAATTCTAAACCCTAAAAATAACTAAACTTACAACCCTACAACAACCACTAAATCCTAAAACCCTAAACCCTAAACAAATACCCTAAACATTAAAATCTTAAACTAAACCTAACAAACCCCAACCAAAACCAAAAGAAAACCTACTGATGACTAAACCTAAACCTAAACCTAAAACTAACCCTAAACTAATGCTAAACACTAAGAATGGATAGAACCTTGATGATAGGAATATCACCAACAACTAAGCTTAGTCTAGATCTGGTTGTGGAGACGAAGGCGAAGGCAACAGTTATCATAGTGGTGGTGGGGGATCTGGAGGTGTGGGTGGATACGGAGGTGGTGGTCAGAGCAATGGTGGTTATGGAGGCTGGAGGAGTGACGGAGGTTACAGCCGTGGTGGTGGCGGAGGGAGAGATTGGGGCAATGATGGTGGATCTGGCTACTTGAGAGGAAGGATGTGGTTCTGATGGGAATTGGAGAAAAAGAATGGTCGATTCAATCTACTGCTTATGAAACTGTTCCTTTATAATATACATGATTCTACTTATCTAGGGTTTTTAATTTGATCTATAGGTGCTTGTTTTTCATCTCTATCATCTCTTATGTCTTAGAAAACTTGGGGTGCTATTTGGTTGATAAAATTAAAGAAAAATATTGAATCTAAAATTGTTCCTTGTTAAAAAAAAACCTTAAACCCTAATCCCTAAATCCTAGACTAACCCTAAACCATAAACTAAACCTAAACCCTAAACCCTAAGCCCTAAACCTTAAAAAGCAAAAAACTTAAACCTAAACTAAATAAAACCTCAAAATAAAATAAATAAAAAATGTAAAGCAAAACAAAATAAAAAAATAAAATAAAATAAAAACATAAACTAAAACTGAAAGCTAAACCTAAACCTAAAAAATAAAAAATAAAAATAAAAATTGAACTAAAATAAAATAAATAAAAACCTAAACTAAACTAAAAAATAAAAAACCTAAATATAATAAAAATTAAACCTAAAATAAAATAAAATAAAAACTAAATAAAAAACTAAACCTAAAAAATAAACCTAAAATAAATAAAAAATAAAACCTAAACACTAAACTAAAAAACTAAACTAATATAAAAAAAAATAAAAATAAACCTAAATGACTAAAATAAAATAAACAAAATAAATAAAATCTAAATCTAAATTAAAGTAAACCTAAAAACCAACTAAATATAATAAATATACTAAAAATAAACCTAAACCTTAACTAAAAAATAAAACCTAAAAATAAACCTAAAATAAAAACCTAAACTTAAACCTAAAAGAAAAATAAAATCAAACTTAAAAATAAAACAAAATAAAATTCAAATAAAATAAACTATAAAATAAATAAACCTAAAATAAAGAAACTTAAACTAAATAAAAATAAAAAAAAAATAAACATATAAAATTAAAGTAAAATAAACACCAATAAATAAAAATAAACTAAATAAACCTAAACTCTGATTTGGTTAATATAAATAAAACCCTTAACCCAAAATTCTAAACCTAAACCCTAAACCAACCTTGCCCACACACTAAACCTACAACCCTAACTAAACCTAAACTAAACCCTAAACCTTACCCTAAACCTAACTACCCAAACCCTACCCAAACCCTACCAACCCTAAACCCTAAAACCCTACCTAAGCCCTAAACCAAACCCTAAACCCTAAACTAAACTAACCCAACCTAAGCCCAGAATGGGTGAACCTTGATGGAGAGCATCACGTCCAGCTCTCTAGATCACGGTGTGCAAAGGTGGAGGTGGCGGTTATCCTAGTGGTGGTGGGGATATGGATGTCCCGGTGGATATGGAGGTGGTGGTTATAGAGGCGAGAGGTGATGGAGGTTACAATTGTGGTGGTGGTGGAGAGAGAGATCGAGGATATGATGGTGAATCCCGCTACTCGAGAGGTGGGGGTGATTCTGATGGGAATTGGAGAAATTGAAGAATGACCAATTCAATCTACTACTTATGGAATGATGTATTCTGAGAGAGCGGTTTTACTTATCTAGGGTTTTGATTTGCTATTGGTGCTCATTTTTTATCTATGTAAAACATGTCTTAAAAAACTCTGGGAGCTACTTGGTTGATGAAATCAAAAAAAAGAAATGTTGAATATGAATTTGTTCTCTATTAAAAAAAACTTAAACCATAAACCCTAAACCCTAAACTAAAACTTAAACCCTAAACCTAACACCTAAACCCTAAACCTAAATCTCTAAACCCTAAATACTCAAACCTAAACTAACCCTAAATATAAAACCTAAACTAAACTAAACCTAAACTAAACTAAAAATAAAAACCTAAAATGAAATAAATAAAAAACATAAACCAAAATAAAACAAAACTAAAAAAACTAAAACATAACTAACCTAAATCTAAATCTACTTAAAATAAAATAAAATAAAAAATAAAATTAAACAAAATAAAATAAATAAAACCTAAACTAAAAATAAAACCTAAATAAAATTAAAACTAAACATAAATTAAAAATAAAATAAACTTAAAATAAAATAAAATAAAAATTAAATAAGTACTTAAACCTAAAAAATAAACTTAAAAATAAAACCTAAAAATAAATAAAAAATAAAACCTAAACCCTAAACTATAAATCAAACCTAAACCAAAAATAAAAAGAAAATAAACAAAATAAAATAAACCTAAACTTGAACTAAAATAAACTAAACTAAAATAAATAAAACCTAAATATAAACCTAAAATAAATTAAACTAATCCTAAACTTAAAGTAAATAAAATAAAATAAACTAAAAATAAACTTAAACCTAAAATAAAAATAAAACCTAAAAATAAACCTAAAATAAAACATTAAAACCTAAACCTAAAAAATTAAAATAAAAACCTAAACCTAAACCTAAAAAATAAAATAAAAAAACTAAAAAAAAAAATGAAAATAAAATTCAACTAAAAGTAAACTTGAACCTAAAATAAACTAAAATAAAAAACCTAAACTAAAATAAATAAATTAAAATAAATATATTAAACTAAATAAAAATTTAAGATAAACATAAATAAAAATAAAAAATAAAACAAATTGAGATAAATATAAAATAAACTAAATAAACTAAAGAAACATAAACATATCAATTTACTTAATTAAAAAAAAACCCTAAACCCTAAATCCTAAATCCTACAAACCATCTGACCACCACTGACCCTCTAAACCACCCTAAACTCAAACCTCTAAACCTTAACCTAAAAAAAAAGATAAACCCTAATAAATATTAAATAAATATAACTAAATTTTAGATACATAAATAAAATAAAATAAAACATTAGATTTCTAAAACTAAAACTACTATCTTTGCTTTAAAACCTAAACCCTAAATCCTAATCAAACTGCCTCCCCCTAATCCCTCCCAATCTCACCCTAACCAACCCTAACCCTCTCACTAAAACCCTACCATGACTCCCTTACTGTCAAAAGAAAATCTCTCCTCTTTTGCTCTCTGAAATTTTAATGTGTTCTCGTTATTTATCTGGATTTGGCGCAATTCGGGCCTCCCTGATTATGCCTGTCAATTGCTTGTTTCTTCCCAGGTATGTGATTCTCAATGGTTTGGAGGCTTCACCCTCAGCATGAACTTTCTAGTTGCTCACTTTAACCACCACAAGGTACTCTGGAACCGATTGCTATTGTTAATGCATCTACTGTAAAGTCCTTTAAGGATGCTCTTTTTGGTAAGATCCCTTATGCTAATGCCTCAATTAATTTAATTTCTACATCCTTTCATGGATTCTTTGTCATGTGTTATCGATGTGGAGAAATTAGCTAAGCCTTTTGATTTCTCTTTGGTTGGTAAATTCTCTCACACCCTACTCTAGATAATATCGATCTTTCTTCCATAGCTTAAAGCTTTGAGTCTTCACTATTATTGATCTCGCATCCTCATTCAATTATCAAATGATTTAGATTACTCGTGTCTTTGCTGTCGCTCTATTTTGTGTATAATTGTCAAATGCTCTTGAAATGGTCACCTTGTTTGATGTCAAGGAAGAATCCCTATTGTTCCTTTGTGCTTGCTTTCCCCATATGAGAATTCACTATGTTACTCATCAAGTTTTGTTTTGCGGTTGGGCTATATTTGGTAGACCCCTTCAAATTGATCAAGCTTTGCCACTAGATCTCCACCATCTGGCCGCATCTTGGTTGAAATTGACATTACCAAAAAATACCCCAAAGAAGTTTGGATTGGTTGGAAAAATTGGATATAATCGAAAGTTGAATTTGAAAATTTCCCAATCTTTTGTTCTCCTTGTAGATCCATGGCCATGATCACCGAATGTTTGTGTTACACCCTAACCTTAAAAGAATATCTCACGGGACACTAGTACCTCTCTTGGAATGGGAAAACCAATAAGTTAGCATATGTGCCAAAAGCTACTCATAATGGAATACATCCTCCTACACCTGCCCCCTTAGTACTTATTGATTTGTCAAATGAAAAACATTCTAAGCTAGGTATACATACTACTATTGAGGTGTGTGCTGAGACTAATGAAAACTTACCTAGCACTACTCCTACTTGCAATAATTTGGCTTGTCATGACAAACCTTTGCTTAATTTGAATCTTAATGACAATCTAAATGGAAATCTTACATTGGATCAAAATAATGTTGATCCCTTGGTGTCAGACCAAAATCCGAATATGCATCATGGCAATGAAAATGTTATTTGCACTATTAATGGTGCAAGAACCTCCCCCTCTACTTCTCTACAGAGTGATACTCAAGCTATCCAAATTTCTCATCCTAACTCTGATATTGAAGAAGGAGAAATCACCACTACTAAAATATTGACTGATATTGCTCCAACTCTAGAAAACAAAAACCAATCCCTTTTGATGGAGATACTTTGGATTCTGATAGACCTTTCCAAAGTTCTTAAAAAAAAAAAATCTTACAAAGCCAAAATGACTAATAATAATTTCACTAGAACCACACGTTCTTCCCTTACACCTCATAAATAATTATGTCCTTCTCTCTTCCTTTTTTCCATTTTCCTTTTCTATCTTTTCTTTTTTGGAATTTTTATTATGATAAATTTTCTTATTTGGAATATCTGGGGTTGTGGGACACTCCACAACCGTGTTAGGAGCCTCTGTCGCTCCCATAACATCAAACTTCTTGTTATTATTAAGCCTCTCATTGACTCTTCCAAAATTGCCTATGTTGCTAGATCGCTTGGATTTCAAAATTTCTTCTTCAATCTTAATAATAAAATTTGGTGTTTTTGGGATAATTCAATCACCATTTCCATCATTGATGATCTTGATCAATTGGTTAATGTCAAAATCTCTTTATGTGACTTTTCAGCTTTTGGTTCCTTTATCTATGCTTCTTGTAATAGAGCCGGTAGGAACATCCTTTGGAATCATTTAAGAACCTTTGCCTCCTCAGTTAACCTTCCTTGGTTGGTTGGGGGTGATTTCAACACTATCATTGCTTCTTCGAAAAGGAGGGGAGGATGTTCTCCTAACCTTCATTCCATGGAAGACTTCTCTAATATAATCCTAGATTGCAATCTGATTGACATTGGTTTTTCAAGGTCTGATTACATGGCACAAATATCCATTGGCGATGTGAGATCAGTCAAATTTGATTAATTTAATTTATGGAATGATGAACCCATAAAGGGGCTATATCGGACTTGTCCTATCTCGATTTACAAATCCAAAGGATAGTCTAGTGGTCATGGGGAAGAGCCAACCTAAGGGGTTGCCTTTCAAAATCTACAGGTTAGGAAGAAGGCATAGAGACTTACATCTTCTAAAATAGGAACAATTGGTGAGACTGTTGGTAGCACAAAAATAGAACCTCACTTTTAATTATAGTGAATGTTGTTGGGACTTATATCAACTCAAGAGTAGTCATATGATTCTAATAGGGAGTTTTCTAGACACTACTTAAAAGATAGGATGCCTGCTTTGGAAAAGGTACCGCTATGAGTGTGCTCCTAATCCATAAGTAAAAATATATTTTGTTTATATTTTTGCATGGATCTTGTTGGTGTGTGAGGGATCACACTGAGAAGGGGCTATGTTGGCCTTGACCTATCTCAGATTTACTAGACTAAGGGAGAATCTGCACATCTAGAGGATAGATTCTCCAACCATAAGGGTGGTTATTAGGAAAGGGGAACTGTCAAATCTAATAGTAACCCGGGTAGTGTCTAAATGGGGTTGCGAAGGATGTGATCTAAATGTAGTGCCCATAGAGGAGGTGCTACTAGGGGCATTATCTTGAGCCTTGGCAAAGAAGCCTATAGGTGTACGGTGGCTAACTCAAGGAGAAAGTTTAGCAAACTTACATCTGCCATGAGTGGTGTATCCTAAGGTGCGAGAACCAACCAACCTAAAGTGTATTCATCAACATGAGTGGTGTATCCATTAGCATAGTGAGAACCAACCAACCTAAGGTGCTCGTAGGTGTGCAATGATCAATCTAAAAATAAAGTGTATAGGCTTATAACTTTCTAAGAGGAACTGATCATCGACATACTTTATCATCAGCGAAACATATGTTATCTGACCAAGAGCGATTACTAAGCAGGGAGCCCTAAGGAAGGGCTGGATTCAGACTTGAAGCAGTCAAGAGGGAAGGAGCCACTAGGGAACTTATTCTAAACCTCAAATATACTCGACCTAATTAGTGCATGAAGGTTAATCTAAGAACAAAGTGTAGTAGACTCACATCCTCATAAATAAAGCTAATAAGATGTAGCTTACCGGCCACGCAGTAAGGCCTACCAAATTAAGAAGGCACTCATTGATGTGTAGTGGCCAAGTAAGAAAGGAAAGTATAGCAGCCTTACATCATCCAAAGCAAGAAGACCACTAGGGTGACACACTAGTAGGGTAGCATGTCAGCCCGACCTAGAGTAGCTATTGAGTGAGTTTTGTTGGGGGCATTATCTCAACTTAGAGTAGCCCGAGACAAAAGACATGTGTTAGTTTTATGTGTTTGTATGTAGTTTGGGTTTGTGTTGTGTTGATGAAGGATAGGACACCGCTCGAGTTTCTTACACCTACCGTAAACACATCATGGCAGATTCACAAACAAGAATACTTTTAACATGGAAGAGATTGAATTCAAAATGGAATTTTCATTGATGATAATTATTTTAAAACATGATTTATAATATTTCTTTAACTAGAGCCCATTGATTGGAAGCATTGGGCGCTCTCTCGTATGATTAATAAGCTAATAAGATCTTCTTTAGTAGGTCTTCTCTTTGGGAAAAGGGCCTTCCCAAGTGGGTTCAAACTCACCTCTCATCTTACAACGGGCAATAATCGGTCTCCTTAGAACTAAAATAAGCTCTCCTACTTGAAAAGCTCTAGGACAAACCAACTTGTTGTGAGCTTTAATCATTTTAGCTTTATACAACTTGAGGTTTTGTCTTGCCCGCAGGTGTCTCTCCTCCAAACCTTCGAGCTCTTCTAATCACAACTTGGCATTCTACTCTGTTGTGATCTTACTACCCACAACTATCCTTAATGGTGGGAGTTGGACTTCTAATGGTAGAATGGCTTCGGACCCATACACTAAGGAAAAAGTAGTAGGCTGAGTTGGAGTTTTATGTGGTGCGGTAGGCCCACAAGGCTTCAACTTACTGCTTATGACACTATCACTTGTTGTTGTCGAGTGTCTTCTTCAGTATTTGGATGAGAGTTTTATTGAAGGCTTCTGTTAAGCCATTTTCCCTTAGTCATTGATGGTAGAATATCTCCAATCTATGATGTGTCTCTAGGCAAAGTTGTTGATCTAGGTGCTTTTGAATGCAGTACCATTATCAGATATAATTCATCGAGGCACTTTGAACTTATATACGATATGATTCCAAAAAAATTGGAGCACATGTGAAGCTATGACCTCTTTGAAGGAATCAACTTCGCCCATTTGGAAAAATAGTTAGTAGCAACTAAGATGAATCGATGACCCTTAGAAGAAAGAGGACCATTCAGACCCACTATGTCAGTACCACAACACTCAAATGGCCATGAGGCCAATGTAGGATGTAGAATGTTGGGTGGTTGGTGTAGGACCACACTGTGTATTTGACATTGGTGACATCGCCTAGTCATATCCATGCAATCTTTGATCATTGACGTTGTATCCTAGTGTCTTGATCTTGGCTTTCATCTTCAAACCGGATTGGATGGCTCCACATAATCCTGAGTGTTGCTCGATCATGATCTTATGGGCTTCGTGCTTGTCTATATAATGTAACCATATATGATTGAAAGACTATTGGTATAAGACACCATCCATAAGAGCATATGAAAGTTCTCTCTTCCTCATCTGATGGGCTTGAGAGTTCTCTTCAGATAGTTTGCCTTTATTTAGGTAATCCATGAATGGTAGCCTCCAATCTAACTCCTCATCCTTCTTGGTAATGGAAACCTCCCCTTCAAGAGAGTACTATTTTATGAGTTCAATATCAATAAGGGATAAGACTTGTCTATTTTGGACCATTATTGATATGGAATCATCCTCCGGACATGTCAACTCTTTGGCAAGCTTGGCTAAAGCATATGCTATGATGTTCTCTCCTCGAGGAATGTTATAAAGGGTAACCTCTGGAATTTGGGCCAACAACTTCATGGTGTACTTGTGGTAGTGATAGAGCTTGGGCTTTATAACCTTATAGGACCTATCAATTTTGTTGATAACTAGCTAAGAATCCCTAAAGATATTGATGTTTTGGATGCTTAGAGTAAGGACTAACTCCAAATCGACAATCAGAGCCTCATATTCAGCTTCATTGTTGGTCCAATGATTGGATAGATGATATTAGAATCACATCACATTACAGTCTGGAGTTAAGAGAACTATTCCTACCCCTGCCTTTCTTGGAATAGTAGGTTGTGCTTCTTCTTCTCTTTGAGATGAAGTTGCACAATCAAAGTACATCTCCTAGGGTTGAATGCTAGTATCCCTTAAGTTCATGATTTGTTCATCGGGGAGATCATCACTAAGCAGAGAGTTAGCATGAAGTGAGTGTGCTGCTAAGAAATCTACTAGCACTTATCCTTTCACCACATGGAGGGGTACGAAGGTAATGTCAAACTGTGAACTGTGAGAGGATCATGGACTGTCGTGCCAACCATCTGGATAGCATCGACCATATCAAGAGATGTTGTAGTGGATTGATCGTAGAGATTAAGTTCACCTTATGAGGAAGCATGTATTGCTATAGCTTTTGGGATGCAAAGACTAAAGCTAGGCAATGATTCTTAATGGGTGGATAATTAGCCTTAGTAGGGATTAGTTGATGGCTAAGTTAGTAGAGTGCATTTTCCTTCCTTTCGTCATTGTCTTGGCCTAACAAAGCACTAAGGGAGTCATCTAACGTAGCACTGTAAAGTATGATCGGCTTTCCTGGGATAGGGGCTCCTAGAATCGGCATCATCAGGTAATGCTTGATGTCTTCAAAGGCATGCTCACACTTGTCATCCCACTTGAACTTGGCATCATTTTGACAAGTCGAGAATGGTGACATCTACCTGATAAGTTAGATATGAAGCATCTTAGATACTCTAAATGCCCTTAGAATGATCTAAGTTGAGTTAAACTTTTAGGGGGTGGCATTTCTAATATCGCCTTGATCTTCTCCAAATTGATTTTGATTCTCTAGTGTCGAACAACAAACCCAAAGAATTTCCCTGAAGTAATTCCAATTGCACACTACAAGGGATTCATTTTGAGGTTAAATTATATTAACTATTTAAAAACTACTCTCAAGTTAAAGAGATGGTCTTCCATTTCTATACTTTTGACCATGAGATCATCGACATAGCACATGACTTGATGATGAGTGAGTTTATCAAAGATTCATTGTAGCATCATCAACATTTAAGGCTAAAGGCATTACCTTATAGCAATAGATTCCAATCGGGTTCTAAAAGTAGTGTTTCTTTCATCTTGAGGGCCATCTTTATTTGGATATATCGGATGAGCCATCCATGAAAGAAAAGGCATGAGATGAGGCAATGTCCACCATCGTCTAGGATTGGTAGTGGAAATTCATCTTTTGGACATGCCTTTTTTAAATCCTTAAAATTGATGCACATGTGAATTTTCCATTCTTTTTTTCTTAGGATGATGCTAACCAAGTAGGGTATTTTTCTTCTGGATGAAGCCCACATCAATTTCTTGACTTCATAAATGACCTATTATTCTATGTCTAATAATGTGCATCGTCGGAGCTTGCTTTATAGGGTTAGCGTATCGTATTGCTAGTTTATGGATTGCTACCAATCAAGCATCTCTCATAACTCCATGCAAAGTAGTCCTTAAACTCTCAATAGCCTAACTAAGTCATTGGTTTCAATTTCATTCAACAAAGATGTATGGCATGGATCTTCTCCAGTTGCTAAGTTGATTTCCTTGAGCTTGTCAATGGTTGACTTGATCTCTTCTTCAAACTCTGATGGTGCATCTTTGACTTCAAAATCATATGGATCATCTGAAGTTTCTAAAAATAGTTCCTTATATGAGTTAATGTAATTTGAAAAGAACCTATCAGATTCCAAATGATTATTGATTACTAAGTAGTGATCGTCATCATCGACTGGACTCACTGTACTAAATCCTAATCTCGATCTTGATTGAGAGTTTTTTACATTTGTTCATTCATATTCTTTCAAAGTAGTCTGACCTGCACTTTGACCAAGTATGTGGTATTAACCCTTTCTTTGCTAAATTATGAACACAAGGAAAGTACCAATCAAAAGATAATTCTATTGAATCGTTATATGAATCATCCTGAAGTTATACATCAACTTCTTGACATGTGGATCATGCTCCTCGAAAGAACCTCTGAGTCTTCACACCTATGGATGACTTAGGGGCTTCCTTAACTACCAAATGCTCAACTTTTTAAGAGGAAAGTGGGGTTAGAGCAAAGGTTCCCAACTGATGCCTAACTGTTTCACATATAGACTTGCATATACTTATGCTTTGCTTTGGAGCGTGGTCTTCATTTCCATCTGGCTCAAGTGTCACCTCCAAGGGAATCTACTATTGGGAAGAGCTAGTTGGGGTGCTAACCATATAAGACTCATTCTATGAACTAGATTCTAAGTCTATATGGATAGCAAGTGCACTCTTGGTAGCTGGGACATATCTTCTATTGGGTGGCCAATAAGGAGGTTTTCCACCCCTGGCATTGCCTCTGAACTGGCCTCTTCCTCTACCTGGTGGAGGTCAAGTAGTCCTACCCATGTGTTCAAATGGAGTAATGAACTGTGGGTGGAATCTAATGTTAGGCTCCACTTCCTCCTCCAAGTCTATTTTTGCTCCCTTTTATTTTCTTTTTCATTTTCTTTTTTTTTTGTTTTTCTCTTTCTTTTTCTTATTCTTTTTCTTTTATTTTTTAAACTTTGGCCAAGTTTGCGAGAATATACTTATTGATTTTGAGGGAGGTAGTAAGTTGCATCCTCATATATGCCGACCTCGTGAACTATAAATGGCTTGAGATCTACTTTGACACAGTAGATGAGCCCACCTCTCACGAACTTCATACAATGATGTAGAAAGGATGGAACTATGTTGTTCTCATGTATCCATGGTCTCTCAAGCAACACATTGAAAGATGTGAAACTTGGCTTCAGTCTTCCAATCATCTATCTCCAAGGGCAACACTATGGAGCCCAAGGCTTGTTGACCTCACTTTTGGAGTGCGGATTCAATCTTCCCATCTTAGACTTAAAAGTCTTCTAGACTTTGCTAGTAATAAGACACTAACAATTAGGTAAACACTTAACTAAGATTAAAGACTTAGAAAGGGTTAACCATAGGATTAGATTATGCCTTAGGGATTAGGATAATCTACCTACCCTACAACCCAAATCCAATCCATGTTCACCTTCTCAAACCAAACCTCAAGTTCAATTCAAATATCAATTTCAAATCCAAATCCAAACCAAAATTCTAAAACTAAATGAATGAATCCCATGATGAAATTGAAATTTGAAACCCTTCCTAAGCCATATGACCTATACCATGGACTCAAATATTAATCCAAATCAATACAAAATCAATTGATTTTATCATAATCAATTTATATCTTCAATCATCTTCCTAAATATAAATCAAATGTGCATTCAAATGATCAAAACTAAATCAAACTAAATCAAATTAAATCTAAATTTCTAAGGATGATCCATGGACTTAGCCAAATCATAATCCAAATCAAAACTCAATTGATTTTCTCACAAGTCAACCATATTTTAAATTCACAAATTTAATGAAATATATATTTAAATCATCAAAACTAAATCAAACCAAATCAAAAAAACAAGCCACAACTCCATGGACTTAGCCAAATTCCTTCATTCCAAAACCAAAATTCAATTGATTTTCTCATGAATCAATCATACCTTCAGTCATATTGACAAATACAAATGAAATCTATAATTATCTAGCCAAACCAAAATCAACCCAAGTCAAACCCAACTTAACCCTTTTGACATGAAATGTTTAAATGAACCAAAACCTATTTGAACCCAAGCCAATTGCAATTGAATTTATTTATCAATCCCAAATCCATATATAAACTCAACTAAATCAAACTCAACCCAAAATAAAGCCAACTAAACTCTGTTGGTCCACTTGACCCAAAGTGGTCAATTTGACCTACTTGAGCTAAGTTCTAATCCAATCCAAATTAGATTGAAACAAGCCCATCAAAACATCTCATCTTGATTGTTGATCACCCTTAGTTGATCAATTATCATAAATTTGGTCAAACTAAGTCAACTTGGTCATTTGACCAAGTCAACCCCCTTAACCAAATGAACACAAACTAGCCAAATTACCTTAATCCAAAACCATTCCTTCATACCAAATCAAAATCAATATTTGAATATGTCTTGACCAACAATTGAGTCAAAACCGATTGGCCCTCTTGATCCAAGTTGACCCAAATTGACCTAAAAGACCAAATTGGGTCAAATCAAAATATAAACCAAATTGATTGCAACCAATGGCTCAAGTTTATTCCAAATTGATTTTTGAACTTGACCAAAGCCTTGAATGGACCCAATTCTCCTACTTAGCCCAATGAGGTTCAAGTTAGCATAAATCAAAACCAAATCCAAATTAATTGAAAAGCCTACAATCATCTTCATGCTTGCTCAAAAACCAACCCAAATTTGGCCAATTTGGTCAAATTTGTCAACTTAACACATTTGACCCAAATGAATTCAAATGACAAAATCAAATCTAAGCCACTAAACCAAACCAATTGAACCAAAACATCCCAAATGATCATATGAACTTGTAACCCTTGGTTTGACCCAATTTGACCATTTCAATTGACTAACCCAACTAACACAATTTGACCTAAATTAGTCAAATTAAAAAAACAAATCAACTCCAATTGACATGAAATTTGGGCTAACCCACTTTTGGCTCATTTTAAATATATCAATCTAATCAAATGATTTTTTTTCTATCCTTGGGTCAGGGCATCACATGAGGTAAATCACATGTAAGTAGTGTCATTTCCATTCTTGACCCATGGTACTCTCTCAATGGTCCACCTAGGACCACTACTGACGACCAGGGGTGGTTGGGTTGGCCATGACTCATGGGAGGTGAAATTACCTCACCCTCCCCATTGGAGCATCTGAAACCTATAGGACACCGATGATTCCTCCTTGGTAGCCACCTCCACACCTTCAACCAACCAAGCCAACCCAACTCACCTCCTCCCTACCACCCATGACTCCCTAAGATGGTCAGACAGCCACTAGAAGCCAAACTCAATCCCACCATCTGATAAAGATGATGGGGGGTATACACCCCCTCATTTCCACTCAAACACACACAAAAATCATTTCTCAGAGCTCTAACTACCCAAGATGAGCTGTTAGGGCCATTTCCTAAGCTCCTTAGCTCATTCCTCGATCAAAAATTCCATTCTCGTTTGTCCCAAAATAGGACACTCCCATTGTTGACCTAATTTCCCCATTTCTCCATCAAACTAAAATAAACTTTGCATGCACCTACCCTAGGCCTTGTCAAGCAAGAATGAATCATCTCCCAATCTTCTCGAGCACTGAAGGAGAGACTTTGATCAAAGCCAAGCTCCAAATCATCCATTTGTGGCCTTCTGAGTGAACATCAAGGAATTGATCCAATTGCTGCTCAACAGGGCTTTGTCTCCACTAGATGAAGCTTCTTGAATTATTCAAGCCACTGGTCTTGAGCTCCGGTGAGGTATGCTTCCAAAACTAATCCTTAGGCAAAAATGGGTTGGATCTTTTTGAAGAAAACTTGCATCTCGTGTGATCTTGACTATTGGATCTCCTCCGATCGATGTCATGAATGTGTGGGATACTTTTGGAGTTGATCGAGCTTGAGTAAGCTCGGATCAAGTGAGCAGTGGAAGATGGACTCCATTCCCCCTCACTGGCGTGACATTAGATTAGGCACTATCCATTTTGTGTGATCGAAATGGATGGTCATGATTAGATCCACTAGATTGATCTGATTTAATCCTATTAAGTTATGGGATTAATCATCGATCTTAGACGGATGGATGAAGAAAGCGCATTAGCCGCCACATAGGCTTGAGTGGATAAATTTTAAGTAGCCAATCCTGTGGTACCATGTGGAAAGCGAGCCGCGTCAGCGTGCCATGTGGCGCCAATAATATTAGGCTTTAATTAGGCTTAATTAATCATTTTTAATGGCTAAAACTTTTGAAAATCATAAAAAATCATAAAGAAATTAAAAAATGCAAATAAATACACATTTTGAAGGTATTTCAAAGGAGAATTAATTAAAAATGATCTTAACTAATTTTGAATAGTAATTAAGGTTTAATTACAAAATTAATTAGCATGATTACTACTTAATTACTTGAGCAATTAATCCCAAATTTTGTGAGTTAATTTAATGGGATGACCTCTACCTCCAATAATTTTCTTGGGATTTATTGTTCACTTAATTAGAAAAATTGACAAATTAAACCTTAACTTCTCTTTTAAGTTAATTAATGATTTATTAATCCCATGAACTGTAATAAATTGGTTAATTAAGTTTATTAATCATTGTTCAATAGTAAGTGAACTAAGGAATAGGGTTGATACCCCTTTCCCTAAGTTCATTTCACCCTTTTTTAAAATGAAATTAATTAATATTTAACTAATTAATTAAATCACTTAATCAAATTGAAATCATAATCACATCAGACTTTAATTAATTAAATCATGGGGTAGATCTTTAGGTGTTTAATAACCTAAAGGAGTTTAATGAAATTATGGTTAGTCCACATGTGTGGGAAAACCATAAGAGTAATTAATTAAGTCCCTTAATCTAATTAACTATTAATTTCTTAGGATCATTGCAAGTTTATTTTCCATGCATATCATGTTGGCTCATAATTATTTAGTTAATTACTTTAAGGTGACATAGGTAAGGTTTTAATTCATTTAATTAAGGGTTCAACTTAATTACATTTTTTTATATTAAATCAAATCACTGATGTGGGAATGGGTTTAAAACTATAAGTGATGAGTTCTCTTCACCTCTTTAAATTAAATCAAATTCAAAACTTAATTAATAAAGAAGCATTGATTTTCTTTAAATAATCTTATTTGATTTGATTGTCCTTAAGAACTAGTTTAGTTGAATGAATCACATGCTTATATTTGATTGTCCTCTTTCCAATCATGTTAAATTTGGTATGTCATTTGAATTCATGCATCCATCTTTTAAAATCAAGTAAAATAAAATGGATTTCCTTTATATAAGCTTGCATGTGATTTAATTTAATATATGTGGCTATTATCACTATTAAATCCAAATGTATTTTTCAAAAGCTTAAAAATGAATAATAATATGTGTTATGATGCTAGTTATAAATACATAAGGAATGCATGTGCTTATAGCTTAAGTGTATGAATGTTGAGTTCTCTTTCCTCTATTCATGTGTTGATTTATATAAGATTGAATGGTAATGGGTATATAGTCTAGACGTCCCATGAACATAAGGCTTTAGCTAGCCCTAAGGAGGAATTACCTCACTTCCTTGGTTTAACAATGACATGTACCCATTTGATTTCATTCTTATGTATTTCAACATTAAAATTTGGATAGAACTTTAATTCATATATATAAATGATTCAATAAAAGAATATATACAATCTTTGCATGATTTTCTTTCCCTCATTTATGCATACATCCACGTGTGTCCAATAAAAGCAAGTATATGGTCTGGACATCTGAGGAATATGAGGATTTAGTTATCCCCAAGGAGGTCTTTCGATTACCTCACTTCCCTTATTTAACAATGACACATACTTGCCTATATCTTTGTACATGTATATGTATATGTGATTAGTAAATGGAAATCTCATTTTACATTTAAATTATATGCATTCATAATTGACTAAGTGGTTGAATTAATTAGCCATATGATTTGGAGCTTATTTCCTATGTTAATGTATACAATTTATATGTTTGATGGCAAATGGGTATATAGTCTAAACATCTTGAGAATACAAGGCTTTAGCTAGCTCCAAGGAGGTCATTTGATTACCTCACTTCCCTTATTTAACAACGACACATGCCTATTTAATTTCATTCTTATGTCCTTTTTATATAATAATTTGGATGAAGTTTTAAATAAATATGTTTAAATAATTCAATCAAATAAAATATAAATTCTAAACATACACATACACTCATCATTTAAGTGTGCTAAATATGTTGCATGTATAGGTACACTTAGGATTAAATCATATGCATGTTACATGTGATGGAAAGGAATGATTTAATATATGTCATGTGGTAGTAATTCAATCAAATTAATCTTAAGATGCCTTTCATTTTGAATAGGATTTATTTAAAGTGAACCTAAACTTAGGATTAATTAAATCATTTAATAAGCCATTAACTAAAGAGAACTAAATCAAATTAATTTACTTTAGAAAGTGACTTAAGGTAGAGATGAAAGAGGGCAATCCTTTTTTTCCTCTTTTTATAACACTTAGTTGCTAAGTGTAATCCAATGAAACAAAATAAAACATAAATTAAAATTCTCAAATCAATTAAACTACTTCGAGTGAAATCAACCTTTCATGTTAAATTGAATACTTCTACACTTAGAAAATACAACACTAATGCCTAACAAGACTTAGCACATAAGCCTTAATACACACATTAGAATTAAGTCACTACTTCTAGCTCTAAGTTAGGATAGTGTATGATGTGATGTATGTTTTGTTTCATGATGTATTATTTTAGATTGGATGTTAGGGTGTATGCTTCGTAGATTGGATGATAGGCTAATATTATTCTAATCATGTTTTCTGTAGGAGATTATGCTTAAGGAATGCTTAAAAATAAATGTGAATGCTTTTTTGCAGGTTGCCTAAATCCTTAAGAAAAATCAAAGTTAGGACAGGTGGGCTTAGTTATCCATGTGTAGAGTGCTAAGTCCAAATTATAAATACAACTGCTTGAGATTATATGTATATTTAGCTAACATCTATTTCACAAGTGTAGTTAGATTTACTTTTCCCATAAAATTGTAATTTTTGCAATAGGAATTATGATTAGTGCTATGAGAGAATAGGTTGAGTAGTGGCCAGAAGGCTTTGTCCTAAGGTGCCCTATGATGCCTTCAAAGTAAGCTCCATCCAAATCAAAGAAAGAACCAAATCAGAAATGGAGATATGATGAAAGAAGACCTCCATAGAATTTAATAAAATTATAATTATTCTTTCATATTCTAGGTTGTATAAGGGTAGAGCTCGGCTTCCCATCTTTTCTCTCTTCGGGGTGTACGACAGTACCCGACCACATCGGCCTTTTACTATTTTATGATAGTTTATATAATTGTTTGATGTTATGTTTACATTATGCATTAGGATGGCATGCTTTTCATATTTTAATAAATGATTGATGCTTTAATGTGTGGCCTGGATATCATTATGCTCCTAGGATAAAAATAACATTTCTACCAAACTAATTACTCATAACTAAATTTTAAATAACTCATAACCTCATCATAAAGCTTAAGACATAAATAAGATAATTAAAAGATCTTGCAACCCCTTATCTATATGGTTGTATGTTTCACTTCATGCATGTATATTCTATCTTCTTTGAACATGAAGGATCTCCATCCTTCCACGGAATGCTTGACTTGTGAGGGCATCCTTTGTGGTGGAGAACACCTTCTTCTAGCTGATTTAACTCATAACCTATTTTGTCATGCATTTAGGCATAAGAAATCCTAAAGCCTTAGTCAAAATGATGTGTCTAAAATGAAATAGAATTTGGAAAGATTTTGCATCTATAGATTAAGCCATATGCTCATACCACTCATGCTCTAGTCTCTTAAAGAGTGTGTTCAAGAATTTAGTCTCTTTCTAATTAAATAACTACCCTAGCTAGCTTGCAATTCAAAAGACCATACTATATGGTTTCAAAATCATAGGAGGAGTTAGTTTACAACCACTCCAGGCAGTTATAAGTCCAGAAGTTAGACAATTTATTCTCTCTTATGGAGGTAAATCCTATGTCCACCTATCACTTAGATTTAGGTCATGCTATAGCTCGTACTAAAGCTCTCAAGATTTAGGATCCGAGGTAGCTATTTCTCTCAGGCTACGAGCATAATTCCTCACCTCTTAGGCATTCCCACAACCTTATGTTGGTGGATTATAAGCCATAGTAATCTAAATAAATTTCAACTCAAAACATATAATGTAAAGAGGCAGTTGTGCTCGATCATCCCTAGGAGTAAGTCTTCATCACTGAATGTAACTATGAAGATGTCCTTCGAGTGGCATGACTCCTCTTTTATAGCTGTCAGTTGAGTGAAGCATATCTCTAGATCAAGTAAAGACTTGATTAGAGATTCCCTCATCTCTTTGGATAAGACAAGGGTGTTGTATATGCTTAACTTAGTAAGAAACTTTCTAAAGTGAGCTAGGACATTGTAATCAACTCTGGCTTGGTCCTCAACTAGCATATCCATAAGTGGACCATCCTATGGAGGGGCTATCTACTCACTCGACCAATGGCCTGCTTACCCTTATCCTAAGGTGCTACCCTAGGAGGTAGAACTTTTCCACTGCGTAGGTTGACTTCAGTGACTTCTTAGAATGATGAGCTTGTGGAAAGTTCTACCTTCTCATCAGGTAGACTTACAACTTCTCTTATGGGATCCTCAGAGTTAGTTGACTCCAAGTCAATCTCAAGAGGTGAACCTAATTGATTCAGAGAAGGATAGTACAACTCTAAAGGAAAGGATTGAAACTACTAGAGCTATTATTTTTATTTAGACTTGTTGAGGTTTCAATAGGAATAAAATCAGGAGCATCAAAAGTAGACAATATATAAGTAGAATCAGCTTTCTTCATTAATTTTTTTAGGTGGAGGTACATGATAGAAATCAAGTAAAGTAAGCAGAATAAGAGAATTAGTGCCCTTATCCATAGATACAATGCTCCTGCCGGTAGAAGAGGAGCTAGCAGAAGAGGTGGTAGCTGCAACGGTGGAGGGAGTATGGGACTCAGTCGGTGGCTGTGCTACTGGACTATCCCAGGTAAGTATGGTGAGATGTTACTGTTATTGGGCTATCACCCTCCCTGAGTTGTCCTTTACAACTAAGAAACCTTAGTGTTGGAGGTTTGAGCTACTTCAGGCACCTGCAAAAAAAGCTTCTTGATCTTAGAAATGATCTTCTTAGAGGTTCGGGATAGGGAGATATCCTAACCTTCTTTGGTTTTAAGAGGATCACGAGTACCCCCAAAGATTACTCTAACATAACTTGATGGTTGTTCTAATAAGTCTTCCTTAGGGATAACTATGGCTCCCAACTTGTAGCTGCATTCATGCTAGTCCTTAAAAGTGATAGAATCCTAAGATATGGCTAACACATATGGTGGTAGGGCAATAACTAGGATCATCTCTTTGCCCACTTCCTCCGCCTCTTAGATCTGGCAGTCGTTTCCTTAAGAGATTCTTAAAGATTTTTCTAACTACGTCCCTCTTGAATGATTATGGCTTATTCAATCTATAGGCAAGAGTAGGTGGAAAGTAGATACCTGGCAATGGATATGAATACCTCTACTGAGTAGGCTGCTGAGGTGGTGGAAATAGTCATTGTGGGGCTACGGTGGTCGATAAGATGGATGATGTGGTGGAAGAGTAGGTCTCAAAGGAGGCTACTAAACTCGAAGTCTCTCTTACTGAACTCTGACTGGCTGCTTCCCTCTATCCACTAACACAACTGTCCCTGGCTTCTTCTTAAACACCTTCTATGACTTGGGCCTAGATGATTGGTCAAGAAATGGCAAATATTTGGCTTCCTTTCATAAGCTAACCGCCTTGTTGATTAATTTCTCGAATGTTTTGATGGTAAAACCCTTAAGCATGAAGGTGACCGGGCCATGGATATTCTTGAGAATAATTTCAATAGCATATTGTTCAGACAGTTGTTGGTTCACGTTTCATGCTCAGGTTGCCCCACCTAACAATATAATCAACAATGAACCCGTTGAGTTTCTGTTTCTCTATAATGAGGTCATCTACAATCACCCTCTGCTGAGCTCCAACAAACATCTTGATGAAAAGGTGCTCAATTCAACAAAAGTCTTTACCGAACCTTGGGAAGTTTGGCATACCAATCAAATGCAACACCTGACAGACTGCGAATGAAAAGGCGGAAGAGGAGTGCGTTCACCTGGTTTTGTGTCATCTCTAAAGTGTGCAATTTGTTATCGTGGGTTCTCTACCATCAAAAAAATCTTGAAGGATGGTGGCACAAACAAATAAAATAAAAACTAAATAAAAATCTAAACCTAAAAATAAACCTAAAACTAAAACCTAAAAATAAATAAAAAATAAAACCTAAACCCAAAACTAAAAAAAAACCCTAAACTTAAAATAAACAAAATAAAATAAACATAAACCTAACCCTAAACCTAACCCTAAACCCCAAACCCTTAACCAAAACTTAAAGTAACAAAATAAATTAAAAAATAAACCTAAACCCTAAAACCTAATAAACCTAAACTTAACATAAACCCTAAGAATGGGTAGAACCAGCAGAACATCACAGATCCAACTAGGCTCGGTCTAGATCTGGTGGAGGCGATGGCTATTGTGTAGTGGTGAAATCTAGAGGTGTTGGTGGATATGGAGGTGGTGGTCAGAGCAGTGGTGGTTATGGAGGGAGGTGATGGAGGTTACAACCATGGGTGGCGGAGGAGAGATCGGATATGATAATGGATCCCACTACCCGAGGCGGGGTGGTTGATGGGAGAAAGCGAAGAATCGTCGATCTGCTTATGGAACTGTGTCTTTGTAGTAGAGACGGTTCTAGTTATCTAGGGTTTTTGATTTATTCTATGTGTGCTCATTTTTGATCTCTGTCATCGCTTCTGTCTTAGAATACTTGGTGTGTTACTTGGTTGATGAAATCGAAAAGAAGAAATATTGAATTTGAATTTGTTCTCTGTTAAAACAAAAAAATCAAAAACCCTAAACCCTAAACTAATACCTAAGCCCTAAACCTAAAACCTAAACTCTAATCTATAAACCCTAAACCCTAAACCCCAAACTCTAAACCCTAAAACTAAACCCTAAACCCTAAACCCTAAAAAGCTAAAAACTTAAACCTAAACTAAATAAAACCTAAAAAAAAAATAAAAAAAACCTAAACCATAATAAAACAACAAAATAAAATAAAATAAAAAATAAAATAAATAAAACTAAATAAAAATAAAATATAAACCTAAATAAAATTTAAATAAAATTAAATAAAATAAATAAACTAAATAATCTAACTTGGGTTTGTGATTTTAAAAACCCTAAATCCTAACCCTACCCAATCCTTGATCTGACCCACCTGACCCTAAATCCTAAAACCTGGGCCTAAACCAGACCCCACCTGACTCACACCCCACGTAAATCTTGGGCCCTACCATACCACTGACTGGGCCCAAGATCTGAGTACAGGCCCTGGGCCTACTCTGGGCCCTCTAGGCCCAAACACTCCAGGCCTCACTAACCCTATCCTGGGCACTAAATGATTGATACCCCAGGCCACAACTGACCACTGAGCCACTGGGCTAAACTACCAAACTACTAAACCTCTTAGGCCTTGGGCCTAAATAAACATAATAAAACCCAGACCATGGCCCTGACCCTACTTAGGCCACTGAGGAAACTGAGCCCACCTCACCCAAATGGGGAGACCTGGGCTCTTCCACAGGCCCTAATCACTCTAGATCACTGATCCTGGGCCCTGGGCACTGACCCTGGGCCCTGGCCTGACCTGGAGTCACAAGACCTACCAGCCAGGCCATAAACTGGGCCACTAAACCACTGACCTGACTCACTAAACCTAAAGATTAAAGATAAAAACATACTAAGATGATAAACCTAAATAAATAAATAAAACAGTAAAAAATAAAGAAAACCTGGATAAAAATAAAAAACTAAACCCTAAATCTTAAACCCAAACCCTAAAAAACTTCTGATATAAACCCAAAAAACCACAAAACCCAAACCTAATCCTAAACCCACAAACCCTAAACCCAACCTAAACTAATCCTTAAAGTGTAACCTAAAAAAAACCTTAAACCCTAAAACCTAAACCCAAACCTAAATCCTAAAGCTAACTAAACCACCCCAAGCCCAAACCCAACTAACTAAAAGTAACTAAATAAATTAAAAATAAACCTAAACCCAAAAACCAAATAAACTAAACATAAACCTAATTGCTAAGAATGGGCGAACCTTGATAAGAACATCCGTCCGGGCTCCTAGATCGGTGAGGCTGAAGGGGCGGCATTTATCATAGTGGTTATTGGGGATATGGAGGTACTAATGGATATGGAGGTGGTGGTTAGAGCAGTGGTGGTTATGGATGTGGGAGGAGCTATCGAGGTTACAACCGTGGTGGTGGCGGAGGGAGAGATCGGGGATATGATGGTTGATCCCGCTACTCGAGATGTAGGGGTGGTTCTATTGGGAATTGAATAAACTGAAGAATGGCCAATCGATCTGTTGCTTATGGAACTGTGTCTTTATGTTAGAGACGGTTCTAGTTATCTAAGCTTTTTAATTTGCTCTATGTGCTCATTTTTTATCTATGTCATCGCTTATGTGTTAGAAAACTTGTTGTGTTACTTGGTTGATGAAATCAAAAGAAGAAATGTTGAATTTGAATTTGTTCTCTGTTAAAAAAAACCAAAAATCCTAAACCCTAAGCCTGACCCTAACCAAAACTAAACCCCTAAACCCTAAACATACACAACCCTAAACCCTAAAACTTTAAATCCCCCAACCAAAATAAAATCTTAAACCCTAAACCTAATCTGGCCAAACCTTAAACCTAATAACCACAACCTAAACCCCAAACTGACCCTAACCTCTCTCTAAAACCACAACCCACAACTAAACCTGACTGGGCCACTGAGCCCTAAACTGGGCCCATGGTGACTCACCATAACATTAACCCAACCACAACCACTACCTTAAAACCCAGGCCACACCTAAACCCTAAATCAGCCATGACACTAACTGGCCACAACCCTACCTGGCCTGAACTCTAATCCCAACTCTAAACCCTAAACCCTAAACCTCTAAACTCCACCAAAAGCAAACATAACCACACTGACCCACCTAAACTACTAACCACCTAAACCCTAAACCTAAAACTTAAAGTGGCTAAAATAAATTAAAATTAACCTAAACAATAAATTAAACCACAGAATGGATAGAACGAACATCATCAACAAGGCTCAGTCTAGATCAATAGGTGGAGGCAAAGGCGGAGGCGGTGGTTATTGTCATGGTGGTGGGGGATCTAGAGGTGCGAGTAGATATGGAGGTGGTGGTCGGAGAAATGGTGGTTATGGAGGTGAGAGGAGCAATGGAGGTTAAAGCCGTGGTGGTCATAGAGGGAGAAATCGAGGATATGATGGTGGATCCTACTGAGGCGGTGGTTACGATGAGGCGGAGAAAGATGAATGACAGATCTTATTTGCTGCTTATGAAACTGTGTCTTTTTAGTAGAGATGGTTCTAGTTATCTAGAGTTTTTGATTTTCTCTATGCATGCTAATTTTTTATCTATGTCATCGCTTGTGTCTTAGAAAACTTGGAGTGCTACTTGGTTGATGAAATCTAAAAGAAGAAATGTTGAATCTAAATTTCTTCTCTGTTAAAAAAAATAAAAAACCTAAATCCTAAATTAAAACTTGAACCCTAGACTAAAATCCTAAACCATAAACCCTAAAATCCTCCCAAACCAAACCCTAACACTCTACCCCACCTAAACTAAACCTAGCCCAACCCTACCACACCTAACCAAACTACCACACCCTCCACCCTAAACCACTAAACCTCTAACCACTACCTGAGCCCTTACCCAAACCCTAAACCTCTCCCACTAAAAGCTAAACTTGACCTACTAAAAAAATAAATAAAAGCCTAAACCAAAATAAAATAAAATAAATACCTAAACCTAAACTCCTAAACTAAAGAAAATAAAATAAAAACTAAACTAAAATAAATAAAATACCACTAAACTAAAATAAAACCTAAATAAAATAAAACTAAACCTAAAAATAAAATAAAGTAAACTTAATAATAAAATAAAACTAAATAAAACTAAAAAAAAAAATAAACCCAAAATGAAACCTAAAATGAATAAAAAAATAAAACTTAAAACTAACTAAAAAAACCTAAACCTAAAATAAAATTAAAATAAATGAAACCTAAACTAAAATAAATTAAATCTAAACCTAAACTAAACATAAATCCTAAATAAAATAAAATAAATTAAAATAAAACTAAACCTAAACTAAAATAAAGCATAAAATAAACCTAAAATAAAACCTAAAACTAAACCTAAAAAAAAAAATAAAACTTAAACTAAACTAAAATAAAAATAAAACTTAAACCTAAAAATAAAATAAAAATAGAACTAAACTAAAACAAAACTTAAACATAAACATAAATCTAAAAATAAACTAAAATAAAAAAACCTAAGCTAAGATAAATAAATAAAATAAATAAATTAAACTAAATAAAATAAAAATAAACCTAAATGAATTAAAAATAAAATAAACTAAAATAAATAAAATAAACTAAATAAACCTAAACTATGGGTTTACTTAAATTTAAACTAATCAAATTCTAAACACCCTAAACCACAAATGGACCTAGGCCTACCTGCCAAACTACAACCCACTGGGCCCTGTGCCCTAGGCCCTAAACATAGCCCTGTTGCCCTAAACTGATAAACCCTAACACTGAACCTGAACCTGACTAGGCCACTGAGCCCTAGGCCACAAAACCAGACCCAAAACTGATCCCGGACCCCCAAACTGCGTCCTGACCCTACTGAGCTTAAGCCCTACCCTAGGCCAGATCCACATGAGCCTGCTAAAACAAAATATACTAAAGTAATAAACTAGGCCTGATAAAGGCCACAAATAATCTACTGTGGGTTTGCTAATTTAAATAATAAAAATAAAGATATCTGACTAGGCCCTACCAAAATCAAAAGGCCGGACCACTAAACCTACATCTGAGCCACCCTAACCCTAAACCACCCTAAAATCTGATCACAAAACTACTGACCCCAAACTAAATAAACTAAAATAAACCATGAGCTAAAATAAAAAAACTAATTAAATCTAAACTAGTTTGCTTTTATTTAAAATATAATAAAAAAATAAAAATCTTGCTAAAACCTAAACCCAGAACACTAAACCCTAAACCAGCTAAAACCTAGCCACAACCACAAAACCCCAAACCTAAAACCCACTAAACCCTAAAACCCCAAATCTTAAACCTAAAATAAAAACCTGAAACCACAAAACCTAGATAAACTTAAACTAAGATAAATCAAAACCAAACCTAAATAAAATAAAAAATAAAAAAATAAAACCTAAACTAAAAAATCTACTAAATAAAATAAAAAAATAATCAACTAAAATGATAAAATAAATAAATAAACTAAACTATAAATAATAATAAAAAACCTATAAATAAAACTAAATAAAAACCTAAAATAAATAAAAAAACCTAAACCATAAACTTAAATAAAAAATAAACAAATAAAATAAAACTAAAATAAATAAACTAAATAAATAAAACTAAACCTATAAAAAAATCCTAAACTAAATAAATTATAAACTAAAAATAAATAAACCTAAAAAAACTAAAATAAACCTAATAAATACCAAACCTAAACAAAATAAAAACCTAAAACCAAAAATAAAATAAAACCTAAACAAAATAAATAAAATAAAATTAAACTAAAAAATAAGCACAATATGAAACCAAAACTAAGAAAATAAACTAAATTAAAAAACCTAAACTAAAATAAATAAACCAAATAAAATAAACTAAACCAAATAAAATAAAATTAAAACTAAATAGATGAATAAAATATAATAAATTAAAATAAATAAAAATAAACTAAATAAACCAAACCTCTGGGTTTGTAATTTTAAAAAGACATAAACCTAAACCCTAAACCCTAAATCCACAAAACACAAAACCTAAAACTAACCCTAAACTTATGAGCCACTGATAAAGAAACCACTAAACCCAAACCTAAAATTAACTAAAAAAAACCACTAAACCTAAACCACAAACCAAACTTAGCCAACCCTAAACCCTAAATCCTAAAATGAACCACAAACCCAAACTAAAACCCAAAACCAAGCTTAAACCCAAACACTAAAACCAAAAAACTGAAACTAAAAATAAAAAATAAAATAAAGATATAAACTTGAACCTAAAAAAAATAAAATAAAAAATAAAATAATAACCTAAACTAAAACCTAAACCTCAACTAAATAAACATAAAATAATTAAATAAAATAAAAAAATTAAAATAAAATAAATAAAACTAAACAAAACTAAACTAAAATAAAATAAACCTAAAATAATAAAAACTAAATAAAATCAATCTTAAACATAAAATAAAAAAATAAACTTAAATAAAATAAAACAAAAACTAAATAAAACTACCTAAAAATAAACTAAAATTAATAAAAAAATAAAACTAGACCTTAAACTAAAGAAACTAAAACCTAAAATAAAAGAAATTAAAAAAAAATCTAAACCTAAACTAAAATAAACTAAGTTAAACTAAATAAAACCAAACCTAAACCTAAAATAAACTAAACCTAAAACCCAAACTAAAATAAAATAAAATAAATAAAATTAAACTAAAATAAAAATAAAACCTAAAATAAACTTAAAAATAACAAAACCTAAACCTAAATAATTAAAATAAAACTAAACCTAAAATAAAATAAAACTAAACTAAATGGATGAAAATAAAATAAATTAAAATAAGCATAAACCAATAAAATAAACTATAAACTAAATAACTATACTAAATAAAATAAAATAAACTATAAATAAAAATAACTAAATAAAGTAAATAAACCTAAACTGTCGGTTTGTGATTTATAAAAAAAAATAAAAGGTAAACCCTAGGCCAAGATCCTACCACTGACCCTAACCTGACCTACCTACCCTCTACTACCTGGCCTAGCCCTAAAAAGGCTAGCTAAACTAGCCTACCTGAAACCACCCTAACTGACCTGGGCTCTAGGCCACTGACCACAACTGATTTAACCACAGGCTTAAATACAAACCCACACAGGCCCTAAACTGACTGAGCCCTAATCCAGGCCCTAGCGCCATGGGCCCTAACTGGGCCCTGAGCCTGATGACCCTAGATCTTAAACTCCTGGGCCACTGAATACTGACCTGAACTGACCACAGGCTTTATACTGGGCCAGAATACTGAGCCAAAGACCCTGGGCACTGGGCTCTGACCACTGGGCTCTAAACTGGGCTGAGCCCAAAACCCAGGCTAGGCCCTAAACTGAATTGAAACTGAGCCAGGCTCTTTGGGACCACTGAAGGACCACTGGGCCCACTATTGGGCCCAAATGACCTGAATAAAGGCTGACCTGGGCCCTCATTATGACCCTCCAGGACGCAAAATCTGGGCTTTAAACCCTAAACTACCACCCACTGACTGACTAAGGCTGGCCATGACCCTAAGATCCTAAACAGGCTAGGGCACTGAGCCACAAAGGCCCTGGGCCTGAGGCTGGGCCCTAGGCCACTGGTGACCTGAAACTGGGTTACCACCCCAGGCCACTAAACTTACCTCAGATCACACCAAACTGAGCCACAGGCCTAAATAATGAACTCCTAAATAATAAATCTAAATAAGATCATACTAGGCTAATAATATAATACATAATCATAAAATAAAATAAAAACTAAATAAAAGATAAACCTAAATACTAAATAAATAAAATAACCTAAAACTAAAAAAAACTACTAAATAAAAAATAAAAAAACCTAACCAAACTAAAATAAACTAAAATAAAATAAATAAATAAAACCTAAATAAATAAATAAAATAAACCTAAACTAAATAAATAAACTAAAATAAACATAAAATTAAACTAAAAATAAAACCTAAAAATAATCCTAAAATGAGACCTAAAACCTAAACCTAAAATTAAAATAAAACCTAAAATAAACTAAAATAAGATAAAACTTAAACTAAAATTAAATGAAATAAAACTAAATTAAAAATAAGCATAAACCACTAAAATAAAAAAATAAACTAAACTAAAAACTAAACTAAAATAAGTAAAATAAACTAAATAAAAATAAAATAACCTAAAATAAAATAAAAAATAAAGTAAACTAAAATAAATAAAATAAACTAAATAAACCTAAAACCTACTGTTTCTTGGTTAAGAAAAATCCTAAGAAACACTAAACTAAACCCAAAATAAACCCAAAACCACAAACTAACCCTAAAATAAACCTAAACTTATGCCTACCCTAAATAAAAAAAAAAAGCTAAACTATTTCACTGAGCCCTAGGCCCTAAACTTAACTGACCTAACAGGCCTGATACTGAGCCCTAAATAAATCCTGCCAGATCCTAAACCCTAAATAAGCTAAACCCTAAACTAAAACAAAATATACCCTGAGCTGGGCCCTGGGCCACTAAGCCCTGGGCCCTAAACTCTGAGCCCTGAGCCAAAACCTCAAAATGGGCCACAAGATCCAAACCTAGCTAAACCAGGCCACTGAGCTGTGGCCACTGACTAACCTAGGCCACTAAAGAGCCCAACCTGGGCCACTGGGCTCTAAACCCTGGGCCCTAAAGGCCTGGGCCACTGGGCCACTGAAACTGGGCATGAATAGGAGAAGACCACTGGGCTAAGGCCACAAGATCATGGGCCACTGAGCCCTGAAGCCCAGGCC
Source organism: Cymbidium sinense (assembly GCA_021442155.1). Classification (NCBI taxonomy): domain Eukaryota; kingdom Viridiplantae; phylum Streptophyta; class Magnoliopsida; order Asparagales; family Orchidaceae; genus Cymbidium; species Cymbidium sinense. The sequence continues at coordinate 316,322,400 of CM038214.1, read as the reverse complement.
CTAGTGACCTGAAACTGAGTGAGGCCCTCAGTCATTGCCCCAAGGCCAGACGCAAATGTTGGGCCAGCCAAACTGAGCCAAGGCCACTGACCTGACACTGAGAGGAGACTGGGCCACTGAGCCCACCTGAGCCACAGGCTCTGGGCCCTGGGCCCTAAACCACTGAGCCACTGAGCCCCAGGCCACAAACTAAACCTACCTGGCTAATGATCACAGGCCAAACCTTTCCCCCACCACTCCTGAAACTAGGCCTGACCCTGGGCCCCACTTAACCTACCTGGGCCTACCCTACTAAATTAAATAAATAAAATAATAACTAAAGATAAAGATAATAAATAAATTAAATTAAAATAAATAACCTAATAAAACCTAATAAAATGACTAAATGTAAAATAAAATAAACTTATAAAATAAAATAAAACTAAAATGAAATCCTAAACTTAAAAATAAAACATTAAATAAATAAAAAAGGAAAACCTAATCCCTAAACTAGAAAAACTAAACCTAAATACAAATAAAATAAACAAAACAAAATAAACTTAAACCTAAGCCAAAATAAATTAAACTAAAAGAAAGAAACCCTAAACCTAAACCTAAACTAAATAAAATATAATAAACTAAAAATAAACCTAAAATAAAAATTTTAACCCTAAACCTAAAAAGGCAAAATAAAAACCTAAACCTAAACCTAAAAATAAAAATAAAGCTAAACCTAAAAACAAAATAAAATAAAACTCAATAAAAAAAATAAACCTAAACCTAAAATAAATTAAAATAAAAAACCTAAACTAAAATAAAAAACATAAAATAAATAAAACCTAAATAAAAAATTAAAATAAACCTAAAAATAAATAAATAATAAAATAAACTAAAATAAATAAAAAAAATAAACTAAATAAACCTAAACTGCTAATTTACTTAATTTAAAAAAAAATCTAAATATAAAACCCACCCAAAACTAATAACAGATAAAAAAAAACAAAACTAAAACTACTTAGATCCTAAATAGCCCTGAGCCCTGGTACCTGGGTCCTGGGCCAAAAAAATAAAATATAGGCCCTGATTGCTACTGACCTGACCTGGCCATGAGCCACTAGCTTAGGCCCAACCTGGGCCACTGAAACTACCCTGAGCCTAAAACCTAGCAGACCTGGCTGGACCAGTCACTGGGCTAGCCACCAGGCCCTAAAGGCCCGGACACTGAGGCTATGCCTACCACACTGATGAGAACTGAGCCAAGGCCAAAATGAGCCCAAATGGGCCACTGAGCCCTAGTCATGGGCTCTGACTATAACCCTGAGCCCTGGGCCACAAACCTAAATCCTGACCTAAACTAATAAAAAATAATAAAATATAAAAGAAATAAATAAATAAAATAATAAAATAAATGAATTAAAAAAACCTAAATTAAAACCTAAACCTAAACCTAACCTAAATAGTAAAATAAAAAATTAAAGATAAAATAAATAAAATAAAATAAATAAAACTAAAAACAAAAATATAATAAACCTAAGAAAAAAACCTAAATAAAATAAAAACTAAATGTAAAATAAAAAATAAAATAAACCAATAAAATAAAATAAGAACTACATAAAAACCTAAAACTAAAATAAAATAAAATAAAATAAAACCTAAACCAAAAAAAATCTAAAGCTAAAATAAAATAAAACAACAAATAAAATAAACTAAACAAAATAAAATAGACTAAACTAAAATAAATAAAACCTAAACTAAACTAAATCAATGATAATTCCATGTCAAGGACATGGAGAGATCCATAGGGATCACATGCATTGGACATGATATGTGAGGGGTCTATGTCGAGGGCATAGAAGAAGAAAATTTGGGGATAAGGTTTGAATTTGATTTGATTAAATGGTTTGTGGAAAGAAGATCCACTTGGGATAAGAATCAATAATCCACCATAGATTAAGATCAATTTGACTTTAATTTGTTTTATTTTAATTGATGTGGAGGCATATCTACTAGAGATATGGGCTCGAGTCCACTAGGGATTGAGAAGATGAACCTTCTACTAGAAGCGAGGTTGGGCTATCCATTGGGATTAGGATTTGAGTTTGATTTCATATATTTGTTTGGGGATGTATCCTCTAGGAATAAGAGTTTGGTTGGATTTCTTTGATTTAGACTCTATTGGGGGAGTTGGTTTAATTTAGCTCCACTAGGGAGGTTGGTTTTGAATTTAATTTATTTGCTTGACTTGTTTATATTTTATTTGGGGCTCCACTAAGAAGGGTGTGATTTAACTCCACTAGGGAAAATCACATTGGGTTTAATTTAATTTAAGTTAATGTATGGGCCCTGTTAGTGTGCGATGGACCCACTGAGAAGGGGCTATATCATCCTGACCTACCTCAGGTTTATAAATCCAAAGGCATAATCTACTAGCTGTGTGGTAGAGCTAGCCAACCTAAGAGGTTGCCTTTCAATGTGTAATGGTTGTGCCAAAAAAATGGCATACCAGACTTACATCTTCCAAAGTGAGGAACAACCGCTAGGGTGACCTGTTGGATGCACAACAAATTGAACCTAACCTAGGGCAACTACTAACTGAATGCCACTTATGACTTATGTCAACTCAAAAGTAGTCAAGATTAATTTTATCTTAATTTCAAGTGATTTGATATGGTTTGTTTGGTTTAGTTTGATTTTGAATTGAGGGCATATCTGCTGGGGATGTGCTTAGTCAAATTTGTTAGATTTAATTTATGGACCATGTCAAAGTGCAATGGACCCACTGAGAAGGGGCTATATCAGACTTGCCCTATCTCAAATTTACAAATTCAAAGGAATAGTCTCTAGGCGTGGGGTAGAGCCAACCTAAGGGGTTGCCTTGATGTTACAGCGATGCTAGGAAGAATGCATAGCAGACTTACATCTTTTAAAGCAGGGAATAACCGCTGGGGTGACCTATTGGTAGCACAAAAAATCAAACTGAACATAGGGGTGACAACTGAGTGAATGTCACTGGAGACTTATATCAGTTCAAGATTAGTCAAGCGATTCCTATAGGGAGCTTTACCGATACTAGCCTAAAGTAGGTTGATTGCTTGGGAAAAGGTATCTCTAGGGGTGTCCTCCTAGTGAATATATATTTTATTTATATGTTTGTGTGGACCCCATTGATGTGTGGGGGACCACACTGAGAAGGGGCCATGTCGGCCTTGAACTATCTAAGATTTACTTGACCAAGGAAGAATTTGCATATCCATAGGTCAAATTCTCCAATCAGAGGCGGATTATTAAAAAAGGGTAACTATCCAATCTGATAGTAACCCAGGTAGTGTCTAAATGGGGTCGCAAAGGATGTGATCTAAATATAGTGCCCATAGGGGAGGTGCTGCTAGGGGCGTTATCTTGAACACTAGAAAAGAAAACCTATTGGTGTATGGTGGCTAACTCAAAGAGAAATCATAGCAGATTTACATCTGCCATGAGTGGTGTATCTTAAGGTGTGATAACCAACCAACCTAAGGTGTATCCGTCAGCATTAGTGGTGCATCCATTAGCATAGTGAGAACCAACCAACCTAAGGTGCCCGTCGATGTGCAATGATCAATCTGGAAAGAAAGCTTGTAGGCTTACAACTTTTTAAGAATAATTGATTAGCAAGATAGTCTATCATCAATAGGATAGATGCTATCTGACCTAGATTGACTACTAAGTGAGGAGCCCTGAGGAAGGACTTGACCTATACTTAAAGCAGCTAGGAGGGAAGGAACCATTAGAGGACTTATTTTGAACCTAAAATATACTCGACCCAGTCAGTTCTCGAAGGCTAATCCAAGAAGAAAGCATAGTAAACTCACATCCTCTTAAACAAATCCAAGTTAAGGTAGCTTACCAGCCATGCATTAAGGCCTATCAAACTAACAAGGTGCTCGTCGGTGTGCAGTGGCCAAGTAAGGAAGGAAAGCATAGTAGACTTACATCCTCCAAAGCAAGAAGACCACTGGGGTGACACACAGCGAGGGTAGCTGTCAGACCTAGAGTCTTGAGTGAGTGCCATGGGCGTTATCTCAACTCAGAGTAGCTCGACATAAAAGATATGTGTTTATTTTATATGTTTGTGTGTAGTTTGTGTTTGTTTTGTGTTGATGAAAGATAGGATGCCACTGATTCTTTACACTTACCTTAAACACATCATGGAAGATTCGTAAACAAGTATACTTTCAACATGGAAGAGATTGAATTCAAAAAGGAATTTTCATTAATGATAATTATTTTCAAACATGATTTATAATATTTCTTTAAGTAGAGCGCATTAATTGGAAGCATTGGGTGTTCTCTCTTGTGATTAATAAGCTGATAAGATCCTCTTTGGTAGGCCTTCTCTATGATAAAAAGGCCTTCCCAAGTGGTTTAAACTTGCCTCCCATCTTATGATGGGCAACAATCGGTCTCCTTAGAACTAAAATAAGCTCTCCTACTTGAAAAACTCTAGGATGGACCAACTTTTGTGAGCTTAAATCATTTTACAACTCAAGATTTTGGGATGCCCAAAGGCATCTCTCCTCCAAAACTTTGAGCTCATACAACCACAACTTGGTGTTCTGCTCTGTTGTGATCTTGCTACCCAAAGCTATCCTTAGTGATGGGAGTTGGACTTCTAATGGTAGAACAAATTTGAACCCATGCACTAAAGAGAAAGGAGTAGATTGAGTTGGAGTTCTATATGTGGATGAGAGCTTTGTTGAAAGCTTCTGCTAAGCCATTTTCCCTCGGGTAGTTGATTGTAGAATATGTCCAATCTATGCTATATCTCTGGGAAAAGTTGTTGATCTCAGTGCTCTTAAATGTAGTACCATTATCAGATATAATTCATCAAGGCTCTCTGAACCTATATATGAAATGGTTCCTAAAACCTAGAGCACATCTTTGGTGACCTCTTTGAGCAGAATCACCTTCACCCATTTGGAAAAGTAGTTAGTAGCAACTAAGAGGAAACATGACCCTTGGAAGAAGGAGGATCAATCGAACCCTCTATGTTGGTACCCCAACACTTGAATAGCCATGAGGCCAATGTAGGATGTAGAATGTTGGGTGGTTGGTGTAGGACCACATGTATTTGACATTGGTTGCATTACTATATCCATGCAATCTTTGATCATCGATGGCAGTAGTATCCTAGTCTCTTGATCTTGGCATTCATCTTCAGATTAGATTAGTTGGCTCCACATAATCTTAAGTGTATCTTGGTCATGATCTTATGGGCTTCGTGCTTGTCTAAATAATGTAATCACATATGATTGAAAGACTGTTGGTACAAGACACCATCCACAAGAGTGTAGGAAAGTGATCTCTACTTTATCTGATGGGCTTGGGACTTCTCTTGAGGTAGTTTACCATTATTTAGTAACCCATGAATGGTTGCCTCCAATCTAACTCCTCGTCCTTCTTGGCAATGGCAACCTCCCCATTAAGAGAGTGCTTTTTGATGAGTTCAATATCAATAAAGAGTAAGACTTTGTCTATTTTGGACTTTTATTGATATGGACTCATCATTCGGACATGCCAACTCCTTGGCAAGCTTGGCTAAAGAATACACTATGGTGTTCTCTCCTCAAGGAATCTTATAAATGGTAACCTCTGGGATTTGGGCCAACAACTCCATAGTGTACTTGTGGTAGTGATGGAGCTTGGGCTTTAAAACCATATAGGATCCAGTGATTTGGTTGATAACTAACCGAGAATCCTAAGATATTGATGTTCTGGATGTTTAGAGTAACGACTAACTCCAGATCGACAATCAGAGCCTCATATTCGGCTTTGTTATTGGTGCAAGGATTGGACAGATGATATGAGAATCTCATCACATCATGGTAGAATTAAGAGAACTATTCTTATCCCTACCTTTCTTAGAATAGTAGATTATGGTTCTTCTCCTCTTTCAGAGGAAGCCGCACCATCAAAGTACATCTCCTAGTGATGAATGATAGTATCCCATAAGTTCATGATTTATTCATCAGGGAGATCATCACTAAACAGAGAGTCTGTAAGAAGTGGGTGTGCTACTAATAAATCTGCTAATGTCCTTTCACCGCATAGGGTTAAGGTAATGTTAAACTGCAAGAAGATCAAAGACTATCATGCTAATCATCTGGATAGCATCCATGTCATGAAATACTATAGTAGATTGATCGTAGAGATTAAGTTCACCTTATTAGGAAGCAAGTAGTGATGTAGCTTTTGGGATGCAAAGATTAAAGCTAAGCAATGTTTCTCAATGAGTGGATAATTAGCCTCAGCAGAGATTAGACAATAGTTGAGATAGTAGAGTGCATTTTCCTTCCCTTCATCATTAGCTTGGGGCAACAATGCACCAAGGGAGTCATCTAATGTAACAATGTAAAGTATGAGCGGCTTGCCCGGGATAGGGGCTGCTAGAACCGGTGGTGTCATCTGGTAATGCTTGATGTCTTCAAATGCATGCTCACACTTATCTTCCCACTTAAACTGGGCATCCTTTTTTATAACCCCTGAGAATGGCTGACATCTTCTCGATAGGTTGGATATAAAGCATCTTAGATACGCCAATCGCCCTTGGAATGATCTGAGTTGAGTTTAACTTTTAGGGGGTGTCATTTATAATATATCCTTAATATTCTACAAATCAATTTCGATTCCCTAGTGTCGATATAACAAACCCAAGAATTTCCTGCTACTCAATGCACACTTTATGGGGTTCATTTTGAGGTTAAATTAACTTAGATGTTCAAAACTACTCTCAAGTCAAAGAGATGGTCTTCCTTTTCTTTACTTTTGACCATGAGATCATCGACATAGCACTCAACTTGATGATGAATGAGTTCATCGAAGATTCGAGTCATAACTCACTGGTATGTGCACCAGCATTTTTAAGGTTGAAAGGAATGACCATATAACAATAGATTTTGATCGGATTCTAAAAACAATGTTTCTTTCATCTTCGGAGGCCATCTTTATTTAGCTATGTCCAGATGAGCCATCTATGAAAGAGAAGACTGCATGAGATGAGGAAATGTCCACCATCAGCTCTAGGATTGGTAGTGAAAATTTGACTTTGGGATATGCCTTATTCAAATCCCTAAAATCGATGCATATGTGAATTTGGCCATTCTTTTACTTAACTGGGACGAAGCTTCTAACCAAGTAGGGTATTTTTTCCCAAATGAAGTCAACATTGATCAGTTTCTTGACATCATAAATGACCTGTTGTTTTATGTTTAATCGCATGCATCGAGGAGCTTGCTTAATAAGGGTGGTAGTAGGCTCTATTACTAATTTATGGACCCTACATTAGGAGCCAATCCATGCATCTCTTCATAACTCCATGTAAAGCAGTCCTTAAACTCAATCAATATCCTAACTAAATATAAGCCAACCAAGCCAATCCATACATCATAAATGACATGTTGGTCAACTTAATCCATTTGACCCAAATGAATTCAAATGAGCCAAAACTAAATCTAAGCCAAACTAAACCAAATAAATTGAACCAAACATCCCAAATGATCATATAAACTTAACCCAACCCTTGGATTGACCCAATTTAACCAATTGGTCAAATTCACCCAACCTAACCCAATTTGACCTAAATGAGTCAAATTGAGCAAAACCTAACCAAATTAACTCCAATTGCATTGAAACTTGAGCTAACCCACTTTTGGCTCATTTTAAATCTATCTGAATTAAATCTAATGCTAAATGATCATTCTACCCTTGGGTTAAGGGCATCACATGAGACAAATCACCCAAGTAAGTGGTCATTTCCATTCTTTGGCCACTTGGTACTCTCTCAATGGTCCACTTAGGCACCTAGGACACTGCCCAACCTGACCCAAGTGGTTGGGTCTGCCATGACCCATGGGAGCTAAAATTACCTCACCCTCCCCATTGGAGCATTTTAAACCCATAGGACACCCATGATTCCTCCTACGTAGCCAACTTACCTCCTCCCTACCACCCATGACTGAGATGGTCGGATAGGCACTAGATGACAAACCCTATCCCACCATCTGATCAAGATGAAGGGGGGTATACTCCCGCTATTTCCACTCAAACATACACAAAAATCATTCCTTAGAGCTCTAGCTACCTAAGATGAGCCGCTAAATCCATTTCCTAAGCTCCCAAGCTCATTCCTCGATCAAAAAATGTCATTCTTGTCGGTCCCAAAATAACAGACTCCCATTTCTGACATAACTTCTCTATTTCTCCATCAAACTGAAATTAACTTTGCATGCACCTTCCCTAGGCCTCCGAGCAAGAATGAATCATCTCCTAAGCTTCTTGAGCATGTGAGGTGGGACTTCAATCAAAGCTAAGCTCCAAATCATCAGTCCATGGCCTTTAGAGTGAACATCAAGGAATTGATCCAATTGTTGCTCAACAAGGCTTCATCTACACTAAATGAAGCTTTCTCAATCATTTGAGCCATCAGTCTTGAGCTCCAGTAATGTAAGCTTCCAAAATTGATCCTTAGGCAAAAATGGGTTGGAGCTTTTTGAAGAAAACTTGCATCTTGTGTGATCTTGACCATTGGATATCCTCCAACTGATGTCGTGAAGGTGTGGGATCCTATTGGAGTTGATCTAAGCTCGGGTTAGTTTGGATCAAGTGAGCAATGGTGGGCGGACTCATTCTCTATCCCTTGAGTGATGTTAGATCATGCACCATCCATTCCATGTGATCAAAATGGATGGTCATGATTAGATCCTCTAGATCAATCTAATTTAATCCTATTAAGCTATGGGATTAATCGTAGCCATCCAATCTTAGATCGAACAATGGAGAAGAAAATGTGTTTGTCACTGCCACGTAGGCACTGAGTCGGATAAGTTTTAAGTAGCCAATCCCATGGTGTCACGTGGAATGCATGCCACATCAATGCGCCACATGGCCCCAATAAGATTAGGCTTTAATTAGGCTTAATTAATCATTTTTAATGTCTGAAACTTCTAAAAATCATAAAAAATACATAGAGAAATTAAAAAAATGTAAATAAATACTCATTTTAAAGGTATTCTAGAGGAGAATTAATTAAAAATAATCTTAACTAATTTAAATAGTAATTAAGGTTTAATTACAAAAGTAATTAGCTTAATTACTCATAAATTACTTGAGCAATTAATCCAAAATTTTGTGGATTAATTTAATTGGATGACCTCTACCACCCATAATTTTCTTGGGATTTATTGCTCACTTAATTAGAAAAATTGACTAATTAAACCTTCACTACTATTTTAAGTTAATTAATGATTAATTAATCCCATGAATAGTAAAAAATTGGTTAATTAAGTTTATTAATCATTATTCAATAGTAAGTGAACTAAGGAAAAGGGTTGGGACCCCTTTCCCTAAGTTCATTTCACCCTTTTTTTCAAATGAAATTAATTAATATTTAACTAATTAATTGAATTACTTTATCAAACTGAAATAATAATCATGTCAAACCTTAATTAATTAAATCATGGGGTAGATTTTTAGGTGTTTAATAACCTAAAGGAGTTTAATGAAATTATGGTTAGTCCACATGTGTGGGAAAATCATAAGAGTAATTAATTAAGTCCCTTAATCTAAATAAATATTAATCATGAGCCAATTGCATTAGCCCCTTTTATTTCCTAAGATCATTGCAAGTTTATTTTCCAAGCATATCATGTTGGCTCATAATTATTTAGTTAATTACTTTGATGTGAAATAGGTAAGGGTAATTAATTCATCTAATTAAGGGTTCAACTTAATTAACCCATAAAATCAACTTAATTACATTTCCTTAAATTAAATCAAATCACTAATGTGGAATGGGTTTAAAATAACAAGTAATGATTTCTCTTCTCTCTTTAAATGAAATCAAATCTAAAACTTAATTAATAAAGCCTTGGTTCACTTTAAATAATTTATTTGATTTGATTGTCCTTAAGAACTAGTTTGGTTGAATGAATCACGTGCTTATATTTGATTGTCCTCTTTCCAATCATGTTTAATTTGGTATGTCATTTGAATTCATGCATCCATCTTTTCAAAATAAAGTAAAATAAAATGGATTTCCTTTATGTAAGCTTGCATGTGTTGATTCAATTTAATATATGTGTGGCTATTATCACTATTAAATCTAATTGTATTTTTTAAAAGCTTATAAATGAATAATAATATGTGGTATGATGCAAGTTATAAATACATAAGAAATGCATGTACTTTTAGCTTAAGTGTATGAATGTTGAGTTATCTTTCCTCTATTCATGTGTCGATTTATATAAGATTAAATGGTAATGGGTATATAGTCTAGACATCTTGGGAACACGAGGCTTTAGCTAGCCCCAAGGAGGTCATTTGATTACCTCACTTCTCTAGTTTAACAAAGACACACACCCATTTGATTTCATTCTTATGTATTTCAACATTAGAATTTTGATATAGGTTTAATTCATATATATAAATGATTCAATCAAAAAAAATATACAATCTTTGCATGATTTTCTTTCCCGCATTTATGTATACATCCATGTGTGTCTAAGAAAAGCAAGTATATAGTCTAGACATCCCGAAGATACAAAGCTTTAGTTAGCCCCAAGGAGGTCATTTGATTACCTCACTTCCTTAGTTTAGTAATGAAACATACTTGCCTATATATCTTTGTACATGTATATGTATATGATTAGTGAATGAAAATCCCATTTTACATTAACATTGCATGCATTCATAATTAACTAAGTTGTTGAATTAATTAGCCATCTGATTTAAAGCTTACTTCCTATGTTCATGTATACAAATTTATATGTTTAAATGCAAATGGGTATATAGTCTTGACATCCCAAGAATACAAGCTTTAGCTAGCCAAGGAGGTCATTTGATTACCTCACTTCCGATTTAACAAAGGCACATGCCTATTTAATTTTTTTTTATGTCCTTTTTGCATAAGAATTGGATAAAGTTTTAAATTAATATGTTTAAATAATTCAATCAAACAAAATATAAATTCTAAACATACACATACATTCATCATTTAAGTGTGCTAAAATATTATGCAATTATAGATACACTTAAGATTAAATCATATGCATGTTATATTTCATGGAAAGGAATGATTTAATTTATGTTATGTGGTAGTAATTAAATTAAATTAATCTTAAGATGCCTTTCATTTTGGGATTATTTAAAGTGATCCTAAACTTAGGATTAATTAAATCATTTAATAAGCCATTCACTAAAGAGAACTAAATCAAATTAATATACATTATAAAGTGACTTAAGGTAGGGATGAAAGAGGGCAATCCTCTTTTCCTCTCTTTATAACACAGTTGCTAAGTGTAATCAAATGAAACAAAAGAAAACACAAATTAAAATTCTCAAATCAATTAAACTACTTCAAGTGAAATCAACCTTTAATGTTAAATTGAATTTTTCTACACTTAGAAAATACAACACTAATGCTTAACAAGACTTACCATGCAAGCCTTAATACACACATTAGAATTAAGTCACCACTTCTAGCTCTAAGTTAGGATGGTGTATGATATGATGTATGTTTGGTTTTATGATTTATTATTTTAGATTGATGTTAGGTGTATGCTTCATAGATTGGATGATAGGCCAATATTAGCCTAATCATGTTTTCTGCAGGGGATTATGCTTAAGGATGCTTAAAAATAAATGTGAATGCTTTTTTTTGTTGCTTAAATCCTTAAGCATAAATCCAAGTTGGGACAGGTGGGCTTAATTACCCATGTGTAGAGTGCTATGCAAATTATAAATACAACTTTGGGAATATATGTATATTTAGTTAACCTCATTTTTATAGGTGTAGTTAGATTTACTTTTCCCACATAAATGTAATTTTGTAATAGGAATTAAGATTAGTGCTATGGGGATTAGGGGTGGCGAAAGGCTTTTATCACAGGGTGCCTGTGATGCCTTTGAAGCAAGCACCATCTAATTCAAGAAGGAACCAAATCATAAATGGAGATATGAAGAAATAAGACCCCATAGCATTTAATACAATTATAATTATTCTTTCATATTCTAGGTTGTATAAGGGTAGAGCTTCGACTACCCATCTTTTCTCTCTTGGGTTGTATGGTACGATACCCTTTTATTCTTTTTGATAGTTTATATAATTGTTTTGATGTATGTTTACAATTGTGCATTAGATGACATGCTTTTCATTATTTCTTAAATGATTGATGCTTTAATGTGTGGCTTGATTAGGCTCTTAGGATAAAAATAACTTATCTACCCAACTAATCACTTAAAACTAAATTTTAAACAACTCATAACCTTATCATAAATCTTAAGACATAAATAAGATAATTAAAAGATTTAGCAACCCCTTAGCTGTATGGTTGTATGTTTCACATCATGCATGCATATTCTTTCTCTCTTGAACATGAAGGATCTCCATCCTTGCATGATAAAGAAATGCTTGACCTGTGAGGGAATCCCTTGTGATGTAGAACACCTTCTTCTAGCTGATTTGACCCATAACCAATTTCATCATGCATTTTGGCATAAGAAATTCTAAAGCCTCTGTGAAAATGATCTGTCTAAAATGAAATAAAATTTGAAAAGATTTTGCATCTATAGATTAAGTCATATGCTCATACCACTCATGTTCTAGTCTCTGGGAGTGCTTTAGGACTTTAGTCTCTTTCTAATTAAATAAACACCCTAGCTATCTTCCAATTCATATGACCGGACTACATGGTTTTAAAATCATAGGTGGAGTTAGTTGGCCACCCGTTATAAGTCTAAGTCACAATTTATTCTCTCTTATGAAGGTAAACCCTTATATCCATCTATTATATTTAGGTCATGCTTTAGCTCATACTAAAGCTCCTTATATTTAAGATCCGAGGTAGCTATTTACTTCAAGCCACGAGCATAAATCCTCACCTCTTGGGCATTCCCACAACCTTGTGTTGCTGGATTATAAGCCTTAGTAATCTAATTAAATTTCAGCTCAAAACATATAAATCTTCTCAACTTCAAAATTATAAAGCCCAACCATAGGATAGATAGAAATGCTCACTAAGCTTACTAGTATCATGAGCATTTCCTACTTATTTCATCAGGATTCCAAAAATATGTCTTCTCCTTGAACTTTCCCAATTGATTTTCCAAATACAACAAATCTTTTCATAGTCTAACCTTGAAATCTTTGGAGATGATAATTGTCTACTTTAATCGAGAGTATTCTTAGGAACTTTCATTTCCTAGGTTGTAATTACAATGGAGGCTTGCCTCCATAGAGAACTTAAGAACCTGGATAAATATAAACATTGCTTTATTCATCCATGTAAAGTAAGGGAAAATCTCTTATACATTCGAAGTCCTATCATGACTTAGGAGTCATTATTATGATTAGTCCATTGTAGGTGATGCCTCTATCTTTCGAGATATTATATTATACCTCAATGTAGATCTCCTCAAAAGTACCCCTTATAATCGGTGTCCTTCTCACCATCATCCTTTTTTTTGGAGTTTGGAGATGTCGATCCTCAAGTAAGGGTTCTTAGACTCATAATGTTGATACACTGGGTCAACCAAAACTATAGTATCTACCAACATCCACTATAATGTAAAGAAGCAGTTGTGCTCGATCTTTAGTAGTAAGTCTTCATTGCTGAATGTAACTCGTAAGATGTCCTTCGAGTGGCATGCCTCCTCTTTAGTAGTAGTCAGCTGAGCTAAGCATATCTCTAGATCAAGTAAGGCCTTAATTAGAGATTCTCTCATTTCTTTGGATAAGACAAAGGCATCGTATATGCTTAACTTAGCTAGAAACTTTCTAAGGTGAGCTAGGACATTGTAATCAAATCTAGCTTTGTCCTTCATAAGCATATCCATGGATGGAGCATATTATGGAGGGGCTATTGCTAACTAGAACCAATGACTTACTTACCCTTATTTGAGGTGCTACCCTAGGAGGTAAAACTTTGCCACTACGTTGGTACACTTTAGTGACTTTTTGGAATGATGAGCTTATGAAAAGTTTGACCTTCTCAATGAGCATACCTATAGCTTCTCCTATTGGATCCTCAGAGTCAGTTGGCTCTAAGTCAATCTCAAGAGGTGAACTCGATTGATTCAGAGAAGGATACCGACTCAATCGAAAAGGAAAGGATCGAAACTACTAGAGCTATTATTTTATTTAGACTGAGAGCTTTCAATAGAATAAAATCAAGAGCATTAGAAGTAGACAATATAAGTAGAATCGCCTTTCTTCATTAATTTCTTTTTGGGTGGAGGTACATGATAAAAATCAAGTAAAGCAGAGGGATTTAGTGCCTTTATCCAGATATAATGCTCCTCTAGAAGAGGAGCTACCAGAAGAGGTGGTAGATGCAATGGAGGGAGTCAAACGGTGGCACTTGGACTATCCTGCAAGTATGGTGAGTCTTTGGCTATCACCCTCCTTGAGTTGTCCTTTGCAACTAGCAAACCTTCCTTTTGTTGGAGGTTTGAGCTACTTCAGGCACCTGCAAGGAAAGCTTCTTGATCTTAGAAATGATCTTCTTAAAGGTTCGGGATAGGGAGATATCCTAACCATCTTTGGTCTTAAGAGGATGGTATCCCTAAGGATTACTAACAACCTGAATGGTTGTTCTAATAAGTATTCTTAGGATAACTATGGCTCTCAACTTGTAGCTATGCTCAAGCTAGTCCTTAAAAATGATAAAATCCTCTAAGACATGGCCTAACATATGGTGGTAGGGGCAATAGCTAGGATCATCATTCTTTCCCACTTTCTATGACCTCTTAGGCTTTAGTAATTGAAAGTTAGGTTTTTTTAAGGGACTCTCAAAGATTTTCCTAATTACCTCCCTCTTGAATTAATATTACTTGTTCAATCTATCGGCAAGAGTAGGTGAAAATTAGCTACCTAGCGATGGATATGAATACCACTGTTGGGTAGACTGCTGAGGTGGTGAAAATGGTCATTGTAGTGGTGGGGTGATGGCGAGGTGGTGAAGAGGAGGTGGAAAAGAAGGTTGAGCTCAGTCTCTCAAAACTCGTCAGTGCTTCCCCACCCAACACAACCCTTCTTCTCAAACACCTTATACGTTTGGGCCTAGATGATTGGTCAAGAAAGGGCAACCTGCTTCCTATTGTAAGCTAGCCTTGTTGATTAATTTCTCAATGTTTTGATGATAAGCCCTTAAGCATGAATGATCGCCATGGATATTCTTGAGAAGAATCTCAATGGCATACATATGTTGGATCATTTCATGCTCAAAAGAATGAGAATGGAATCAATAAGGACTGCTTGAGTTTCTATTTCTACAATGAGGTCGCCTACAATCACCTCACTGAGCCCGCAAACCTCTTGATGAAGATGCTCCAACTCAGAAAGTCTTCACCAAACCATTATAAAAATGCAAATAAACACAATTCTAATGAAAAGGTCAAGAGGAGTGCATTGTCGCCACCTGTTGAAACAACTTCTAAAGTGTGTAATGTGTTCGGGTTCCCATCAAAGATCTTGAAGGTTGGTCACAAAACCTAAATAAAATAAAAAACAAAATAAAACTTGAACCTAAACCTAAAAAAAAAAACCTAAACCCTAAACCTAAAATAAATAAAATGAAATAAACTTAAACTTAAACTAAAATAAATCAACCCTAAACCTAAACCCTAAACTAAATAAAATAAAATAAACTAAAAAAAAATTGAAACCTAAACTAAAATGAACCTAAAATAAAAACATAAAACCTAAACCTAAAAAAGTTAAATAAAAACCAAAACATAAACCTAAAGATAAAAAATAAAACCTAAACCTAAAAAATAAAATAAAAATAAACCTAAACAAAAAATAAACTAAAACTAAACCTAAACCTAAAAAAATAAACTAAAATACAAAAACCTAAACTAAAATAAATAAAACTAAAATAAATAAACTAAACTAAATAAAAATAAATAATAAAATAAACTAAAATAAATACAAGATAAACTAAATAAACTAAAATACTTAATATTTTAAAAAAAAACCCTAAACCCTAAACCCTTAACCCTAAACCATAAATCCTAAACCCTAAACCCTAAATCATAAACTAACCCTAAAACCATAAACCTTAAACCTACAACCCTAAATCCTAAACCCTAAAGTCCTAAACCCTAAACCATAAACTAACCCTAACCACTAAACCCTAAAGCCTAAACTAGCCCTAAACCTATGCTAATCCTTAACATAAATCTAAACTAAATAAAATAAAATAAACTAAAATAAACCCAAACCTGAACTAAAATAAAATAAAAATAAACCTAAATAAAACCTAAAACCTTAACCTAAAAAAATAAAATAAAACCTAAACCTAAACCTAACAATAAAAATAAACCTAAACTTAAAAAAAAAAATAAACTAAACCAAAAAATAAACCTAAACCTAAAAAATAAACTAAAATAAAGAACTATACTAAACCTAAAATAAAATAAACTAAATAAAAATAAAGATAAACAAAATAAAAATAAAATAAACTAAATAAAATAAACTAACTAAACCTAAACCTACCAGTTGACTTAATTTAAAAAAAATAAAAATCCATAAAAAAAACCATAACCCTAAACCCTAAACCCTAAAACCCTCAACCCTAAATCCTAAACCTTGAGCCCTAAACCCTAAACCCTAAAACCATAAACCCTAAATCCTAAACCTACACCTAAAACCATAAACCCTAAACCCTAAACCTAAACAAACTATAAACCAAACCCTAAAGCAAAACCTAACCCTAAACCCTAAACCTTAAAACCTAAACCCTAAATCCTAAATCCTAAACCCTAAACTCTAAAAAACTATAAACTGTAAACCCTAAACTAACCCTAAACACTAAACCCTAAACCTTAAACCCTAAAAACCTTAAACCCTAAAGCCTAAACCCTAAACCCTAAACTCTAAGCTAACCCTAAACCCCAAAAACTATAAACCCTAAAGCCTAAACAGTAAACTCTAAACCATAAACCCTAAACCCTAAACCCTAACCCTAAACCCTAAACCTTAAACCCAAACCTTAAAACCTAAACCTAAACTAAATAAAATATAAAAATAAAATAAATTAAAAAACCTAAACCTAAATAAAATAAAAAATAAAATATAATTAAAACCTAAATTAAAACCTTAAATAAAATAAAATAAACT
The DNA here is from genome assembly GCA_021442155.1 of Cymbidium sinense. Classification (NCBI taxonomy): domain Eukaryota; kingdom Viridiplantae; phylum Streptophyta; class Magnoliopsida; order Asparagales; family Orchidaceae; genus Cymbidium; species Cymbidium sinense. The sequence continues at coordinate 316,305,266 of CM038214.1, read as the reverse complement.
AATAAAAATAAACTAAACTAAAATAAATAAATACCTAAACTAAACTAAATAAAATAAAATAAACCTAAGAATAAAAAACCTAAATAAAATAAAAACTAAATATAAAATAAAAATAAATAAACCTAAAGTAAAACTAAATAAAAATGTAAATCTAAAAATAAACCTAAAAATAAATAAAAAATAAAACCTAAACCCTAAACTAAAAAAACCTAAACCTAAATTAAAAATAACATAAAAAAATAAAATAAACCTAAACCAAAAGTAAAATAACTTAAACTAAAATAAATAAAACCTAAACCTAAACCTAAAATAAAGTAAACCTAAACCCTAAATTAAATAAAATAAAATAAACTAAAAATAAACCTAAACTTAAACTAAAAAAATAAAACTTAAAAATAAACCTAAAATAAAACCCTAAAACATAAACCTAAAAAAATAAAATAAAAACCTAAACCCAAACCTATAATAAAAATAAAACCTAAACATAAAAATTAAAATAAAAAGTAAACTAAACTAAATAATAAATCTAAACTAAAACCTAAACCTAAACCTAAAAAAGAATCTAAATTAAAAAACTTAAACTAAAATAAATAATCTAAAATAGATAAAAATAAAAAATAAGCATAAATAAAAATATAAAATAAAATAAACTAAATAAACAAAAGAAGAAATGTTGAATCTGAATTTATTCTCTGTTAAAAAAAACCAAAAAATCTAAGCCCTAAACTAAAACCTAAACCCTAAACCTAAAACTAATCTAAATCCTAAACCCTAAACCCTAAAACCTAAACCCTAAACCCTAAATCGTAAACCATAAAATGATACAAACCTAACCCTAAACTAAATTAAACCTAAAAATAAAATAAATAAATAAATCTAAACCAAAATAAAAGTGAAAAATAAAATAAAATAAAAACATAAACTAAAACTTAAACCTAATCCTAAACCTAAACAGAAATTAAATATATAAAACTAAACTAAAATAAAATTAATAAAAACCTAAACTATACTAAAATCTAAAAAACCTAAATAAAATAAAATTAAACCTAAAATAAAAATAAAAGAAACCTAAAATAAAATAAAATAAAAATTGAAACGTAAATAATAAACATAAAAATAAAACCTAATATTAAATAAAAAAATCTAAACCCTAAACTAAAAAAAAAACCTAAACCTAAATAAAAATAAAATAAACCTCAACCTAAACTAAAATAAACTAAACTAAAATAAATAAAAACTAAACCTAAAATTGAAATAAACAAAACCTAAACTAAATAAAAATAAAATAAACTAAAAATAAACCTAAACCTAAACCAAAAAAAAACCTAAACTAAAAAGTAAAACCTAAAATAAAAACATAATATCTATAACTAAAAAAATAAAATTAAAACCTAAACCTAAAAATAAAAAATAAAACTCAAACATAAAAAATAAAATAAAAATAAAACTAAACTAAAAAATCAGCCTAAACCTAAACCTAAACTTAAAAAATAAACTAAAATAAAAAATCTAAACCAAAATAAATAAACCTGAAATAAATAAACTAAATAAAATAAAAATAAAAATAAACCTAAATCACAATAAAAAAATAAAATAAACTAAAATAAAAAAAATACTAAATAAACCTAACTTACTAATTTTAAAAAAATAAATAATAATAATAATAATAATAATAATAAAAGCCTAAACTAAACCCAAAACGTTAAAACTAACCTAAACCCTAAACTAATCCTAAAACTAAACCCTAAACTCCTAAACCCTAAAACCCTAAACCTTAAAATCTAAACCCTAAACCCTAAACTAAGAACCTAAACCCTAAACCTAAATCCTAAAACTAAACCTAAAACCTTAAAACTATAAACCCTAAACCTAAACCTAACTAACCTAAACTCCTAAACCCTAAAACCTAAAACACTAAACTCTAAAGCTCTAAACCCTAAACCTAAACCCTAAACCCTAACCTTAAACTCAAAACCATAAACTCTAAAGCCTAAACACAAAACCCTAAACCCTAAACCCTAAACCCTAACCCTAAACCTTAAATCCTAAAAACCTAAAATCCTAAACCAAAATTAAATAAAGCATAAAAATAAAATAAATTGAAAAACCTAAAACTAAATAAAATAAAAAAAATAAAAATATAATTAAAACCTAAATTAAAACCTTAAAATAGAATAAAATAAACTAATAAAAATAAACTAAACTAAAATAAATAAGTGCCTAAACTAAACTAAAAATAAAATAAACCTAAGAAAAAAAAAGCTAAATAAAATAAAAACTAAATGTAAAAGAAAAATAAAATAAACCTAAAGTAAAAAACTAAATAAAAATATAAACCTAAAAATAAACCTAAAAATAAATAAAATAATAAAATAATTCTAAACCTAAAGTAAAATAAACTAAACTAAAATAAATAAAACCTAAACCTAAACCTAAAATAAAGTAAACCTAAACCCTAAATTAAATAAAATAAAATAAACTATAAATAAACCTAAACCTAAACTAAAAAAATAAAACTTAAAAATAAACCTAAAATAAAACCCTAAAACCTAAACCTAAAAAAATAAAATAAAAACCTAAACCTAAACCTATAAATAAAATAAAACCTAAACATAAAAATTAAAATTTAAATAAAGCTCAACTAAAAAAAAAAACCTAAACCAAAACCTAAACCTAAATAATAATCTAAATTAAAAATCATAAACTAAAATACATAAACTAAATTAAATAAAAATAAAAATTAAACATAAATAAAAATAAAAAATAAAATAAACTAAATAAACAAAAGAAGAAATGTTGAATCTGAATTTGTTCTCTGTTAAAAAAAACCAAAAACTCTAAACCCTAAACTAAAATGTAAACCCTAAACCTAAAACTAAATCCTAAATCCTAAACCCTAATCCCTAAACTCTAAACCCTAAACCCTAATCCCAAAATTCTAAACCCAAAAAAAAACATAAACCCTAAATCATAAACCCTAAAATGATACAAACCTAACCTTAAACTAAATAAAACATAAAAATAAAATAAATAAATAAATAAAATAAAATTTAAAAAAAAAAAACCTAAATTAAACCTAAAAAAATAAAAATAAAATAAAAAATAAACCTAAACTAAACTAAAAAATAAAAACCTAAATAAAATAAAACTAAACCTAAAATAAAATAAAACTAACCTAAAATAAAAATAAAATAAATAAAAAAATCAAACCTAAATAATAAACATAAAAATAAACCTAAAAAAAAAAACCTAAACCCTAACCTAAAAAAAAAAACCAAAAATAAAAATAAAATAAACCTATACCTAAATTAAAATAAACAAAACTAAAATAAATAAAACCTAAACCTAAAATTAAAATAAACAAAACCTAAACTAAATAAACCTAAAATTAAAATAAACAAAACCTAAAATTAAAATAAACAAAACCTAAATTAAATAAAATAAAATAAACTAAAAATAAACTTAAACCTAAACCAAAAAAACCTAAACTAAAAAATAAAACCTAAAATAAAACCCTAATATGTAAACCTAAAAAAATAAAATAAAAACCTAAACATAAACCTAAAAATAAAAAATAAAACTGAAACATAAAACATTAAATAAAAATAAAACTAAACTAAAAAATCAACCTAAACCTAAACCTACACTTAAAAATAAATTAAAATAAAAATCTAAACTTAAATAGATAAAACCTAAAATAAATAAACTAAATTAAATAAAAATAAAAATAAACCTAAATCAGAATGAAAAAATAAACTAAAATAAAAAAATGAACTAAATTAACCTCAACGTACCAAGTTATGTAATTTAAAAAATAAATAATAATAACAATAATACAAGCCCAAACGCTAAACCCTAAACCCTAAACCCTAAAACTTAAACCCTAAATACTAAACCCTAAAACCTATAACCCCAAACCCTAAATCCTAAACCCTAAAAACCTAAACTAAATAAAACCTAACAATAAAATAAACAAAAAAACCTTAACCTAATTAAACTAAAAAAGATAAAATAAAATAAGAACCTAAACTAAAACCTAAACCTAAACCTAAACATAAACCAAAAAATAAAATAAAATAAAATAAATAAAAACTAAACTAAAATAAAATAAATAAAAATTTAAATTAAACTAAAAAAGAAAATAAACCTAAAAATAATAAAAGCTAAATATAATAAAAACTATATGTAAAATAAAAATAAAATAAGCTTTAAATAAAATAAAATAAAAACTAAATAAAAACCTAAACCTAACAAATCAACCTAAAAATAAATAAAAAATAAAATCTAAACCCTAAACTAAAACAAACCTAAACCTAAAATAAACAAAATAAAATAAACCTAAACCTAAACTAAAAAACTAAACAAAAATAAATAATACCTAAACTTAAACCTAAAATAAACAAAACCTAAACCCTAAACTAAATAAAATAAAATAAACTAAAAATAAACCTAAACCTAAACTAAAAAATAAAACCTAAAAATAAACCTAAAATAAAAACCTAAAACCTATACCTAAAGAAATAAAATAAAAACCTAAACCTAAACCTAAAAATAAAAAATAAAACCTAAACTTAAAAAATAAAATAAAAATAAAACTAAACTAATAAATAAACATAAACCTAAAAAATAAATTAAAATAAATAAACCAAACTAAATAAAAGTAAAAAAATAAACCTAAATAAAAATAAAATAATAAAATAAACTAAAATTAATAAAAAATAAACTAAATAAACCTAACCTCACTAGTTTACTTAATTTTTTTAAAAAAAACCCTAAACCCTAAACTCTAAACCCTAAGCCCTAAATCCTAAACCTTAAACCCTAAACCATAAGCACTAAAGTTAACCCTAAACCCTAAACCCTAAAAAATCCTGAACCCAAAACCCTAAACCATATGATGACCCTAAACCCTAAAAACCCTAAAAGCTAAAGCCTAAACACTAAACCATAAACCCTAAACCCTAAACCCTAAACCCTAAACCCTAAAACCCTAAACCCTAAACCCTAAACCCTAAACCCTAAAAAACTATAACCTTAAACCTAAACTAAATAAAACCTAAAAATAAAATAAATAAAAAAACCTACACCTAAATAAATTAAAAAAATAAAATAAAATAAAAACCTTAACTAAAACTTGAACCTAAACCTAAAAATAAAATAAAACAAACTAATAAAAGTATTCTAAATACAATAAATAATAACCTAAACAAAATTAAAAAAAATAGAATAAACCTAAGAATAGAAAACCTAAATAACATAAAAACTAAATGTAAAATAAAAATAAATATAACCTAAAATAAACCAAAAATAAAATAAAATAAATACTAAATATAAACCTAAACATAAAATAAAAATAAAATAAACAAAATAAAATAAACCTAAACCTAAAGTAAAATAAACTAAACTATAATAAATAAAACCCAAACCTAAACCTAAAATAAACTAAACCTAAACTTAAACTAAATAAAATAAAATAAACTAAAATTAAACCTAAACCTAAACTAAAAAATAAAACCTAAAAATAAACCTAAAATAAAAACCTAAAACCAAAGCCTAAAAAAATAAAATAAAAACCTAAACCTAAACCTAAACCTAAAAATAGAAAATAAAACCTAAACCTAAAAATAAAATAAAAATAAAACTCAACTAAAAACAAACCCGAACCTAAACCTGAACCTAAAAAATAAACAAAAATAAAAAACCAAAACTAATTTAAATAAGCCTAAAAATAAATAAACTAATCTAAATACAAATTAAAAATAAACATAAATATAAATAAAAAAATAAACTAAAACTGAAACATTATTTAATTAAAAATAAACTAAACTAAATAAAATAAAAACCTAAACCTAAAATAAAAACCTAAAACCAAAGCCTAAAAAAATAAAATAAAAACCTAAACGTAAACCTAAACCTAAAAATAGAAAATAAGCCCTAAACCCTAAAATTAAATAAAAAAAATTCTAACTCTAAACTCTAAACCCTAAACCTACAACCCTAAATCCTAAACCATAAACCCTAGAACATGAAACCCCAAACCCAAAACCTTAAGCCCTAAACCCTAAACCCTAAATCTTATATCTCAAACCCTAAGCCCTAAACCTTAAACCATAAACTCTAAAACTAACCCTAAACCTTAAACCTAGAACCCTAAATCAAAAATCATAAACCCTAGAACCCTAAACCCCAAACCAAAAACCCTAAACCCTTAAACTTAAACCCTAAACCCTAAACCCTAAAAACCCTAAACCCTAAAGCTTAGACACTAAACTCCAAACCCAAAACTCTAAACCCCAAACCATAAATCCTAAACCCTAAACCTAAGCCCTAAACCCTAAAAAGCCTAAACCCTAAAGCCTAAACACTAAACCCTAAACCCTAAACCTTAAACCTTAGATCGTAAGCCTTAAAAACTTAAATGTTTAAAATTTAAAAATAAAATAAAATAAACCCCAATAAAAAAAATAACATAAACCTAAAATAAAATAAATAAAATTAAAAAAAATAAACTAAACTAAATAAAATAAACCTACTAAATAAAAAAAAAAAAACCTAAAATAAATAAACCCTAAACCCTAAACCCTAAATAAAAATATAAATAAAATAAAACCCTAAACTAAAATAAAAAACACTAAATAAACCTAAACCCTAAACCCAAACTAAAATAAAACCCTAAAATAACCTAAATAAAATAAACTAAAACAAAATAAACTAAACCTAAACAAACCTAAATAAATAAAACCTAAACCTAAATAAACCTAAAAATAAACCCTAAATAAACTAAACCTAAACTAAACTAAAAAACCCTAAATAAACTAAACCTAAACTAAACTAAATAAACCCTAAAATATAAACCCTAAAAACCTAAACCTAAATAAATAAATAAATAAACCCTAAAACTAAAACCTAAAATCTAAACCTAAATATAAAATAATAAACTAACTAAAAAATAAACTAAACCTAAAATAAAATAAAATAAACAAATAAATAAACTTAAATAAATAAACTAAACTAAATAAAATAAAAAATAAACCTAAATAAAAATACAAAATAAATAAACTAAAATAAATAAATAATAAACTAATAAAAAACCTCTAAAAATATATAAAACCCTAAACCCTAAATCTATATCCTAAAAAGCTAAACCCTAAACCCTAAACCATAAAACCTAAAACTAACCCTACACCCTAAACCTAAACCTAAATCCTAAACCCTAAATAAACCCTAAACCCCTAAACCCAAAATCTAAAATTAAACCCTAAACCCTAAACCCTAAACCTAAACTAAAACCCTAAACCTAAAATCCTAAACCCTAAACTAAACTAAAACCCTAAACCTAAACCATAAAAAACCTAAACCCAAAAAAATTAAACCTAAACCTAAACCCTAAACCTAAAAAAATCTAAAACCTAAACCCTAAAAACCTAAAAAATAAAATAAAAAATAAAATAACTAAAAAAATTAAACCTAAACCTAAAAAAAATAAATTAAAATAAAACATAAACTAAAAATAAGTAAACCTAAAATAAATAAACTAAATTAAATAAAATAAAAAATAACTTAAAAATAAAATAAACTAAATAAATAAAAAAATTAAATAAAATAAACCTAAAAAAAAATGCTAAATAAACCTAAACCTAAAAAACCTAAACTAAAATAAACTAAACCTAAACCTAAACTAAACCCTAAACCTAAAAAAACCCTAAACCTAAACTAAAATATAAACCTAAAACCCTAAACCTAAACCTAAACCCAACCTAACCTAAATAAAAAACCCTAAACCCAAAACCCAAAACCCAAAAAATAAACCTAAACCTAAACTAAAAAAATAAACCCTAACCTAAACCCTAAACTAAAACCTAAACTAAAACTAAATCATAAAAAACCAAACCTAAAAACCTAAACCTAAAAATAAAACCTAAAAAAATATAAACCTAAAAAAATAAATAAAATAAAACTAACTAAAAAATAAATAAAATAAAACCTAAACCTAAAAAAAATAAACTAAAATAAATAAACCTAAAAAAAAATAAACAAAATAAAATTAAATAAAATAAAAAAATAAACTAAAATAAATAAAAAGTTAAACTAAGTAAACCTAAACATACCAGTTTACTTAATTTTATTTTAAAAAAAACCCTAAATCCTAAACTAAACCCTAAACCCTAAAACTAACCCTAAACTAAATATTAAACCTAAACCCAAAAAACTTAAACCATAAACCTAAAAAAACCCTAAACCCTAAACCTAATCCTAAACCCTAAACCCTAAACCTAACCCTAAACCCTAAACCCTAAACATAAAACCTAAACCCTAAACTATAAATTGTAAACACTAAACCCTAAACCTAAAACCAAATAAACACTAAATAAAACCAAACCATCCTCCCTCTCACACTCTCTCAATTTTACCTCTTGGGATTGGTCGTTTTCTATAATTGTCGCTTTCTGGCTTCTCTACTGAAGCTATCATTTCCTCATGTGACGCCCTTGATTAGAGCAATGGCGAGGCTCGTCTTTATGAATCCCCATCGCCTCTCGAACGCACCGCCTTGCCTCCGACTCTACAGTTTTCTGATTCGATTGCACGCTAATGCACTGTTGTTAAATCATTCAAAGATGCTTTATCCGTAAGATCTAAATGCTTGTTAATCTCATTTTGACATCTTATCGTGGATCCAAGAATGTGTTCGATCAGATGTTGAGAAACTTGCTAAGCCCTTCGAAGTTCGCTTTGGTGGGTAAATTCTCCTTGACGTCCACTCTGATAATATTCGCTTTTCTTTCATAGTTTAAAATTATCGGTACTTTATCTAGTGATCGATCCTCACACATTCTTATTCAACTCTCAAATGATTTAGATTACTTGCGTTTTGCCGTCGTTCTTACTTTGTGCATAATTGTCAAATGAGGCTATTGAAATGGTCTCCCCTCTTTGATGTCAAAGAGGAATCTCCCATTGTCCCTCTTTGGCTTGTTTTTCCTAACATGCTAATACATTATGTCACTCATCAAGTTTTGTTTGTTGTTATGCCTTTTTAGGCCTCTCCAAATAGACCAAGCAACGGCCACTAGATCTAGCCATCTATCATATTCTTGTTGAGATAGACATCACAAAAAATATCCCAAAGAGGTTTGGATTGGCTCCAAAAATTTGGATATAGTCAAAAGTCAATTCAAAATTTTCCTTTGCACTCACCGCAAGATTCACTGCATGATCACTGAATGCTTTGTGCTTCATCCTAATCTCAGAAAAAATTTACCATAGAATATGAATACCATTAATGGAACTGGGAAAACCACTACTCTAGCATATGTGCCTAAAAATACTCAAAAAGAACCTCTCCTCCCTACACCTCCTACTGATCTATCTAGTGGAAAACACTCTGACCTTGGTACTAAAATAGCCATTGAGGGGTGTGACGATACCAATGCCAATTTACCTAACCTCACCGCTAGTAATAACTGGTTTCCCTGATAGTTCTTGCTTCATTTAAATTCTATGAAAATCTGAATGGTAGCCTTATATTGGACACCCAATTAAACAATTTGAATGGGAATCATATAATGGACCAAAACAATGATGACCCTATGGCTTTAACATATTGAGAAAGATATTTGCATTTAATGGTGCCGAACTTCCCCATCTATTTCCTTCGTGAGTGATAATCAATTGCCCAATTTATCACACTCTATCCGATACGGAAGAAGGTGAAATCCCTCTTCTAAAACATTGATAGATTCTTCTACTATTCTCGAACCCAAAAAATCAATCACTTTCTCGATGGAGATAATTTGGATTCGATAGACCCTTTCAAATTGTTAAAACAAAAACCCTACAAAGCAAAATTTTCTAATAATAACCTCACTAGAACCACTCGCTTCTTCTTCCACCCACAAGTAATGTGTCATCATTTCTCCTCTCTTCCTTTCTTTTTTCCTTTTCCTTTTGGTTGTCCCCTTATGATTAATTTTCTTATTTGGAATATCCGGGTTGTGGGTCTCTTCCTCCCCGCAATCGTGTTAGAGTCTTTGTGTTCATAATATCAAGTTACTTGTTCTTATTGAACCTTTCATTAATTCTTCTAAGATTGCTTTTATCGCTAGATCCCTTGGTTTTCATAATTTTTCTTCAATCTTAATAATAAAATTTGGTGCTTTTGGCACAACTCCATCACCATTTCCATCATTGATGATCTTGACCAATTGGTTAATGTCAAAATCTCCTTAGGTGACTTATCGGCTTTTGGCTCTTTATCTATGCTTCTTGTAATAGTTGGTAGAACATCCTTTGGAATCACTTACGCACCTTCCTCGCTAACCTTCCCCGGTTGGTTGGAGGTGATTTCAATACTATCATAGCTAGTTCAAAGAAGGGGAGGATGTTCTCCTAACCTTCATTCCATGGAGGACTTCTCAAATATGATCCTTGATTGCAACCGATCGACATTGGTTTCACTGGTCTAACTTCACATGGCACAACTCTAGACTTTGGCAACTTCTTGATAGACCCTCTTTAATTTCTTTGGATCAATCGGCCTACTACCATTGTTGAGCATTTGAGCAAAAACTTTGTCGACCATGCCCTCTAACCCGCTACTCTCTCCTTTCGATTTCAAAATATGTGGACCCAACATAGTGACTTCATCCAATGTCGCTCACTAATTGGATGGCCCCTATTTTCCTGGATAATTCTAAAGGTATGACTCCTTTTGGCTTAAGCTCAAAAGACTTAAACAAAATCTCAATTGGTGGAACAAACACATTTTAAAAACCTTTTCACAAATCTTAAAGCTATGGAACAAGAGGTTTGTTCTCTTGAAGAGGTCGCCTCAACCGATCCCGAAACTTGAGGAGTTGAACATTGCCAAGAATAACTTGGTTAATTATCAAAACATGGAAGAAACCTATTGGCATCAAAAAAGCCGCAAGAAAACATATTGTGATGGTGACGTAAACACTGGTATTTTCATGCCATTTGTAATAAATGAAAGCCTTAAACTGATTAAGAAAATTAAGAACTCTAATGGTGAATGGATAACCGATAACAATGATATTAAGGATTCTCATACATCATTTCCAAACTTTATTAAATTCTAACTGCTGTCGGGAACTTTATCAAACACCCATCTTATCCCTTCTATGATTAATAAAGTGAGGATAATCATTTACTCACTATGTGTCCTTCCAAAGAGGAGATTAGTAATACTCTTAAGAACATGAACACCGATTGTCGCCCTAACGAACCCACTTCTTTAGCATTGTTGGCCATTTATTAAAATCGACTAGTTGATGATGTTATTGATTTCTTTGATGGCAATCCTATTCCAAATACTTTTCAAGCACTTCTATTATCCTTATTTCCAAAACTAACAATCTCAATCTTGGGGCAATTTTAGACCGATTAGTCTTTGCACCTTTTTCAAAAACTCATTGCTAAATTAATAAATAATAGGCTTAGCCCTTTGCTTCCTAAAATCATCTCCCAAACCAAACTGTTTTGTTAAACACGAGAAATATCGGATAATATTCTTCTTGCTCAAGAGTCGGTTCATGACATTGATGTCCCTTCTAGAGGAGGCAACATCTTATTCAAACTGGACATCGCTAAAGCCTTTGACAATCTCTCATGGATTTTCTCTTCAAATCTAAATTTGTTTGGTTTTTCCGATAGTTTTATCCGATTATAAAAGGTGTATCACTAATGTCCGGTTTTCGTTTATCATGAATGGTGAGTCCATAGGTTTCTTTCCTTCTAGCCATGTTTTGAGGCAAGGTGACCCACTATCACCTTCTCTTTTTATCATCGCTATTGAATACCTTTCTAGGAGCCTTAATGATATTTTCGCTAATAATCTTAATATGTCTTATAAAACTCATGGAGGTTTCCTTATTTCTCATCTTAGCTTTGCGATGATTTCATTATCTTCAACGGCTCCCTTCAACATGTTAAAACCATTAAGAACCTTCTAAATGATTTTGGTAAAGTTAGTGGTCTTTTCTTAATGAAGGAAAATGCGCTTTTATTCCTTCAACCAAGATTCCTCCTAATAGACTTAACCAAATATCCGTAATTACTAATTTTAAGCAAAATCAACTCCTCTTAATTACCTTGGGGCTCGCTTTTAAAGGCCAAAAAAGATCACACCTTTTGATGATCTAATTCAAAAATTTCTAACAAAATTTAGTTTGGGAATTTCATTTACTCTCTTTCTGGGTAGGCTTACCTTGATCAAGAGCACTCTAAATTCCATGCCTATATACCTTCTTCAAACCATTGTGCCTACCAACTCTACCATCAATAGAATTGAGCGTCTCTTAAACAAATTTTTCTGGGGAACCAATACCTCCTCTAAAAGAATGCACTGGTCATCTTGGTCTAAAAGTTGTGGTACTCTTGAAGAGGGAGGTCTGGGATGTAAATCCATCAAAGAAGTTATCAATGCCTTCTCCTACAAACTTTGGTGGAATTTTAGGAGCAAAAATAGTCTTTGGGCAAATTTCATGACTTCTAAATATTGCCAAGGTAAACATCCTCTCATTTGTCCCTTTAAATCGGGTGATTCTCCTGTGGAGAAGACTTTGTTCTGTCAAATGGGATGTAGAATCCTTAATTTTTTGGGGCATAAACTCTGGCAATTCCTTCTTTTGGCAAGACAACTGGAGTGGTTGTGGATCCATTGATGACTTACTCTACACTCACTCCACTTCCGCTATTAGAGTTAATTCATTCTGGCAAAACCACAAGTGGAACACTAGTAAGATTACTGATTCTATTCCTTCCACTTTCTTAAATATGATTACTAATATTCCTATCACTCCTAACAATCATGATCAGATTATCTTTAAGCTATCTCATAATGGGGATTTCAACCTTAAAATGTGTGGCTTCACACTAAAGACACTGTGATTCTTCTATTGTGTTCTCCAAAATTTGGAATAACAATATCCCCTCTTCTTACTCTATTCTAACTTGGCAGTATCCTAAAAAACTTTATTCTGTGACTCTTTGTTGTGGGGTAAAGGGTTTTATTTACCCTCTAAATGTCAATGTTGTTCTATATTGAGAATGTTAACCATGTTTTTGTTAATGGGGCTATTGCCTCTAAAATTTGGATTTGGTATGACGATCTATTCAACACTCAATTTTAATTATTCTTTTACTTTATATCAACTTCTTGAAGTTTACTTTGACAATGCAATTAAAGGTCATATTAAAATCATAATCGCCATTACTCTTATTTGGTTCATATGGATGGACCAAATGAAGCTAAACATTGTGGGATTCGTATGAATCACATGAGGATTATTGCTAGAACTAAAACAAAATTTGTGACTTGTTTAAAGCCAACTTAATTCATCACAAACATTTTAAAGGCGTAAATCAGAAGCTAATAAACTGGCCTCAACCTTCCGCACAGCCTTTACTATCGAAATGATAGAATGGTTTTTGGAAAACCTCTTGATCATATTATTAAAATTAATACCGATGGCTCTATCTCATAATGGCTCGGTGGAGGCATTTTCGTGGATTCTAAGGGTATAGTCCTATGTGCATTTGCTTATCCCCTTATTTCCACCATCCCTTATAGCTTATGGCACCACAAAGCTCTAGAAATTTGTCTTCAAAATGGTCGGCTCAATATTTGGATAGAGGTGGACGCTCTTCTACCGACCTTGACTTTTGACTTCTACCAATATGAGTTTGTACCCTCCTCAAGCAAACTAGGCTCTTCTCTCTCAAAATTTATCACTCACGGAAGGTAACGCTGTTGATTACCTTGCAAATGGTGTAGATTAGACAAGATCATCTTCTTTGATCAATTTACATTACCCAAATACTTGCATTTTGACTTGGACACTTCTTCCTACCTCGTAATTCTCTCTTTTTCCTTTTTTGGTTTCCTTGTGTTCTTTATGGATACTCATAGATATCATTGTTGTCTTGTGCTTGCCATGACTTGTCGCTTTACCCCTTCTCCTTAGTTGGAAGAATTTTATTTTTTTGCATTTACAATATTATGGGGTAGATGTTGAACTATATGCACATCAATATCTTGAATTGGAACCCGCTGAGCTTTGTGTTACCCGTTATCGGGTTTTATAACCAATCCCACTTGGGACTTTAATTTCATTGATACATTCATTTCTAAACCTCGAGAGAATTAACCATTTTGAGGAAGTTATCTATTTGATGGGCTTAGATTTTAGTACTAACTTCTTAACCGCTTTTTTCTCTCCGACAATATGGTTGGAGCATTGCTACTACCTATGTTGCTTCTAGGCAACGATTAGTGTGCATTATGCTTGCGCTTTTTGATGATTATAGTATTTCTTTTTGCTTACATTCCTTGGGACTCTTTCCTCCTTAAAGGCCTAATTCATAAAGGTTTCAACACTTATGAAAGGATTTTCTGCTTCGGACTCAAATCGCCCTTGCTTATATAATGCCTAACCTCGATGCTTTCCGCAAGGGAAGAAATTGTAATACCTGTCTCTTTAATGGTTATTTTGGTCTCAAATCCTTGTACCGGAATGGATTGGGCTTTACTTTTTGGGTTTTGGAGGTTTGCTGCCATGGTTGTTTGTTGATTTGTTTGTTGATTTGGTTTTTTAATCCCTTTGGCCGCCGCATTTTTCTCTGCTTCCCCGCTTTTCCTCCGCTATTTTTTGCCATCTTGCCTCAAGCATCTTAGCAAGTTCGGTTTTGGACCTTTATTGTCTTAAAATTCCGCTTGGTAATGATGTCTTCTATCCCCGCAGAATGGATTTCCTTGTTGGTCGCTCCTTTTGGTTCTTACCGTGTTTACCTCCTCTTTGTTTCATTTTTTGCTCTGTTAACATTTGGGTTGATGTTGACTTTACCAATTGTTTTCACCCTTCATGCTTTGAGGAGATCATGAAAATTAAAGACCATTCTACTCTTCGCTATATGTAACCAATGGTCATCCTATATGCCTACCGATTATGACCGCAATATCCTTGGCAATAGTTAATGTGACAAAGCAACCTCTCAACTGCTTGCTCTTAGACTACTATTGAGCACCTATTGGTTGCAATTTCTTTATTGCTGTTATTTTGCTATTTGGGATATCCCACCTCTACACTAATATCTCTTTGCATAAATGAAATTGTGTTATTTTTTTTCAATACTAGTCTTGCTATTTCTGGTCTTGCTTCCCATGAACAGCAGGTTTGGAGTTTTCAAGGATTATCATTGTGCATCTAGAGATTGTGGGCATGCTTACTCCAAAATTGTCCATGCTACTATTTTCTGATTGATTGCTAACACTGGATGTTGTTGCTTTTCCTTGTTCTCCCATCCTATGCTATGATTGGAACATGTACAACTTGAAGCACATTTCTTTGTTATGCTTGGAATTAATCAATGATTTATCTTATATGCATAATGTTATTGACAAACCCACCTGTTATTATTGTACCTTGCGTAATTGGGTTATGGTTAATAAGCATCCGATCGACATTTCTTTCTCAATGTCACTTATTGGATAGGCTTATGGTGGGGAGCTATTCATTATCTATCCTTTCCTTTATATATATATGTTTTGGAATGGACTAAAACTTGCTTGTATCATTCACTTACCTCTTTTATGCTTGGAACTTCTATTGGAACTTTGCTATTTTGATACTATGAGTTTCATTGGCAAGCTACTCTTTTTGGTTTTGTCTTGAGATTTACCTTTTTGTTTTACCGCTTGGCTCTTTTTGTTGGTTGTAGAATTTTGGTCTCATGCTCAAAGTCGCTTCTATTGTCCTCGGTGAGGGTTTTGGTGATTGCTCGATCTCTTGATATTTATATTTATTTATTTGTTTATCTATGCTTTTACTTGAGGAGTTTTATGGCCAATTTGTTGAGTTTTCTTCCTATCTTGATGTTGCCTCTTAACTGCTATTTTCTGATTTTAATGTTGAGACTCATTTCAATTCACTTGTTGATTTTTTTTATGGCGGTTCCAATGTTGTATTAGTCGCTTGGTTGGCTTTCTCGATTGCCCGCGTAATTTATCTCCTATTTTTCCGACCGCATCACCGCTACCTTTTCGATTGGTGCCTTATGAGCGCTTATTCGAAAGAATGGTATTATGGCCGCTTTAGTCCCTTCCTATCTTGGATGTTGTTGCCTTTTGTCGCCTTTGTTCTCCTGGATTGATTGTTGATCCGATTATCCAATGGAGGCCCCGAATGTCGCTATTGAGCCGCCGCTCTAACTATTTTTTTTGGGTGCTTATTTTGGTTGGTTGCGCTCATTCCTGTGTTGAGCTATGCTATCTTCCTTACTATTGCTTTCTCGTGACATTAATGGGGATTGTTTCTGGGTTGTTTTCAGACCGAAAGATTCATTTACATATCATGTGATTGGGATTAATAAGTATAAGCTCATTGACTTATTTAAGTTTTCAGAAGTTGTCTCCTCTGTAATTTTCTTATGGAGGGATTATATGCTGAACTAATTTCTTTCGAATATGGCTATTCATGAGATTCTGGCTAAGATGGCTCACTCACTTATGTTTATGTATTCTCATGTCAAGATGACTATATTGATGATATTTTTCTTGAATGAGACTCCTTATCCTTCAAATTTAAGAATTACCTATATATTTTAGATATGATTTTGCTTAGGTTTGCGTAATAAAGCTCACAAGAATATCAACAACCGGGTGCTTCCTTCTCACAGTTTGTTGGCTATGATGGTCGTGATGATCTCACCCCTATTGGTTCTAGTAGCTCATGTGATGTAACCCTTCACAAGTTTGGATGCTCATACTTGCATCCGCCTCCAACAGGATGTGATTGAGCCCCAGCCTTCTATCACAATTCCTTACTAACATACTCATATTATGTTATTTTCCTCTAACTTTTGTCTCAGATACCTTAACTGCTCTAATCTCCTTATTATAACTTTGCTGTGTGACTCCTTCTTTTTGTGTCCGCTCCATTATCATGCATTCCCATATCCTCCGTGAGCATTGGCTTTAATCTTACTTATTATGTTAATCATCTTGTATCTTTTGATTATTTTATGCTTTCTTTTACTCTTGGATGTACTAGGGATTTACTCCTTAGCTCAGTAGCTCTTGAAGTAGTCGAGTTTATCCCCTTTTAAGGACCTTGTAACCCTCTTTTTGTGGCAATAAAATACCCCTACATGGGGCTTCCCCTAAAAAAAAAAACCCTAAACTCTAAAACCAACAACCCTAAATGCTAAACCATGAACCCCAAACCCTAAACCCTAAACACTAATCCCTAAACCCTAAAAACCTATAAACCTAGACCTAAACTAAATAAAACCTAAAAATAAAATAAATAAATAAAATTTAAGCCTAAATAAAAAAAGAAAATAAAATAAAAACCTAAGATGAAACCTAAATCTAAACCTAAACCTCATAAATAAAAAATAAACTAAATAAACTTAAACCTACCATATTTCTTAATTTAAAAAAAATAAAAAATAAAAAATAAACAAAATAAAAAAACTCTAACCCTAAACCCTAAACCCTAAACCCTAAACCACAATCATAAACCTTAAACCCTAAATCCTAAAGAATAAGACACTAAATCATAAACCCTAAATCGTAAACCCTAAACCCCAAAACCTACAACCCTAAACCCTAAAAACCTAAACTTAACCTAAATAAAACTTAAAAATAAAAAAAATAAAAACCTAAACCTAAATAAAAATAAATAAAAATTATTACCTAAACTAAAACTTAAACCTAAAACTAAACCTAAAAATAAAATAACATAAAAAGAGAAAAACTAAACTAAAATAAAATAAATTAAAACCTAAACCTAAACTAAAAAAAATAAAATAAACCTAAATAAAATATAAATTGAATAAAAAATAAAAATAAAAAAAAACCTAAAATACAATAAAAACCTAATCCTAAAAAATAAAACTAAAAATAAATAAAAAATAAAACCTAAGCCTTAAACTAAAAAAAACCTTAACCTAAAACAAAAAAAAAAAACCCAAACCTAAACTAAAATAAACTAAACTAAAATAAATAAAACCTAAACCTAAACATAAAAAAAACTAAACCTAAACCCAAAATAAAATAAAATAAAATACACTGAAAATAAACCTAAACATAAACTAGAAAATAAAACCAAAAGATAAACCTAAAATAAAAACCTAAAACTTAAACAAAAAAATAAAATAAAACCTAAACCTAAATAAAATCTAAACCCTAAACCTAAAAAAATAAAATAAAACCTAAACCTTAAACATAAAATAAAAATAAAACTAAACTAAAAAATAAACATATACCTAAACCTAAACCTAAAAAAAATAAATAAAATAAAAATCCTAAAAAAATAAACATAAAATAAATAAAATAAAAATAAACCTAAATAAAATAATAAAATAAACTAAAATGTTACTTAATTTAAAAAAATAAACCTAAACCTCAAACCCTAAGCACTAAATCTTAAACCCTAAACCCTAAACCTTAAAATTAATCCTAATCCCTAAACCCTAAACCTACAACCCTAAACCTGCATCCCTAAACCCTGAACGTAAACCCTAATCCCTAAACCCTGGAACCTAAACCCTAAACCCTAAACTAAACACTAACCCTAACCCTAAACCCTAAACCCTAAAACCCTAAACCTTAAACCCTAAACTAACCCTAAACCCTAGACCCTAAAGCCAAAACCCTAAACCATAAAGCCCTAAACCTTAATCTATCCCTAAACCCTAAGCTAACCATAAACCCTAAACCCTAAGTTGACCAAAAACCCTAAACCCAAACCTAATAAAAATAAAATAAAACTAATAATAATAATAATAAAATAAATAATAAATTAAAAACTAATAATAAAACCTAACTAATACTAATAAAACTAACTAAATAAATAATAATAAAACTAATGTTAAACCTAAAAACTAAAACTAATAAAAATAACTAAAATAAATAATAATAACTAAAACCTAATAAACTAACTAACACCATAAAACCCAAATAAACTATACTAACTAATAAAATAATAATAATAAACTAATAAAAATAAAAAACTAATAATAATAATAATAACTAATAAATAATAAAACTAAACCCTAAACTAATAAAACCAAACCAATATAACCCAATAATAATAAAACTAAAGATAAACAAAACTAAAATCCTGAAACCCCTAAACTAATAAATAAAACTAAAATTGAACCCCATAAACCTAATAAAAACAAACTAAACTAAAAATAATTAATAAACTAAAAACTAATAAAATAAAACTAATAAAACCCAAACTAAAATAAACCCTAAATTAATAACTAAATAATAACTAAACTAAAACCTAACTAAAACTAATAAAACCAAAAAAACTAAAATAAAACTAAAAAAACAATAAACAATAACCCCAATAAACCCAAATAAAAACTAAACATAAAACCAAATAAAACCCAAAACAAAAACTAATAACTAAAATAATAATAATAATAATAAATAAAGTAATAAACTAAACCTTAAATATACTAATAACTAACAAATAAACATAATAAAACTAAAACCTAATAATAATAACAAAAGTAACTTTAATAACTAAACCCTAAATCCTTTTAGTTTAAAAGAAAACCCTAAACTAAAGTACCCTAAACCCTAAAAAAACACTAAACTAAAGCCTAAACACACTAAACCCTAAACTCTAAACCCTAAACCTTAATCTTAAACCCTAAACCCTAAAATCATAAACCATAAAACCCTAAACCCTAAACCCAAAATCCAAAACCTAATACCCCAAACCCCAAATCCTAAACCTAAAACCTACACATAAACTAAATAAAATCTAAAACTAAAATAAATAAAAAAAGGTAAACCTAAATAAAATATAATAAAAACCTAAACTAAAACCTAAACCTAAAACTAAAAATATAATAAAATATAAAATTAAAAATAAACTAAAATAAAATAAAAAAACATAAATTAAACAAAAAAATAAAATAACCCTAAGAATAAAAAAACCTAAATATAATAAAAACTAAATAAAATAATAATAAATAAAATAAAATAAAATAAAACTAAATGAAAACCTAAACCTAAAAAAATAAACCTAAAATAAATAAAACTAAAACCTAAACCCTAAACTAAAAAAGAAAACCTTAACCTAAAATAAAAATAAAATAAACAAAATAAAATAAACCTTAATAAAATTATAATAAACTAAAGTAAAATAAATTTAACCTAAACTTAAACCTAAAATAAACTAAACCTAAACTAAATAAAATGAAATAAATTAAAAATAAACTAAACCTAAACAAAAAAATAAAACCTAAAAATAAACCTAAATTATAAACCTACAACCTAAACCTAGAAAACTAAAATAAAAAATGAAACCTAAAAATAAAAAATAAAATAAAAATAAAACTCAACTAAAAAATAAACCAAACCTAAACCTAAACCTAAACCTAAAAAATAAACTAAAATAAAACCTAAATTAAAATAAATAAACCTAAAATATATAACTAAACTAAGTAAAAAATAAACCTAAATAAAAATAAAAAATAAAGTAAACTAAAATAAATAAAAAGTAAACTAAATATATTAAATAAACCTAACATATGAATTTACTTACTTTTTTTTAAAAACACCTTAAACCCTATATCCTAAACCCTAAACAAAAAAAAATACTAAATATAAACCATAAACCCTAAATTAAATAAAAAATTAAAATAAACAAAACCCTAACCCCAAAACCTAAAACCTAAAACTAACCCTAAACCCTAAACCTAAACCTAAACCACCAGATATTTATTTCTTTAAAAAATCTAAACCCTAAATCCTAAACTCTAAGCCTCAAACCCTAAAGCCTAAAACTATCCTAAACCCTAAACCTGCCTAACCCTAAACCTAAACCCTAATGTTTAAACCCTAGACCCTAATTCTAAATTTAAACTCCAAACTTACAAACCATAAATGCTAAATCCTTAAACCCTAAACACTAAATCCCAAATAAAATATATAAAATATAGAAAACTTAACCCTAAGACCTAAACCCAAAACTAACTAAACTAAACCCTAAACCAAACTAAACCATAAAAACTTAAATCTAAACCCTTAAAACCTAAATCCTAAACCCTAAACCCAAAACCCTAAACCTAAAACCCTAAATCATAAAACCTAAAACCTACAACCCTAAACTAAACTCTAAAACCCAAACTAAACCCTAAACTTACCAAAAATCAAAACCTAAACTAAATAAAACCTAAAATTAAAAAAAGTAAAAAATCTTAACCTAAATAAAATAAATAAAAACCTAAACTAAAACCTAAATCTAAAAATATAATATAATAAAAAATAAAAATAAACTAAATAAAATTAATAAAAACTTAAACTAAACTAAAAAAATATAATAAACCTAAAAATAGAAAACCTAAATAAAATAAAACCCAAACATAAAATAAAAATTAAATAAACCTAAAATATAATAAAATTAAAACTAAATAAAAACCTAAACTTAAAAAATAAGCCTAAAAATAAAACCAAAAAATAAAATGTAAACCCTAAACTAAAAAAATAACTTAAACCTAAAATAAACCTAGACTTAAACTAAAATAAACAAAATTAAAATAAATAAACCTAAACTTAAACCAAAAAAAATAAACTAAACCTAAACTCTAAACTAAATAAAATAAAATAAACTAAAAATAAACCTAAACATAAACTAAAAAAGAAAACTTAAAAATAAACCTAAAAGAATAACCTAAAACTTAAACCTAAAAAAATAAAATAAAAACCTAAACCTAAACCTAAAAATAAAAAATAAAACCTAAAACTAAAAAATTAAATAAAAATAAAACTAAACTTAAAAATAAACATAAACCTAAACCTAAACCTTAAAAAATAAACTTCAATAAAATTCCAAAATTAAAATAAATAAACTAAACTAAATACAAATAAAAAATAAACCTAAAGAAAAAATAAACTAAAATAAATAATAAATAAGCTAAATAAACCTAAATCTATTGGAAGAGATTGAATACTTTCAACATGGAAGAGATTGAATTCAAAATGGAATTTTCATTGATGTTAATTAGTTTCAAACATGATTTATAATATTTCTTTAAGTAGAGCCCATTGATTGGAAGTATTAGGCACTCTCCCTTATGATTAATAAGCTAATAAGATACTCTTTGGTAGTGGCAAAAGGGTCTTCCCAAGTGGGTTCAAACTTGCTTCCCATCTTATGAAGTTCAATAATTAGTCTCCTTAGAATTAAAATAAGCTCTCCTACTTGAAAAGCTCTAGGATAAACTAACTTATTGTGAGCTTGATTCATTTTAGCTTTGTATAACTCAAGGTTTTGGAATGCCCGTAGGCATCTCTTCTTCAAACCTTCAAGCTCTTCTAGCCACAACTTGGCATTCTACTCTCTATTGTGATCTTGCTACACACAGCTATTCTTAGTGATGGGAGTTGGACTTGCTTGTTGTTGTCGAGTGTCTTTCAAGATAGATGAGAGTTTTGTTGAAGGCTTCTACTAAGTTATTTTGGTAGTTAATGGTGGTGCCTTTAGAAAAATTTGTTGATCTCGGCTCTTGAATGCAGTACATTTATTAGATATAATTCATCGAGGCACTCTGAACCTATATACGATATAGTTCCTAAATAACTGGAGCGCATGCTGAGCTGTGACATCTTTGAATGAAATAACTTTCACCCATTTGGAAAAGTAGTTAGTAGCAGCTAAGATGAACCGATGACCCTTGGAAGAAGGAGGATTAATTGGACCCACTATGTCAGTACCCCAACACTCAAATTGCCATGAAGCCAATGTAGGATGTAGAATGTTGGGTGGTTAGTGTAGGACCACACCGTGTATTTGACATTGGTGGCATCGCCTAGCCATATCAATGCAATATTTGATCATCAACGGCCAGTTGTATCATAATCTCTTGATCTTAGCTTTCATCTTTGGACCGGAATGGTTGCTCCACATAATCTTGAGTGTACATCAGTCACGATCTTATGGGCTTCATCCTTGTTAAATAACATAACCACATATGATCAAAAGACTGCCAATACAAGACACCATCCACAAGAGCATAGGAAAGTGCTCTCTACTTCATCTGGTGGCCTTGGGACTTCTGTTGAGGTAGTTTGCCTTTATTTAGGTAATCCATGAATGGTTGCCTCTAATCTAACTCCTCATTCTTCTTGGCAATGGAAACCTCCCCTTCAAGAGAATACTTTTTGATGAGTTCAATATTAATAAGGGATAAGACTTATCTATTTTGGATTTTTATTGATATGGATGCGCGCTTCTAACATGCCAACTCCTTGGCAAGCTTGGCTAAAGCATACTCTACAGTGTTCTCTCCTCGAGGAATCTTATAAATGGTAACCTCTAGGATTTGGGCCAACAACTCCATGGTGTACTTATGGTAGTGATGAAGCTTGGGCTTTATAATCTTATAGAACCCAGTGATTTGGTTGATAACTACCTGAGAACCCCTAAAGATGTTGATGTTCTGGATGCTTAGAGTAATGGCTAACTCCAGACCGATAATCAGAGCCTCATATTTGGCTTTGTTGTTGGTACAAAGATTGGACGGATGATATGAGAATCACATCACATCATGGTCCAGAGTTAAGAGAACTATTCCTACCCCTGCCTTTCCTAAAATAGTAGATTGTGATTCTTCTCCTCTTTGAGAGAAGCTACACCATCAAAGTACATCTCCAAGTGGTGAATGCTAGTATTCCCTAAGTTCATGATTTGTTCATCAAGGATATCATCACTAAGTAGAGAGTCAGAAGTGGGTGTGGTACTAAGAAATCCTCTAGCACTTGTCCTTTACAACATGGAGAGGTATGAAGGTAATGTTAAACTATGAGAGGCATGGACCATCATGTCAACCGTCTGGATAGCGTCGGCCATGTCATGAGATACTATAGTGGATTGATCCTAGAGATTAAGTTCACCTTATGAGGAAGCATGTAGTGCTGTAGCTTTTGGGATGCAAAGATTAAAGCTAGGCAATGCATCTCAATGGGTGGATAATTAGCCTCAGCAGGGATTAGACAACGGCGGAGGTAGTATAGTGCATTTTCCTTCCCTTCTTCTTTCACTTGGGTCAACAAAGCACCAAGGGAGTACTCTAATCTAGTAGTGTAAAGTATAAGCAGCTCGTGATAGTCGCTAAAATCGATCATCGTAATGCTTGATGTCTTCAAAGGCATGTTCACACTTATCATCCCACTTAAACTTGGCATCCTTTTTGGCAAATGCTGGGATTGGCTGACATCTTCCCGATAGGTTGGATATAAAGCATCTTAGATACGCAAAACACTCTTGGAATGATCTGAGTTGAGTTAAACTTTAAGGGGTGGCATTTCTAATATCATCTTGATCTTCTCTGGATCGATTTTGATTCCCTAGTGTCGGACAAAAACCCAAGGAATTTGCCTGAAGCTAATCCAAATGCACACTTCAGGGGATTTAATTTAAGGTAAAATTATCTTAATTGTTTGAAAACTACTCTCAAGTTAAAGAGAGGGTCTTCCTTTTCTCTACTTTTTACCACGACATCATCAACATAGCACTCGACTTGATGATGAATGAGTTTGTTGAAGATTTGAGTCATAGCCCATTGGTATGTAGCACCAAAATTTTTAAGGCTGAAAGGCATGACCTTATAGTAATAGATTCTGATCAGGGTTCTAAAAGCTACATTTTTTTATCTTCAGGGGCCATCTTTATTTAGTTTTATCCATATGAGCCATCCATGAAAGAGAAGATAACATGAGATGAGGCAATGTCCACCATCAGCTCCGGGATTGGTAGTGGAATTCATCTTTTGGACATGCCTTATTTAAATCCCTAAAATCAATGCATATGTGAATTTGACCATTCTTTTTCTTAACTAAGATGACACTAGCTAACCAGGTAGGGTATTTTTCTTCCCGGATGAAGCTAGCATCGATAAGTTTCTTGACTTTAAATGACCTTGTTCTATGTTTAATCGCATGCATCTAGGAACTTGCTTGATAGGGTTAGCGATGCTCTATTGCTAGTTTATGGACCGCTACGGAGCCAATGTGCATCTCTTCATAACTCTATGCAAAGTTGTCCTTAAACTCAGTCAATAGCCTAACTAAGTCATTGATTTCAATTTAATTTAACAAATAACTAATGTATGTCGGGCATGGATCTTATTCAGTTCCTAAGTTGATTTCCTTGAGTTCGTCAAAGGTTGATATCTTCTTTGGACTCTGGCAGTGCATCTTTGACTTCAAAATCATCTAGATCATCTAAAGTTTCTAAGCATAGCTCCTCATATGATTTAATGTGATTTGAAATGAACCTATTAGATTCCAAATGATTGGTGATGACTAAGCAATAATCATCATTATCGACTGGACCCACTGTACTGAATCTTAGTCCCGATCTTGATTAAGAGCTTTTCCATTTGTCTTTTCCATATTCTTTTGAAGTAGTCTGACCTGTGCTTTGACCAAGTATGTAGGATTAACCATTTCTTTGCTAAATTATAAACACAAGGCAAGTACCAATCAAAAGTAATTTTATTACATTTATATAAAAAATCATTCTATATGAATTTCTTGACTTGAGGATGATGCTCCCAGAAAGAACCTCTTAGTCTTCACACTTGTGGATGACTTAGGGGCTTTCTTAATTACCAAACCCTTAGCTTTTTTAGAAGAAAGTGGAGTTAGAGCTAAGGTTCCCAACTGATGCCTAATTGTTTCACATATAGACTTGGATACACTTATGCTTTGCTTTGAGGTCTTGATCATCTTCAAGTGTCACCTCCAAGGGAATCTGAGAAGAGTTGCTAACCGTATAAGGCTCATCCTATGAACTAGATTTTAAGTCTATATGGATAGTGTACTGGTAATGAGACATATCTTCTATTGGGTGACCAATAAGAAGGTTTTCCACCCCTAGGACTACCTCTGAACTGGCTTCTTCCTCTGCCTAGTGGAGGTCAGATCATCCTACCCATATGTTCGAATGGAGTAACAAACTGTGGGTGGAATCTAATGTCATGCTCCTCTTCCTCCTCAAAGTCTATTTTTGCTCCCTTTTATTTTCTTTTTCATTTTATCTTTTCTTTTATTTTTTTCTTTTTCTCTTTCTTTTTCTTTTTCTTTTTCTTTTATTTTTTTAAGCTTTGGCCAAGTTCTGAGAATAGACTTATTGATTTTGAGAGAGATAGTCCATTCTCATATATGTCGACCTCAATGAAGGGCTTGAGATATCCATTGACACACTAGACGATCCAACCTCTCACAAACTTGATACACTGATGAAAAGAGGATGGAACTATGTTGTTCTCATGTATCCATGGTCTCCCAATCGAAGCATTGAAAGATGTATCTGAGTCTATAATGTGAAACTTGGCTTCGGTCTTCCAATCATCTATCTCCAAGGGCAAGATGGAGCCTAAGTGCTGCTGACCTTACGGAGTGTAGATTCAATCTTCCTATCTTAGACTTAGGAGTCTTCTAGACACTAAGACTTCCCAAGTCATAAGACACTTCTAACAATTAGGTAAACACTTAACTTAAGCTTAAAGACTTAGAAGGGTTAACCATAGGATTAGGTTATTCCTTAGGGATTAGGATAATCCACTTACCCTACAACCCAAATCCAATCCATGTTCATCTTCTCAAACTAAACCTCAAGTTCAATTCAGGCATCAAATATAAATCCAAATCTAATCCCAAATTCCAAAACTAAATGATTGATGCCAATGATAAAATCCAAACTTGAAACCCTTCCTAAGCGATATGACCTATCCTATGGACTTAGCCAAATCTTAATCCAAATCAATCCAAAATTAATTGATTTTCTCATAATCGATTTATATCTTCAATCATCTTTCTAAATATAAATCAAATCTACAATCAAATGATCAAAACTAAACCAAACTAAATCAAATTCATTCAAAACCCTTCCTAAGCCACATGATCTATCCCATGGACATAGCCAAATCTTAATCCAAATCAAGTCAAACTCAATTGATTTTCTCATAAATCAATCATCTTCACAAATTTAAATGAAATATACATTTAAATAAATCCAAATAAAAAATACAAACCTAAACCACATGACCCAACTCCATAGTCTTAGCCAAATTCTTTCATTCCAAATCCCGAATTCAATTGATTTTTTTTATGAATCAATCATACCTTCAATCATATTCATAAATATAAATGAAATCTACAATCATCAAGCCAAACCAAAATCAACCCAAGTCAAACCCAACTTAACCTTTTGACTTGAAATGTTCAAATGAACCAAAACCCATTTGAACCCAAGCCAATTGCAACTAAATTTATATATCAATCCCAAATCCATATATAAACTCAACTAAATCAAACTCAACCCAAAATCAAGCCAACTAAACCCAATTGGTCGACTTGATCCAAAGTGGACAATTTGACCTATTTGAGCCAAGTTCTAATGTTACCTAAATTGGATTGAACCAAGCCCATCAAAACCTCCCATCATGATTGTTGATCACCCTAAGTTGATCAATTGTCACAAATTAGGTTAAACCAAGTCAACTTGGTCATTTGACCAAGTCAACCCCTTAACCCATATGAACCCAAACTAGCCAAATTTCAAACTATGCCAAATCCCTTGAAACCAATGATTCATACCAAATCAAAATTAATATTTGAATGTGACTTGACCTTCAATTGAGTCAAACCCAACCCAATTGGCTCTCTTGACCCAAGTTGACCCAAACTAACCTAGAAGACCAAATTAGATCAAATCAAAATATAAATCAAATTCATTACAACCAATGGCTCAAGTTCATTCCAAATTGGTTGTTTAACTAGACCAAAGCTATGATTGGACCCAATTAAACCCAATTGACCTACTTACCCCAAATTGACCTAAAGGTTCAAGTTGGCCAAAATCAAAACAAAATCCAAATTAATAAAAACTAAAGCCTACAATCAATTGGTCAACTAAACCCAAACCAACCCAACCCAAGCATTTGCCAATTTGGTCAAATTGGTCAACTTAACTTGACCCAAATTAATTCAAATGAGCCAAAATCAAATCTAAACCAAAAAAACCAAACCAATTGAACCAAAACATCCCAAATGATCATATGAACTTGACCCCCCTTGGTTTGACCCAATTTGACCAATTGGTCAACTTGACTAACCTAACCAATTTGACCTAAATGAGTCAAATTGAGCCAAACCTAACCAAATCAACTCCAATTAACTTGAAATTTAGGCCACTTTTGGCTCATTTCAAATCTTCCCAAATCAAATCCAATGCTAAATGATCATTTTACCCTTGGGTCAAGGGCATCACATGAGATAAATCACCCATGTAAGTGGCCATTTTCTTTCATTAGCCACTTGTTACTCTCCCAATGGTCCAGCTAGGCACCTAGGACACTACCCAACTCGAGGGGTGGTTGGGTCAATACCCATGGGAGGTGAAATCACCTCACCCTCCCTTTGGCATTTAAAACCCATAGGACACCCATGATTCCTCCTTTGTAGCCACCTTCACACCTTCAACCAAGCAGCCAACTCACCTCCTCCCACCCGACTCCCTAGAATGGGCATTGAGAAAACCTAATCCCATTGTTTGATCAAGATGAAGGGGTATACACCTCATTTCCACTCAAACATACATAAATCATTCCTCAGTCTACCAGAAAGGCTAGCCATTCCAGCTCCTAAGCTCATTCCTCGATCAAAAATGCCATTCCATCATCCCAAAATAAGACACTCCCATTTTTAACTTCCCCATTTCTCCATAAATCTCAAATTAATTTTGCACCTTCCTTAATCATCATGCAAGAACAAATCATCTCCCGCTTCTGAGCATCGGAGGTGGGACTTGATCAAAGCCAAGCTCCAAATCATCTGTTCATGGCCTTCCTAGCAAACGTCAAAGAATTGATCCAATTCCTGCTCGAGAGGGCTTCATCTCCACAAGATGAAGCTTCCTCAATCATTGAAACGATTTTGAGCTCGGCGGTATTCCTGATCCTTAGGCAAAAATGGGTTGGCACTTTTGAAGAAAACTTGCATCTCATGTGACCTTGGTTGGATCCCCTCATTGATGTCATGAAGGTGTGGGATCCTTTTTGGGTGATGCGGGTAGCTTCGGATCAAGGAGCAATGGTGAATGGACTCCATTTTGCTTCACTCGAGTGATGTTAGATCACGAACCATCCGTTCCACATGATGGGGATGGTCATGATTAGATGCAAGATCGATTTATTAAGCCTGGGATTAATCATCAGATCTTAGATGGAATGATGAAAGCGTCACCATCATGCTTGAGTAGGATAAGTTTTAAGTAGCCAATCCATGGCACATGTGGAAATGTCGCCGCGTGGTGCCAGATTAAGCTTTAATTATTAATTAATTATTTAATGAAACTTCTAAAAATAATAAAACATCATAGAGAAATAAAAAAATGCAAATAAATAAATACACATTTTCAAAGTATTTAAGGAGAATTAATAATGATCTTAATTTTGGGTTTAATTATTAATTATTTACTTAATTACTTAATTCCAAATTTTGGGTTAATGGGATGGTTCTTGGGATACTTGGTTAATTAACTTTAGTTTTTAAGTTAATTAATTAATAATGGTTAGTTGGTTTATTAATCATTGTTCAGATAAGTAATAAGGAAAGGGTTGGGACCCCTTTCCTTAAGTTCATTTCACCCTTTTTTAAATGAAATTAATTAAGATTTAACTAATTTATTAAATCACTTAATTAAATTGAAATCATAATCACATCAGACCTTAATTAATTAAATCATGGGGTAGATCTTTTGGTTTTTAACGACCTAGAGGAGTTTAATGATATTATGGTTAGTCTACATGTGTGGGAAAACCATAAGAGTAATTAATTAAGTCTTTTAATCTAATTACTATTAATCATTAGCCAATTGCATTTTTTCTTAGGAACATTGGAAGTTTATTTTCCATGCATATCATGTTGGCTCATAATTATTTAGTTAATTACTTTAAGGTGACATATGCAAGGGTAGTTAATTCATCTAATTAAGGGTTCAACTTAATTATCCAATAAAATCAACTTAATTATATTTCCTTAAATTAAATCAAATCACTAATGTGGGAATGGGTTTAAAACAACAATTGATGATTTCTCTTCTCCTCTTTATATCAGATCAAATCCAAACCTTAATTAATAAAGAAGCTTTGCTTTGCTTTAAATAAACTTATTTGATTTGATTATCCTTAAGAACTAGTTTGGTTGAATGAATCACATGCTTATATTTGATTGTCCTCTTTTCAATCATGTTAAATTTGGTATGTCATTTGTATTCATGCATCCATCTTTTCAAAATCAAGTAAAATAAAATGGATTTCCTTTATGTAAGCTTGCATGTGTTGATTTAATTTAATATATGCAATGCTATTATCACTATTAAATCCAAATGTATTTTTCAAAAGCTTATAAATGAATAATAATATGTGTTATGATGCTAGTTATAAATACATAAGAAATGCATGTGCTTATAGCTTAAGTGTATGAATGTTGAGTTTTTCTTTCCACTATTCAAGTGTTTATTTATATAAGATTGAATGGTAATAGGTATATGGTCTAGACATTTAGGGAACACGAGGCTTTAGCTAGCCCCAAGGAACTCATTTGATTACCTCACTTCCCTTGTTTGTTACTTAGTTGATGAAATCGAAAAGAAGAATTGTTGAATCTAAATTAGTTCTCTGTAAATAAAAAATAAAAAAACAAAAAAAACCAAAAACCTAAACCGTAAACTAATCTTGAACCCTAAACCTTAAAACCTAAAAAACTAAACCTAAACTAAATAAAACCTAAAAATAAAATAAATAAAAAAACCTAAACCTAAATAAAATAATAAAATAAAAAAAAAACTGAAACTAAAACTTAAACCTAAAATCAAATAAAATAAAAAAATAAAACTAACATAAAATAAAATAAATAAAACTTAAACTAAACAAAAATAAAATAAACTAAATTTAAAACCAAATAAAATAAAACTAAATGTAAAATAAAATAAAGTTAACCAAAATAAAATAAAATAAACTAAATAAAACCTAAACCTAAAAAATTAAAATAAACCTATACCTTAAACTAAAAAAACCTAAAATAAACAAAATAAAATAAACATAAACCTAAAACTAAATAAACTAAACTAAAATAAATAAAACCTAAACCTATAAAATAACTAAACTTAAACCTAAACTAAAAACAAAAACCCAAAAATAAACCTAAAATAAAAACCTAAAACTTAAACATAAAAAAAACCTAAACCTAAAAAATAAAATAAAAATAAAACTAAACTAAAAAATAAACATCAACCTAAATAAAACCAAAAAAAATTAACTAGATAAATAACCTAATCTAAAATAAATAAACAAAATTAAATAAAAAAAATAAACCTAAATAAAAATTAGATATAAAATAAACTAAAATAAATAAAAAAATAATCTAAATAAACTAGATAAACCTAAATCTACCGGTTTACTTAATTTTTTTTAAAAAAACTCTAAACCCTAAACCTTATACCCTAAAATGAACCCTAAACCCTAAAACCTAAAAATCCCAAAACCCTAAATCCTAAAACCAACCCCACCACAAAAAAACCTAACCCAAACCCTAACCCAAACCCACCACAACCACTAAACCCAAACCACAAACTAAACTAAAATAAAAAAAATAAAATAAATAAAACTAAAGCCTAAATAAATTAAAAAATTAAAATAAAATAAATACCAAAACTAAAACCTAAACCAAAACAAAAAAAATAAAATATAATATAAAAGTGAAAATAGAGTAAAATAAAATAAAGAAAAACCTAAAATAAACTAAAAAATAAAATAAACCTAAGAATCAAAACCTAAAATAAAAAACTATAAAATAAAAAAATAAAATAAACTTAAATTAAAATAAAATAAAACTAAATTAAACTAAACCTAAAAAAAAATAAACATTAAAATAAAAACTAAAATAAATTAAAAAACATAAACCCTAAACTAAGAAAACAAACCCTAAACCTAAAATAAAAATAAAATAATCAAAATAAAATAAACCTAAACCTAAAATAAAATAAAGTAAACTAAAATAAATAAAACCTAAACATAAATCATAAAATAAATAGAAGAAAATAAACTAAAAATAAACCTAAAACTAAACTAAAAAATAAAACCCAAAAATAAACCTAAAATAAAAATCTAAAACCTAAACCTAAAAATAAAATAAAACCTAATTTAAACCTAAAATAAAAAAATAAAACCTAAACCTAAAAATAAAATAAAATAAAACACTAAAAATAAACCTAAACAAACCTACTTAAACTAAACAAAATAAAACCTAAATTAAAATAAATAAACCAAAAATAAATAAACTAAAAAAAAAAAGAAAAAATAAACCTAAATAAAATAAAGAAATAAAATTAACTAAAATAAATAAAAAATAAACTAAATAAACTAAATAAACCTAAACCTATATGTTTACTTAATTTTTTTTTTAAAAACCCCTAAACCCTAAATCCTAAACCCTAAAATTAACCCTAAACCTGCAAACCTATACCCTAAACCCTAAAATCCCCTAAACCCTAAACCCTAAATCCAAAACCCTAAAGCATAAACCCTAAACCCTAAATCTTGAAGGCATAAACCCTAAAACCCTAAATACTAAACCCTAACACCTACACAAATCCTAAACCCTAAACCCTGAACCCCAAACCCTAAACCTAAACCTAAAGTAACTAAATAAATTAAAAATTAAACCTAAATCATAAAACCTAATAAACTTAAACAAAAACCCTAAGAATGGGCAGAACCTTGATGGCAGGAACATCACCGTCAGCCAGACTTAGTCTAGATCTAGCGGTGGAGGCGAAAGCGGAGGCGACGATTATCGAAGTGGTGGTGGGGGATCTAGAGGTGTTGGTGGAATTGGAGGTGGTGGTGGCATGGTAGTTATAGAGGCGGCGGAGGTTCTGGTGTCTTTGGTGGCGGAAGGAGAGATTAGGGATATGATGGTGGATCCCACTACTCAAGAGGCCAAGGTGGTTCTGATGGGAATTGGAGAAACTGAAGGACGTCCGATCTGATCTGCTACTTATGGAACTGTGTCTTTATAGTAGAGATGATTCTAGTTATCAAAGGTGTTTTATTTGCTCTATGCATGCTCATTTTTTATCTATGTCATCGCTTGTGTCTTAGAAAACTTGGTGTGTTACTTGGCTGATGAAATCAAAAAGAAGAAATGTTGAATCTGAATTTATTCTCTATTAAAAAAAACCAAAATCCCTAAACGCTTAACTAAAACCTGAACCATAGACCTAAAACCTAAACCATCAACCATAAATCGTAAACCCTAAAACCACACTTAAACCACGGATCCACCTGAGCCATAAACCACAGACCCCAAATCCTAAACCCTAAAACTTAAACCTGACCCTGAACCCACCAAAGCCTAGCCCCACTAAACCCTAAACCCTCAGCTAACCCTAGGCAACCAGCCTTAATCTCTAAATCTGACAATTTAAAACCTAAAACATAAAATAAATAAAACAAAAAAATAAAATGAACCAAACATAAATGAAATAAAATAAAATAAAAAATAATAACCTAAACATAAACCTAAACTAAACCAAAGAAACCTAGAGAAAATAAAATAAAGGGTAAAAACTAAACTAAAATAAAATAAATTAAAACTTAAATTATACTTAAAAATAAAACCTAAATAAAATAAAACTAAACCTAAAATAAAATAAAATAAACCAAAATAAAATAAAATAAAAACTAAATAAAAACTTAAACCTAAAAAATAAACTTTAAAATAAATAAACAATAAAACCTAAACCCTAAACTAAAAAGAAAAACCTAAACCTAAAATAAAAATAAACTAAACTAAAATAAATAAAACCTATTCCTAAACCTAAAATAAACTAAACCTAAGCCCTAAATAAAATAAAATAAGCTAAAAATAAACCTAAGCTTAAACTAAATATTAAAACCTAAAAAAAAACCTAAAACCTAAACTTAAAAAAATAAAATAAAAACCTAAACCTAAACCTAAAAAAAAAAAATAAAACCTAAACCTAAAAAATAAAATAATAATAATACTAAACTAAAAAATAAACCTAAACCTAAACCTAAAAAATAAACTAAAATAAAAAACCTAAACTAAAATAAAAATCTTAAAATAAATAAACTAAACAACAACAACAACAACAACAACAAGCCATTATCCCACTAAGTGAGGTCGACTACATGGATCCTTCGTCTCCATTTTGTCCTATTATATGTCGAATTCTCATTCAATTCAAGTATACTAAGGTCATTTTTCATACATCTTAACCATGTCTTTTTAGGTCTACCTCAACTTTTCTTGACATATGCCAAATCTTATGCATGTACTCTCATAATCGGGTCATTAGATGGCCGACCCTTTATGTGGCCAAACCATCTAAGGCAACTCTCTAATTTTATCTACCACTGGAGCTACTCCAACTTTTTCTCGAACATACACATTTTGCATTTTATCTTTAAGAATAAAGCCACTCATTCACCTGAGCATCCCCATCTCTACAACACTTAACTTAGATCATGCTTCTCTTTTATTGGCCAACATTCTGCACCAGAAATCATTGTAGGTCTTACCACCATCTTATAAAATTTTCCCATAGTCTCATACTTTTCTATGGCATAATAGGTCAGATGCATTCCTCCACTTCAGCCATCCAACTTGAATTTTACTAATAACACCTCCATCTATTTCACCATCATTTTGAATTGTAGAGCCTAAATATCTGAATCACTCACTCTTTTTAATGTCACAACACCACCACTATAACTTCTATAACTAAAATTACTCTCCACAAATAAACTAAACTAAATAAAAATAAACCTAAATAAAAATAAAAAATAAAACAAACTGAAATAAATAAAAATTAAACAAAATTAACTTAAACCTACCAGTTTATAAAATTTAAAAAAATAAAAAAAAATGAAAAAACTGTAACCCTAAACATACAACCCTAAACCCTAAACCCTAAACCATAAACCCCTAAATCCTAAACCATAAACCCTAAAACCCCAAGCCATAAACTCTAAAACCCTAAACCCTAAACCTAAACCCTAAAACATACAACCATATACCCTAAACCCTAAAAACTAAACCCTAAACCCTAAAAACCTAAAAACCTAAACCTAAACTAAATAAAACCAAAAAATAAAATAAATAAAAAAAACTAAACATAAATAAAATAAAAAATAAAAAAATAAAATAAAAACCTAAACTAAATTAAAAACATAAACCTAAACCTAAACTTAAACCTAAACCTAAATGTAAAAATAAGATTAAATAAAGAAATAAAAATTAAACTAAAATTAAATAAATAAAAACCTAAACTAAACTAAAAAATAAAATAAACATAATAATAAAAAACCTAAATAAAATAAAAACTAAATGTAAAATAAAAATAAAATAAACCTAAAATAAAAACTAAATAAAAACCTAAACCTAAAAATGAAACTTCAAAATAAATAAAAAATAAAACCTAAACTCTAAACTAAGAAAAAAAACATAAACCTAAAATAAACAAAATAAAATAAACCTAAGCCTAAACTAAAATAAACTAAACTAAAATAAATAAAACCTAAACCTAATCCTTAAAGTAAATAAAATAAAATAAACTAAAAATAAACCTAAACCTAAACTAAAAAATAAAACCTAAAATATAACCTTAAACCTAAACCTAAAAAAGTAAAGTAAAAACCTAAATCTAAACATAAAAATAAAAAATAAAACCTGAACCTAAAAATAAAATAAAAATAAAACAAAAATAAAAAAATAAACATAAGCCTAAATAAAAAGAAAAAAATAAATTAAACTAAAATAAATAAAAATAAGTTAAATAAACTAAGCAAACCTAAACCTACGAGTTTAGTTAATTTTAAAAAAAAATCCCTAAACTCTAAAACTAACCCTAAACCCTAAACCAACAAGCCTAAACCCTAAACCCTAAACCATAGAACCTAAACCCTAAACTCTAAATGAACCCTAAAGCCTAAATCCTAAACCCTAAACCCTAATCCCTAAATCCTAAACTGTAAACCCTAACCCTAACCATAACCATAAACATGAAACCCTAAAACCTTAAACACTAAACCCTAAACCCTAAACTAACTCTAAACCCTTAATTGTAAACCCTAAACACTAAAAGACCTAAACCCTTAAGCCTAAACCTTGAACCCTAAACTAACCCTAAACCCTAAATCATAAACCCTAACCTTAAAACCCTAATCCCTAAAACCCTAAACCATGAAACCCTAAATCATAAACCTTAAATCCTAAACCCTAAACCCTAAACCCTAAACCATAAAAACATAAAAACCTAAACCTAAACTAAATAAAACCTAGAATGCTCCATAGTGTCATGCATTCTCACATCCTGCTAAGCATTAGCCCTAATCTTCCTTTGGCTTTTTATGTTAATCTAATTGTATCTTTTGATTGCTTTAATGCCTTCTTTTGCTTTTGGATGTACTTAGATGGGGATTTATCTAGGTATCTTGTGAAGTTCGAGTTTATCCCCTTTAAGGACCTTGTAACCCTCTTTTTGTGGTAATAAAATACCCCCTACATGGAGTTTCCCAAAAAAAAAACTAAATAAAACCTAGAAATAAAATAAATAAAAAAACCTAAACCTAAATAAAACTAAAAATAAAATAAAATAAAAACCTAAACTAAAACCTAAACCTAAACCTAAAAATAAAATAAAATAAAAAATAAAATAAACTATAATAAATAAAAACCTAAACTAAACTAAAAAATAAAATAAACCTAAGAATAAAAAATCTAAATAAAATAAAAACTAAAAAAAAATAATCCTAAAATTAAATAAAATATGAACTAAATATAAACCTAAACCTTAAAAATAAACCTAAAAAAATAAAAAATAAAACCTAAATCCTAAACTAAAAAAAAACTAAACCTAAAATAAAAATAAAATAAATAAAATAAAATATACCTAAACCTAAACTAAAATAAATAAAACCTAAACCAAAACCTAATCCTTAACTAAATAAAATAAAATAAACTAAAAATAAACCTAAACCTAAGCTAAATAATAAAACCCTAAAAATAAACCTAAAATAAAAACCTTAAACCTAAACCTAAATAAAAAATAAAACCTAAACCTATAGAATAAAATAAAAATAAAACTCAACTAAAAAATAAACCTAAACCTAAAAAATATACTAAAATAAAAAACCTAAACTAAAATAAATAAACTAAATTAAATAAAAATAAAAAATGAACCTAAATAAAAAAATAAAATAAACTCAAATAAATAAAAAATAAACTAAATAAACCTAAACCTTGTGATTTATTTAATTTTAAAAAATAAAAAACTAAACCCTAAACCCTAAACCTTAAACAATAAAACTAACCCTAAACCCTAAACCGAAAACCCTAAAACACTAAACTTTAAAACCTAAACCCTAAACCCTAAACCCTAAACCCTAAAACCCTAAACCCTAAACCCTAAACCTTAAAAGCCTAAACCCTAAACCCTAAACTCTAAACCCTAAAAATTATAACCATAAATCCTAAATCCTAAACTAACCCTAAACCCTAAACCCTAAACTAACCCAAAACCTTAAGAATGGGTAGAACCTCGATGATAGTAACATCACCATCAACTAGGCTCAGTCTAAATCTAGCAGTAGAGGAGAAGGTGGAGGTAATAGTTATCGTAGTGGTGGTGGGGGATCCAGAGGTGCTGGTGGATATGGAGGTGCTGGTCAGAGTAGTTGTGATTATGGAGGTGGGAGGAGTGACGGAGGTTACAGCCGTGGTTGTGGCGGAGGGATAGATTGGGGATATGATGGTAGATCTCGCTACTCGAGAGGTCAGGAATTGGAGAAACTAAAGAATGGTTGATCAAATCTGCTACTTATTGAACTATATCTTTATAGTAGAGAAGGTTCTACTTATGTAAGTTTTTTAATTTGCTCTATGGGTGCTCATTTTTTATCTATCTTGTACTTGTGTCTTAGAAAACATGGGGTGCTACTTGGTTGAAGAAATCAAAAAGAAGAAATGTTGAATCTAAATTTATTCTTTGTTAAAAAAACCTTAAACCCTAAAACCTAAACCTTAAACTTTAACCCAAAACCTAAAGCAAAGCAAAGCAAAACCCTAAACCGTAAACCCAAAACCCTAAACCCAAAACCCTAAACCCTACAATCCCTAAACCCTAAAAACTAAACCCTAAACACTAAACCCTAAATTCTAAACCTTAAACCCTAAACCCTAAACCTTAAACCTAAAATCCTAAACCATAAATTCTAAACCCTAAACCCTAAACCCTAAAACTCTAAACCCTAAACCCTGAACTATATCTTTATAGAGAAGGTGGTTTTAATTTGCTCTATGGGTGCTCATTTTTTATCTATCTTGTGTCTTAGAAACTTGGGGTGCTACTTGGTTGAAGAAATCAAAAAGAAGAAATGTTGATTCTAAATTTATTCTTTGTTACAAAAACCTTAAACCCTAAAACCTAAACCTTAAAATTTAACCCAAAACCTAAAGCCTAAACCCTAAACCCTAAACCCTAAACCGTAAACCCTAAACCCTAAACCCAAAACCCTAAACCCTACAATCCATAAACCCTAAAACTAAACCCTAAACACTAAACCCTAAACTCTAAACCTTAAACCCTAAACCCTAAACCTTAAACCCTAAACCTTAAACCTAAAACCCTAAATCATAAATTCTAAACCCTAAACCCTAAACCAACGGAAAGCTCTAAACTTGATTAAGAAAATTAAGAACCCTAATGGTGGCTGGATAACTGATAATAATGAAATCAAGGATTCTGTTATACATCACTTTCAAAATTTATTAAATTCTAATCCTTCATTAGAAACCCCCTCCAACACCCATCTTATCTCTTCTATGATTACCAATGAGGATAACCATTTGCTCACTATGTGTCCCTCAGAAGCAGAGATTAGTAGTACTCTTAATAGCATGAACAATGATTCTCTTGTACGATGGTTTCCACTCATTTCTTTCAACATTGTTGGCCTTTTATTAAATCTGATCTTGTTAATCGTTATTGACTTCTTTGATGGCGCTCTATTCCATATTTTTCAAGTACTTCTATTGTCCTTATTCCCAAAACCATCAATCTTGAATCCTGGGGTGACTTTAGACCTATTAGTCTTTGTACCTTTTTCCAAAAACTCATTGCTAAACTAATTAATAATAGGATTAGCCCCCTGCTCCATAAAATCATCTCCCCTAACCAAACTAGTTTCGTTAAAAATAGAGCCATATTTGATAATATTCTCCTCGCTCAAGAGCTGGTTCATGACATTGATGTTTCTTCCAGAGGAGGTAATATGCTTTTCAAACTGGACATCTCTAAAGCCTTTGACAACCTCTCATGGGATTTCCTTTTCCAAATCTTGCATTTGTTTGGTTTCTCTGATCATTTTATCCGGCTTATAAAAAGTTGTATCACTAACATCTAGTTTTCTGTCATCTTAAATGGTGAGTCCCTTGGTTTCTTTTCTTTGAGCCATGGTTTGCGTCAAGACCCCTTTCTCCTTCTCTTTTATCATTGTTGGAATATCTTTCGAGAAGCCTCAATGAACTTTTCATCAAAAACCTAACATGGGTTTTAAAACTCATGGTGGTGCTTTCTCATCTTAGCTTTGAGATGATTTTATAATCTTCAATGCCTCCCTTCAACATGTTAAAAATATTAAGAATCTCTTAAATGATTTTGGCAAAGTTAGTGGTCTCTTCCTTAATGACAAAAAAATGTTGTTTTATTCCCTCAGCTAAGATTCCTCCCAATAGATTAAATCAAATCTCCAGAATTACTAATTTTAAGCAAAGTCAACTTCCCATTTATTACCTCGGGGGTCCACTTTTTAAAGGCCAAAAAAGATCTCATCTTTTTGATGACCTTATTCAAAAAATCTCTAATAAAATTTTGGTTTGGGAATTTCATTTACTCTCTTTTGGTGCTAACCTTGATTAAGAGCACTCTTAATTCCATGCCTTTATATCTCATCCAAACCATTGTGTCGACCATCTCTAGCATCAATAGAATTGAGCATCTCTTAAATAAATTTTTCCTGCACATTGGACCTCTTGGTTTAAAAGTTGTGGCACTTTTGACGAAAGTGGTTTTGGTTGTAAGTCCATAAAAGAAGCTATCAATGCCTTTTCCTATAAACTCGGTGGAATTTTAGGAGTAATCAGTCTGGCTAATTTCATGACTGCTAAATATTGCCAGGGTAAGCACCCCCTCATTTGTCCCTTTAAGCCGGGTGACTCCCCTGTGTGGAAAAGACTTTGTTCTATCAAATGGGATGCCGAATCCCTAATTTTTTGGGGCATCAACTCTGGTGCCTCTTTCTTTTGGCAAGATAACTGGAGTGGTTGTGGTTCCATGGATGACTTACTCTACACCCATTCCACTTCCGAGTAGTATACTCTTTCCGGCATAACAATAAGTGGAACAATAGTAAGCTTGTTGATTTTATCCCTTCTACTTTCTGGAATATGGTTACTACTATTCCTATCACTCCTCAAAATCAAGATCATATTCTCTTTAAGCTCTCTCATAATGGTGATTTCAACCTCAAAATGTGTGGCTCCACATTAAAGATACTCATGATTCCTCCTATGTATTCTCTAAACTTTGGAATAAAAATATCCCTATTTCTTATTCGTCTCTTAGCGCATTCAAAAAAATTTTATCCTGTTGATTCCTTGTTGTAAAGGGTTCCATTTACCCTCTAAATGTCAATGTTATTTTCATATTGAGAATGTTAATCATGTCTTTGTTAATGGGGTCATTGCTTCTAAACTTTGGATTTGGTATGATGATTTTTTTAACACTGTCAATTTCAATGGCTCTCTTACTTTATATCAACTTCTTGAAATTTATTTTGATAATACTATTAAAGGTCACATTAAAGTTATCATTGCTATCACTCTTATCTGGTTCATATGGATGGACCAAAATGATGCAAAACACCGTGGTTTATTGCTAGAACTAAAAACAAAATTTGTGACTTGTTTAAAGCCAATCTAATTCATTACAAACATTTCAAAGGCTATAAATTTATGGCCAATAAACTGGGCATAAATTTGCCGGATCAACCTTACTGTCGAAATGACAAGATTGTCTATTGAAAAAAACCTCTTGATCATATTATTAAAATCAATACTGATGGCTCTGTCTCTCATAATGGCTTTGGTTGTGGTGGTATTTTCAAGAACTCTAAGGGTATAGTCCTATGTGCTTTTGCTTATCCCCTTATTTCCTGCATTGTCCCTTTTTTTGAACTTATGGCAGTCTTTAAAGCTCTTGAGATTTGTCTCCAAATGGCTAGATCAATATTTGGATCAAGGTGGATGTTGCTCTCCTGATTGATCTTTTGACTTCCATTAAGAATAACAGCACTGAATTGTACTACCTCCTCAAGCAAACTAGATCTCTTCTTTCCCAACTGATTTTTAACATCACTCATGTTTCATGGAAGGAAATGCTTAGTCGACTACCTTGCCAATCTGGGTGCTAGATCCAATGGTATCATCTTCTTTGATCAACACACCTTACCCAAACACTCATTGCGTGGTTAACTTGGACAATTCTGGGTTTCCTTATCTCAGAACTTAATCTAAATTTTTGATGTTTTCTATCCATTCATCTTTTATCTGTATGCTTCTTTATTTTTTAGTTTTTAGTTCCTTTTTGTGCCTTTTGTGGATGCTTCACATGGATATTACTTGGTGTCTGGATCTTTGTGTCATGCTTTGGTGTTTTAATAGCTCCTCCTTCATTTGGAGGCTCACCGCCATTTACATTGATAAAAGGTTGTTGAGCTATGTGCATCGAATAATCGATAGAATTATGTTGAGCTATGTGTCAAGCTATTTATAACCCCAATCCTACTTGGGTTTCTTATACCAATGCTGGCTGCATTCCTAATCCTAGGAGGTTTAATCATTGCTGGATGGAGATTTTTATTTTGATGGGTTTAGCTACTCCCATGTGGGGGGTTTCCTTCTTTTCTCCCACCTGCTATGGTTATTTTTTGTAGGTTCTCTTACAGGCTGCTGCTAACCTCCCTACACCTTATGACAGACCTATTATTGTGCAGAACTTAGATATTACTTATTGGTTATTATTATATGCTTCTCTCACTTTGCTTGGGTGGAATCTCTGGCATTTTGTAGTTTCTTTCTGCACTGTTTATTTTTTTTCCTGGATGGAGTTTATTCAGATTGTTTCTGGCTGCTTTACCCAGGAGATCCTTTCAGATGTACGAGATTAGGGCTTTGGTCAAGTTCTCTACTTGTCCAAGATTAATTGTTTTTTTGGTTGTTTTCTCATATTCCCTACAGGAATGGTTTTTCTTGTTGGCCTCTCTTTTTAATTATTACTGTGTTTACCCCCTTTTCTCTATTTTCCTTTCTGCTCTTGTTGTTAACATTTGGGATGTATCTTCCTTGTAGCTATTTTCACTCTTTATGCTATGATGGGAACATGCAAATCTTGAAGATCATTCTCTCGCTTGAATTTAATCAAGGGTTTATCTTATATGCATAACTTGGTTATTGGCCAACCTATTGGTTATTACTATCATTATCCTTGGCAATACTGGGTTAATGTGACTAAGCAACCTGCTACTGAACTGTTTGCTCTGAATGTGTCTTACTGGATTGGTTTGTGGTGGGGAGCTGTTCATTACCTATCCCTCCCTATCTGCTACCTTTTCCTCATTCCTACTATTTTCTGTAACTGTATACAGCTGAGTTGGGGTTTTTCCAACTTTCTTGCTACTTGCAGCTTAATTATTTTAATCCAAAGTAGGACTGCTATTGAGCACCAATTGGTTGTAACTTTCCTTATTGCTGCTATTTTGCTGTTTGTGATATCCCATGTCTACTCAAATATCTCTTTGCAGGAATGGAATTGTGTTATTCATTTTAATGCTAGTCATTGGCTTTTTGGGTACTCTTTTCATATTACTGTCTTTGTGAATTATGGTTGTTTTTGATTTGATCTCCCAAGCTTGTACTACTATGGTCAGTGTTTGATCACACATGCTATTGCTGTTTTCATCCTGTATCTATTTCCCATAGTCAGGTTTCTTCTTTTTTATTATGGGATCCATCTTATGTTCTGTCAACTCTTAATGGAATATCCTATGGTCAACTTGTTGATAACTTCTCTCTTAGTTGTTGGCTGATATGGCACCTTGAGGCTACTGTCAATCTTGCTATTTTTGGTCTTGTTTTCCGTGCTCGCAGGGTTTGGAGTTCCTCATCATTCTCGCATTTTGAGGTTGTGGGTAATTCTATTTACTGGGAATTCCTTGAACTCATACATTATCTATTTTATATCCTTTTTATTAATATTTGCTTTTCCTAATGGGTGTATTAACTATAACAATGTCCCCATTTTTTATTTTTGGAATTCTGTTTTCCTTGCACAGCAAGTTTTCTTTATTTTTCTTTCTGTCTTTGATGCTAACATCTGGGATGCTGTTTTTCTTCCTTGCTGTTGTTTTCCCTACCCATGCTATGATGGGAACATGCAATACTTGAAGATCTTTTTTTATGCTTGAAATTAATCAATGGTTTATCTTATATGCATAATTGGGTTATTGGCCAACCTCGTTATTATTGTCATTATCCTTGGCAGAGTTGGATTAAGGTGACTAAGCATCCTGCTACTGATTTGATTTCTCTGAATGTCACTTACTGGATTGGCTTGTGGTGGGGAGCTATTCATTATCTATCCCTCCCTTTCTTTATATATGTTTTTGGGTGGCCTCTTGCCCAGCTTGTTGGTCTTAGCTGCCTTGTTTGTTGGCTGAACTGGATTAACTCTCTTCATGTTGTCTCTGGGGTTTTGGTTTATTTTGTTCAGCAAGCCTCTATTGAAGTTGTTGATTGCTTGGTGGACTTTGCTTTGAACCCCCTTATTGGTTTATTATTTGCTTATCATCGAAATTCATTGGTCTACCTTATCTGCTGTTATTTTCTTCATCTTTTTTCAGATAAACTTGCATCTATTGCACTGTTTATAATGGATGGGTGGCATTATGGCAAGCTAGCTGGTTTTTGTTGTTTTGATTGTTTCTTATCTTGGAGATTTCTTATCTTGGTTTATCAGGACACCTATGTTGGCTTCATCTTTGTTGGTTGTAGGATTTTAGGGTCCTATGTTCAGCAAGCTATTTCGACCTTTTATTCTCGATGGTGATGGTTTTGGTGATTGCTGAGTTGTCGCCTTCAAGATAACTATTTTATGCTCTATCTATTTGGTCATTAACTATTGCCATATCTACTCTGATTGAGAGTTTTTATGGCCAACTTGTAGTCCTTTCCTGTCTTGGATGTTGCTATCTTCACTATTGCTGTCTTGGCTATTTCTTGCTTTGGTTATCCGCTATCCTATTTTTTCTGGATTCTAATGTTGATACTCATTTCAATCCTCTTGTTCATTTTTCTTCTGGTGTGTTCCATTGTTGCATTAGCTATTTTGCTGTTGGGGTTTGCTTCAATGCGTCTTGTTTATGCACTGCTTGTTCATCTCTCGATTATTGTGATGCATTACCTTTGTCTGTCTATCTCTCGGTTCATTAAGTTTGTCTTATCTTTGCTATTCGAAAAGAGCGATATTATGGACAATTGCTGCCTTTTGCTATCTTGTTCTCTTAGTTGTTTGTTG
This sequence comes from Cymbidium sinense, assembly GCA_021442155.1. Taxonomy (NCBI): domain Eukaryota; kingdom Viridiplantae; phylum Streptophyta; class Magnoliopsida; order Asparagales; family Orchidaceae; genus Cymbidium; species Cymbidium sinense. The sequence goes on along the minus strand of CM038214.1, from coordinate 316,260,498 downwards.
AGCTGGATTATCTGAATTTTGGTCTTGAATGCTGCTATTGGAGCTATAGCTCTGCTTTACTTTTGGCTATTTTTGGTTGGTTGCGTCCATTTCTGTGTTGAGCTATCGCTTCCTTTACAATTTTTCTCCAATTATATGGATATTAAAAAGGGGGTTGCTTCCTGCCCTGAAAGTTCCATTTATATATCATATGATTGGGATGGTGTTAATTATAAGCTCATTGACTTGATTAGCATTTCAAGTTGTCCCATCCTATTTTCTTGTGGAGGGATTATATGTTGGTTTGCTTTATTATTTGGATATCCCTTTTCATGAGGCTAAGATGACTAATTCTCTTATGTTTATATATTCTCATGTCAGGATGACTATATTGATGATTCTTTTCTTGAATGGGACACCTTATCATTCAGCTCTTTTCAATTTCCTCTCAATTTTAGATATGATTTTGTTTAGGATTGCAGGTAATCAAGCTCACAAGACTATCAACAACTGTTACCTCCTCCCGTGTTTGTTGGCTATGATGGCGTGATGATCACTCCCTTTTGGTTTGGTAGTAGCTCATGTGATGTAACCCTTCAAGTTTGGATGCTCATATTTGCATCTAACTTGGTGTGAGCACGAGCCTTCTCTATCCAATTTCCTTACTATCGCTCTCAAATTATATTGTTTTCATTTATCTCTTTGTCTGTATTGCCTTAACTGTCCTAATCTCTCTCTCATTATAATTTTCTAGGTGATTCTCTCTTGTTCTCTTGCAGGTTTGCTCCATATTATCATGCACTCTCACATCCTCTAGAGCATTGGCCTTAATCCTCCTTTAGCTTATTATGTTAATCATCTTGTATCTTTTGATTACTTTAATGTCTTCTTTTGCTTTTGGATGTACTTAGATTGGGGATTTACTCCTTAGGCTGATTGTAGCTCTTTGAGCAGTAGTTCTGGAGTTTACCCCCTTTAAGGACCTTGTAACCCTTTTTTATGGCAATAAAATAGCCCCACATGGGGTTTCCTTAAAAATAAAATAAAAAAAACCCCTGAAACGTACAACCTTAAAACCTAAACCCTAAGCCCTAAACTAACCTTAAACCCTAAACCCTAAACTAACCATAATCCCGAACACTAAACCCTAATCGCTAAACCTTGAAAAAAGATGTCATTAGGAGTAGATCTAAAGGATGACCTAATCCTAACATAGTTTTGGTAGCTAAAGAAAATGTCTTCAAGAGGCTTTCCCTTGACTATTAGAGATTTGAATACCCTAAACCCTAACCCTAAATCATATTATAATACTATATATTATAGTATAATGTAGCATCATATATTTGAGCATGTAGTGATGTGTTTTTGGATGTTATATGTTTTGAAATGCTTTAGTATATTATGGTATTGTGCCCTATAGTCTATATTAATATAAATCATAAAAATATTGATTTAATAGATCAGATGATGAAATTTGTTAAGTTTGAAGTGGGAATTAGGTTGTAGTACCAAAGATGTGCTACACCACTTGTAGTCTAAAAAGTAAGATTATATGTTCAAAATAAATATTATATGTTGTAGCATAGTTAAGCATAATATATCATAATATATTATTCTGTGCATTTTAAATTCTTTTAGTATTTTACAATCATGTAGTCGAGCCTATACTAGCATTATTTAAAAAATTGTTGATTTAGACTATGAAATGGTGGAATTTGGACAAATTCATAATAGGTAGAGTATGGCATCATAATGTATTATTTCAATTTAAAATATGTAAGTGATACGATTAAAATATATAGTTTTTTATTATTTAGACTAGATTTATGATTTTTATCTTAACCAATCCCTCATGATGTGATATGCAATGTAATATAATATAATATGTTATAGTATATAATAATATAGGATGGCATAACATAGTGTAGCATCATGCATAATAGCATACTATTGTGTATTACTACTTGTTGTTTAGCATATTTTAGTTTGTTATAGTATGATGTAGTAGAGTTTGTACTGGTGTAATTCATAAAATTACAGATTTATAGGCTGAGATGATGGGATTTAGCCAAATTGAAGGTAAGCTTTAGGGACCATCATTGGGGGTGTGCTATGGTGTGCCATTTAATCAAAAGAATGGAATTTTGCATCGAAAATAAATGTTCATTTTTCAACTAAATTTTTTAAATTTTTTGCTTAAAGTGATTCATTTTAAGATGTAATGTAAGATAATATATTATATGAAAGCATATTAAAATATAATGTACATAACAATATAACTTCACATATATGAATGTGGTTGTGTGTTACTAAATGTTAATGTACATTTTAGTATGTTTTACTTTTGTTATAATACATTGACTCACAAAATGTTAATTTGAAGGTTGAGATGGAAGAATTTGGCCAAATTCACGCACAATAAAGCAACACCAAAATTATGCTATTTTGTACCATTTATAATAAAAAAAATAACAATTTTACATCCAAAATAAACATTATTCATATTCTGAAAAAGTTTGTAATTTGTTCCATTTAAGTGATTCTAATGAGGTGTAATGTTAGACAATATATTATATTATAATAAATTATAATATAACATCATATATTATAATATAATATAGTGTGTTAATTCACACTATAATATTTTTAGCATGATATTGTATAGTTAGTTTGAGCTTGCACCATCAAAAATCCTAAAATGTTGATTACAATGTTAAGATGATGTAATTTGAACAAATACATTATTAGGCTTTTGGTTGAAGTATTAAAGGCATGCATAAGAGAAGAAATAAGATTTGATGAGAATTCCATGTCAAGTACATGGAGGGAGATCCGCTAGGGATCACACATGCATTGGACATGACATGTGAGGGGTCTATATCGAGGGCATATAAGAAGAAAATCTGCTGGGGATAAGTTTTAAATTTGATTTGATTATATGATTTATGGAAAGAAGTTTCACTTGGGATAAGCATCTATAATCCATCGAGGTTAAGATCGATTTGACTTTAATTTGTTTTGTTTTAATTGATGTGGAGGCATATCTGTTAGAGATATGGGCTCGAGTCCACTGGGGATCAAGTATATGAACCTTCCACTAAAGAAGCAGCTTCTGGCTATTTGTTGGGTATTGGGATTTGAGTTTGATTTCATAGATTTATTTAGGGATGTATCCACTGAGAATAAGCATTTGGTTGGATTTTTTTTTTTTGATTTTGACTCTGCTGGGGAGTTGGTTTAATTTGGCTCCACTAGGAGGTTAGTTTTGAATTTGATTTTTTTGATTGACTTGTTTACATATGATTTGGGCCTCCACTAGGGAGAAGGGTGTGATTTAACTCCATTGGGAAAAACTAGATTGGGTTTAATTTAATCTGAGTTAATGTATGGACCATGTTAGTGTGCAATGAACCCACTAAGAAGGGTCTATATCAGCCTTGACATACCTCATGTTTTCAAATCCAAAGCGATAGTCTACTGGCTGCGGGGTATAGCAAGCCAACCTAAGGGGTTACCTTTTGATGTGCAACAGCTATGCAAGGAAGAAGGCATAGAAGACTTACATTTTCCAAAGTAAGGAACAACCACTAGTGTGACCTGTTGGATGCACAATAAATCGAACCTAACCTAGGGTACTAAGTGAATGTTGTTGGGGACTTATGTCAACTCAAAAGTAGTCAAGATTAATTTTATCTTAATTTCATGTGATTTGATATCATTTATTTGGTTTAGTTTGATTTCAAATTAAGGGCATATCCATTGGGGATGTGAGCTCGATCAAATTTGATAGATTTAATTTATGGACCATGTCGGTGTGCGATGGACCCACTAAGAAGGGGCTATATCGGACTTGTCCTATCTCAGATTTACAAATCCAAAGGGATAGTCTACTGGCTATGGGGTAGAGCAAGCCAACCTATGGGGTTACCTTTGGTGTGTAATGGCTATGCTAGGAAGAAGGTGTAGCATACTTACATCTTCTAAAGCAGGGAACAACCACTGGGGTGACCAGTTAGTAGCACAACAAATGGAACCCAACTTAGGGGCGACTACTGAGTGAATGTCGCTAGGGACTTATATCAACTCAAGAGTAGTTAGGAAATTCCTATTGGGAGTTTTGCTGACATTTCCCTAAAGATAAGATGCCTACTTGGGAAAAGGTACTGCTAAGGGTGTCCTCCTAATCCACAAGTGTGCGAGGGACCCTATTAGTGTGCGGTATAAGTCCACTGACTTATCACCCCATTATAAATGCTTGGTATATTTCAGATTTATTCAACATCAAACCTAAATCAATTCCAACCAAATTGATTTACTCCTAACTCAAATCAATTCCACATTATTGAAATCCATAATTAATTCCAAATAATTGAAGCACATGATTGAAATTCCAGATTCAAAACATTTTCTAAGTCCTTTATTTCCCTCTTAAGGACTTAATCTAAATCAAATCTAAATCAATTCAAACTCATGAAATTTTCTCAAAACTCATTTATATTCTCATTTATAATCACATATATAAATGAAATATAAGTTCAAATCAATCAAACTAAATCCAAAATTCAAATCCAAATCAAAAATATTTCTTAAGTCCTTTATTTCCCTCTTAAGGACTTAGCCTAAATCAAGTTCAAACCACTTCAAATCCTTGAAATTTTCTCATAACCCATTTATATTTTCAATTATATTCACATATATAAATGAATATATAAATTCAAACTCCAAAAAATCAAACTCAAATTCATTCAAAATCCAACCAAAGCCTTTCAAGTCAAAATCTTGAACTTAGTCAAATCAATTTCAAATGAAGCCAAACCCTTGATTTTTCATCATGATTCAATCAATCCTTCAATCATGAATCCAAATATAAACACAAACTTCAATCATCAAATCAAAACTCAATTCAAAAATCAAACTTAAGTCAAACCCATGTTCAGTCTTTGAACTTGAAATTGTCAAATGAAACAAAACTCATTTGACTTTAAACCTCTTGCAAATGGATTTATATTTCAATCATAAGTCCATATGTAAGTTCAATCAAACTCAAATAAAGCTTTGACCAAGCCATTTGACCTACTTAGGCTCACTTGACCCAAAGTGACCTAAAGTACCCTTATGAGCCAAATTCTAATCCTAACCAAATTATATTGAACTAAGCCCTCCTAAGCCTCTCATCATGATCAACAATCATCATGAGATGATCAATCACTCAAATTGGGTTAAACCAAGTCAAACCTATGGGTTGACCAAGTTAACACTTAGCCAAAATGAAACCCAACATAGCCAAATTCCACCATAGGCCAAATTGATTAAAACTGATGATCTAAGTTCATTCATGACCAATGTTTGAACTTAACCAAGTCAACATTTGAGCCTAACCTCGCCCAATTGGCCACTTGACCTAAGTTGACCCAACTTTATCTAAAAGGTCAAAATATGTTAAAACTTGATCTACGACAAATTGATTGAAATCAGTGGGTCAAGTTCATTCCAAAATGATTGTTGAACTTGACCAAAGCCTCAATTGGCCAACTAGACCTAACCTAGCCCAATTGACCTTGAACCCAACCTGACCTAAAGGGTTAAATTGAGCCAAATTTGAACTTAACCAAATTTATTGGAAACAAAGATACTAATCCATTTCATATGACCAACCAAACATGAACCAACCCATGACCTAACCCAAATTGGTCAAATAGTCAATTTGGTCAACTTGACCCATTTGACCTAAATGAAATCAATTGAACCAAAACCAAATATAAACCAAATCGAATCAAACCAAAGCCACCAAAACATTTCAAATGTTCATATGAACTTGACCCAACCCTTGGTTTGACCCAATTTGACCAATTGGTCAACTTGACACAAGTTGACCCATTTTGACCTAAATGGGTCAACATGAGCCAAATCACATCAAACCAACTACAAATTCAATGAAACTTGGCCTAACCCATTTTTCAAACATATCAATCAAATTCATATTGAAATCTAAGCCAAATGAACATTTTACCCCTAGGTCAAAGGGTAAATTTTGGCTAATTCCACTTGGAATTTGGTTAAATCATCTCCATAATCACTTGGCACCCTCTTAATGGATCAAGTGAACATTAGGGACTATGGTGCACCAAACCCAATGGGTTTGGGGCAGCCCAACCTAGCTTCAGGTCAAAACTGACCACTTGCTTGAAATTGGCCACATGGAATCCTCCCTCCACTTGATTTAAGCATATGGCCACCTCATCCACTCCTCCTTTGGCCAAAGCTAGGACACCTCTATGACTAATGATCCCATTACATAAGCTTAATTGGATCAAAATGGCAAGTGAAGGTACAATCATCTGATCCTTCAAGAAGGAGATATACTCCCCCTAATTCAATTCAATCTTCAGTGTGTCATACTCGATTGAGCTAAAGGAAGACAGAGGGGCCATTGCCAAGTGATCCCAAGCTTCCGAGAGCCCATTTGAATTTCTCATTTTTGGATTTCCCCAAATCAAAAATAGTGGAGCGAAGTGGAAATCCAACTTACTTCATACTTCAAACCAAGCTAATTCCTCCTTCGAGCACCCTCAGAACATCAAGTCGAGTTCACCCAAGCTCTAAAGGTAAGGGAGGATTTACTTGATCAAGACTGAGCTCAAGTGCAAGTGGAGTTGGCCTCTAGAAGCATCTACCCAATTTCAACACCTCCAAACTTCAACAAAGCTTCATCTCCACATGACAAAGCTTCTCCAAGGGAATAGAGCACCGGTGATCACCTCCAGCGATGTTAGCCATTAAATCAAGCCTATTTTCAATATTGCTTGGAGCTTTGTGAAGTGAATTTTAATCCTGTGCAAATCTAGCCCTTAGATGAGTTTGCCTTTGTTCCTAGATGGTGTGGGTAAATTTTGGCATCAATCTGAGCTCAATCAAGCTCATATCATCCCCCAAAAGATGGATGGTGTCCATTCTTCATAGAGAAGAATAGGTAAGGATCATAGGACATCCATCCATGCATTTTGGATGGATGGCCATGATTAAACATAGACGGGCTAATCCCTTTAGATCGGCACTTTAACCCGTCACCTTGATTAGATGGGTGAGAAGAGACGGGTGAGAAGAAAATGCGTAGCACTGCCGCTGACATGCGCTATGATGTGACTACTTTAATATTGAATCCCATCATGCCATGTGAAAGCGTAAGCCACGTCAGCGGCCCACGTGGCACTGATGAGGTTAAACATTTTAATTAGGCTATTTAATTATTAATTAACCATGAAATTTTTTAAATTCATATATAAGCCTAAAAAAATTAAAAAAATATGAAATAAGTTGCATTATATAGATAATTGAACATAGAATATTCTAAAAATGATTTAAATGATTTTTGAATAGTGCTTTTCTCTAAATTTAGGTTTTATTAGGAATGTTATTTTGCCAATTACCCTCTAATTACTCCATTGATTAATCCTAAACTTCTTGTGCTTAATTAGTGGGATGACCCCCTACCTCCCCTAACTTTCTTAGGATTTATTGGTAGCTTAATTAGAGGAATTTCTATTTCAGTCCTTAATCACTCCCTTAATGTAATTAAGCTTAATTAAGGGTATAATTAGTGATCTAACCCTCTGATTGAGTCAATTATGTTTTGATTAAGTGAATATGAGGTTTAGGAATAATTTTGGGATACTTTGCTTAATTTATTCCTTAAATAACCTTTTCCTTCTTAATTCAACCTTAATTAAGGGTTAATTCACTAATTACCCAAATAATTAATTTCATAAAATTCTAAAACTTTCTAGGACTCAATTAATCTATCTTGGGTAGATGCTTAGGTGCTCAATAATCTAAGTGCATTAAGGAAATCAAAACCCAACTCACATGTGTGAGAGGGGTTATGAAAGTACTTAAGTTAAACCTCTTTGTTTAATTAATCATTAATCATGAGCCAATTGCATTAGGCCCTTTTCTTTCTAGGTGCATTACTGATTTAAATTTCTTGTGTGATTTTATGTCATCTCATTAGCTCATAATTATTTGATTAAGTATACGAAGGTGGCATAGGTAAGGGGTAATTAACACAATTAATTCATAACTTAACCTAACAAAAGCATAAAATTGATCTAATCATCTAAAAATTAAATGAAAACAACAAACATATGTGGGAATGGGTTAGGAATAGAAAATTGACTTGATTTCCTTCTTTAAAAATAACTTGATTTCATTCTTTAAAAATTAATTAGGGTGAATGTGTTTACAAAATCAAATTAAACCAAATTAAATCAAACTCAAAACAAAATCAAACCTTCTTTAAAAATAACTTGATTTCCTTTAAGCTTTCTTATTTCATAAGATTATCTTTAGAAATTAATTAGGGTGAATGTGTTTACATGCTTTCATCACTTTAGTTCTTTCTTAACATGCTAAATGTGTATGTCATGTGAATTTCATGCATTCATGCTTTTCAAAAATCAAATTGAAAATGAAATGTTTTCCTTATGTCAAATTGCATGTTTTAGATATAGTAAAATATGAATGGCTATTATCACTACTAAATCAAAAGCTATTTTCAAAATCTATAAATCAAATACCTAAAATTTAAAGTGTGCTACTTATAATCCTTTATAAGCTTGCATGTTGATATAATTATGAAGGTGTGCATGGTGCAGCTTTCCTTCTCTCTTCTTTTAGCATAGTTTTGAATAGGATTTGACAAAGTGTATAGTTTATTTTAAAAGAATACAACACTTGCCCAACACCATTCCTATTCATTCCTATTCTATTACTTAAGTAGGACATCCACACTTGTACAAATAAATTGCATAAACAAAATAAATAAATAAATAAATACAAACTTTTTGCATTTTTCTTTTTCCATTCATTTCTTTTGAACATGTGATTATATTTAAGGAAAGTGGTATATTAGTCTAGACAACCCCGGGGTTGCAAGGCTTTAAGTAAGCCCTAAGTAGGTGTTATACCTTACACCCCTGGTGCTAATAATGTTGTCGTACTCACTTATGCCTTTCATACATACATGTGTGCATGTGAAAAATGGATAAGAAAACCCGTTCTACTTAATGAAAATCATGCATCAAATCTATTCAAATTTTCTTAAGTAACTCTCTTAGCATTCATCATAAAGTGTGCTAAAAATTCTCATTTGTATGTATAGATATGCTTAGGATCCATCCATATGCATGTTATACATGTTGAGAAAGAAATGAAATGATGCGTGTTTCATAATATTAATTCACTTTACTTAATCTTAAAATGCCTTTCTTTTTAAATAGGATTGTTTAGGGAAAATCTAAACATAGGATTAATTAAAACACATAATAAAAAATTCACTAAACAAAACTAAACATGAGTCCACTTTAGAAATTACTTATGATAGGGAAGGAAAGAGAAGTTCCCTTCTCTTTTCCCTCTCTTTAAAACTTAGTAATTAATTGTAAGATTCACTTAAACAAAAGAAAATTACAAAATAAAATCAACCTAAACCAACTAAACACTTAAATGAAATCACCCATCTAAGTTGAACACATTTACACTTAGAAAATTCAAGACTTAAAGCGATAGCTAAGCTTGCCACACAAACCTTTTAAAGCACACACATTAGCTTAAGTCACCACTTCTTGCTTTAGGTTAGGATGGTGCATGGCTTGATGTTTGCTTTTATTTTGTGATGTATTGTTTCTAGTCTAGATATTAGGGTGAATGTGCATAGAATGAATGGTAGAACGATCTAGTCTAATCATTATTTTATGCAGGGATTATGCTTAAGGGGCGTTGTAATAAAAATATAAATGCTCTTGTTGTGCAGGTGCTTATACCCCTAAGCATAATCCAATAGTCTAGGTGGACTTGGTTACCATTTATGAGGTGCTAAGTCCAATATACATGCTTGAGATTTGTATGGTTTGTTTAGCTAATCTTTATTTTGCAGGTGCTAGTTAGACTTACTTTTTATTTTCATGTAATTTTTTCAATTAAGATTTTGGAATGAATGTTATGGGGGATTAGGATGAGCATTGGTCATAAGATCTCATCTTATGTACCATGTGAAGCCTTTGGAGTATCCATATTCCAACCATCCAAAAGAAGGAACCAAAGAACAAAGAAGAATGAAGAAAGAAGAAAGAATAATGAAGAAATGAAGAATGAAGACCCCATAACTTGAATTTCCTTACTTGATTGTAATTAATTCATTTGTAATTTAGATTGTATAAGGGTAGAGCTCGGTTACCCAATTTTTTTTCAAGTTTGCACGGTGGTGCCCGATCATAAATTGCCTTTTATTCTTTTGTGTTAGCTTTATAAAATATTTGAAGTTTTGTTTAGCTTGTGCATTAAGATGGCATCCTTTTTCTAGTTTCCTCCTTGCTTGATGTATGGCCTGGATGGCGATTAGGCTCTTAGGAAAAATAAAAAATCTTTTACCAAATTAATCAACTCAAAATTAAAGATAAACAACTCATAACCTCATTTAAAGCCTAAGTTAAAATCAAGATAAAAGAATTAGCAACCCCTTAGCTGGATGAGTATTTATTTTATAACATCATGCATAAATGCATATTATTCCACTCTTGATTGGAGGTCTTCCACCTTTGCCAGAGAAACTTGGCTTGACCTTTTAGAGTTATAGTGGAAACACTCCTCCCTCTCACTAAATTTGGCCAATAATCTTAGTTCTCATGCATTAGGCATATGAATTCTATAAGCTTGAGTCAAATGATTGTCCAAAAATGAAAATAAAAAAAAATGTAATATGCTTTGCATTAGATCTAGGTCATTTTCATGCCCTTACATGATCTAGTCTCTTAGGGAGTAAGTTTAAGGACTTAGTCTCTTTCTAAATAAATAATAACCTAGCTATCTTGCATAAAGCATATGATTTTTTACATGAATTTAAAATTGTAGGAGGAGTTAGTTGGCGGCCACCCCCAGACAGTTGTAATTCCAAGCAATCAGGTGATTTGTTCTATTTTGTGGAGGCAAACCAAATACCCATTTTCTCCTTAGATTTAGGTCATGCTTTTGTCCATTGCCAAAGCTCCCTAGATTTAGGTTCTGAGGCTACTTTCCCCTTTTTGGGCCATAAGTATAAATCTCACCTCTTAGGCACTTCCATAATCTTGTGTTGTGGAATCATAAGCCCTAAATTTATAATGAAAAAAAATTGAACCCAAACAAATTAAATCAATTTCAAAAATATAAAGCCTAACCATAGGATAGTTTAAGATGCTCACTAGGTTTCCTAGCATCGTGAGCATTTCCTACTTATCTTCCTTTGGCTTTAATAGTAACTCCCTCTCTTTGAGAAATCCCATTTGATCTTCCAAAATAAACTAATCAATTGATAGTCCTACCTATTGAAATCTTTGGAGATAATGACCATTTACCTTAATTGATAGTATTCCTAAGAAATCCCCTTCCTTTGGATGTAATTAACTATGGAAGCTTGCCCCTATAGGGAACTTAACGAACTGAGTTTAAATTTTCCATGTGAAGTAGGGTAGAATCTCTGTAGACATGCAGACCCATTATCCTTAGGAGTCCTTATTGAGGTGATTAGGTCCATTATAGGGTGGTGACTTCTATCTTTCAAGATAGTATACCTCTCCTTTTCATACCCGATCACTGTCAATAAGAACATCTACAAATCTACATGGTGTCCAAATAAATAAAAGAAGTATATTTCTATCTTCATTTTATTTCGCATGGATTGAAGATGGAAATATACATTCCTTAAAAATTATATATAAAAATTTCACCGCACTCACCTTAAAATCCTTGCGCCTTGATCGAAGTCCCACCTCCCTTGCCCTGAGAACTTGGGAAAAGGCTTGGATCAACTCGATTGACTCCTCTGAAGATGCTTGCAAGAGGAATTGAGCTGATTTTGTGTATTGAGTAAGTTGAAAAAGTGGTGGAGCTCCCCTATTTTTGGTTTGAAGAAACATAGAATAAGAGAATTGGAGATGGGTCTAGGAAGCTTGGAGAGACTTGTTAATACTTTCTCTGAGTTCCCTAAGCTCAATCGAGTGTGTGTGTCTTCGATTCAAGTGGAATTAGGGGAAGTATATCTCCCCCTAGGTGAATCAAATGGTCATGAGTGCTTATACCATTTTGATCAGATTCACCTCCTTGAGTGGGTTTATTAGGCTGTTTAGGGTGGCCTGGCATTCGGTTTGGCTAAAGAGAGGTATTGGAAGAGTGCCATGTGCTTGAAATGGGTGGAGGAATGATTCTCATGTGCTCATGTCAAGTGGTGGTTGGTTTTGACCTTTGGTTGGGTTTGGATGACCCAAACCAAATGGGTCATGTGCACCATGTCCACTAGTAATCATTTTGTCCATTAAGAGGATGCCAAGTGTCCATGAATAAGAATTGACCAAATTCTAGGTGGTTTTGATTTTAGGTTACCCTATGGCCTAGGGGTAAAATGGTCATTTGTCTTTGATTTCAATTTGAATATGTTTGGTATGATTGAAAAATGGTTTGGGCCAAGTTTCAACTAATTTGGAGTTGGTTTGATGTGATTTGGCTCATGTTGACTCATTTAGGTCAAAATGGGTCAACTTGGGTCAAGTTGATCAATTGGTCAAATTGGGTCAAACCAAGGGTCAAGTTCATATGACCATTTGAAATGTTTTGGTTTGGTTCAATTTGGTTTATATTTGGATTTGGTTCTTTTGATTTCATTTAGGTCAAATGGGTCAATTTGACCCATTTGACGTATTTGGGTTAGGTCATTGGTTGGTTTATGTTTGGTTGATCATTTGAAGTGGATTGATATCTTTGTTTCCAATTAATTTGGTTTATATTTGGATTTAGCTCAATTTGACCTTTTAGGTCAAGTTGGTTTAAGGTCAGTTGGGCTAGGTTGGGTCTAGTTGGCCAATTGAGGCTTTGGTCAAGTTCAACAAGTGATTTAGAATGAACTTGACCCATTGGTTTCAATCAATTTGGCTTACATCAAGTTTTGATACATTTTGACTTTTAGGTCAAGTTGGGTCAAGTGGCTAATTGGGCTAGGTTAGGCTCAAATGATGACTTGGTCAAGTTCAAACATTGATCATGAATGAGTTTTGACCAATGGTTTCAATCAATTTGGCCTATGGTGGATTTTGCTTAGTTTATATTTCATTTTGATCAAATGTTGACTTGGTCAATCCTTAGGTTTGACTTGGTCAGACCCAATTTGTGTGATTGATCATCTTATGATGATTGTTGCTCACAATGTGAGGCTTAGGTTGGCTTAGTTCAATCCAATTTGGTTAGGATTAGAATTCTACTCACAAGGGTACTTTAGGTCACTTTGGGTCAAGTGAGCCTAAGTGAGTCAAATGGCTTGGTCAAAGCTTGATTTGAGTTTGATTGAACTCACATATGATTGAAACAAAAATCCATTTGCAAGAGATTTGAAGTCAAATGGGTTTTGATTCATTTAACAATTTCAAGTTCAAAGGGGTGAACATGAGTTTGACTTGGGTTTGATTTTTGATTTCAATTTTAGTTTAGTGACTGAAATTTAAGTTTATATTTGAATTCATGATTGTAGGATTGACTGAATCATAAATAAAAATCAAGGATTTGGCTTGATTTGAATTTGATTTGGTTAAGTTCAAGAATTTGACTTGAAAGGCTTAGGTTGAATTTTGGTTGAAATTGGATTTGATTTTTTGGATTTGGTTTTGGATATTTGATTGAAGTTTGTGTTTATATTTGGATTCATGATTGAAGGATTGATTGAATCATGAAGAAAAATCAAGATTTTGGCTTGATTTGAATTTCATTTGGCTAAGTTCAAGAATTTGACTTGAAAGGCTTAGGTTAAATTTTGATTGAATTTAAGTTTGAGTTTTGAATTGAATTTTGGATTGATGAATTTATATTTCATTTATATTTGAGAATATAAATGATAATATAAGTAGGTTATGAAAGATTTTTGGTTTGACTATCTTTATGAATTAGTTTGGTTTGACTTAATTAATAAAGAAGCTTTGGTTTGCTTTAAATAATCTTATTTGGTTTGACTGTCCTTATGAATTAGTTTGGTTGAATGAATCACATGCTTATATTTCATTGTCCTCTTTCCAATCATGTTAAATTTGGTATGTCATTTGAATTCATGCATCCATTTTTTCTAAATCAAGTAAAATAAAATAGATTTTCTTTATGTAAGCCAGCATGTGTTGATTTAATTTAATATATGCATGGCTATTATCACTATTAAATCCAAATATATTTTTCAAAAGCTTATAAATGAATAATAATATGTGTTCGATGCTAGTTTTAAATACATAAGAAATGCATATGCCTAAAGCTTAAGTGTATGAATGTTGAGTTATCTTTCCTCTATTCAAGTGTTGATTTATATAATATTGAATGGTAATCGGTATATAGTTTGGACATCTTGGGAATACGAGGCTTTAGCTAGCACCAAAGAGGGCATTTGATTACCACACTTCCTTGGTTTAACAACGACACCTACCCAATTGATTTCATTCTTATGTATTTCAACATTTGAATTTGGATAGATCTTTAATTCATATATATAAATGATTCAATAAAAAAATATACAATCTTTGAATGGCTTTCTTTCCTTCATTTATGTATACATCCATGTGTGTCCAAGAAAAGAAAGTATACAATCTGGACATCCTGAGAATATGAGGCTTTAGTTAGCCCCAACGAGGTCATTTGATTACCTCACTTCCTTAGTTTAACAATGACACATACTTACCTATATCTTTGTACATGTATATGTATATGTCATTAGTGAATGAAAATCCCATTTGACATTAAAATTGCATGCATTCATAATTGACTAAGTGGTTGAATTAATTAGCCATGTGATTTGGAGCTATATTTGAATTTACATATGTTTGAATGAAAATGGGTATATAGTCTGCAAATCCCGAGAATACAAGGTTTTAGCTAGGTCCAAGGAGGTCATTTGATTACCTCACTTCCTTGGTTTAACAGTGGCACATGCCTATTTGATTTCATTCTTATGTCCTTTCTGTATACGAATTTGGATAAAGTTTTAAATTAATATGTTAAATAATTCAATCAAATAAAATATAAATACTAAACATACACATAAATTCATGATTTAAATGTGCTAAAATATGTTGCATATATATATACACTTATGATGAAATCATATGCATGTTACATGTGATGGAAATGAATGGTTTAATATATGTCATGTGGTAGTAAGTCAATTAAATTCATCTTAAGATGCCTTTCATTTTGAATAGGATTATTTAAAGTGAATCTATACTTAAGATTAATTAAATCATTTAATAAGCCATAAACTAAAGAGAACAAAATCAAATTAAAATAATTTAGAAATTGACTTAAGGTAGGGATGCAAGAGGGCAATCCTCTTTTCCTCTATTTATAACACTTAGTTGCTAAGTGTAATCAAATGAAATAAAAGAAAACACAAATTAAAATTCTCAAATCAATTAAACTACTTCAAGTGAAATCAACCTTTCATGTTAAATTTAATCCTTCTACACTTAGAAAATACAATATTAATGCTTAACAAGACTTATCACACAAGCCTTAATACATATTAGAATTAAGTCACCACTTGTAGCTCTAAGTTAGGACGGTGTATGATGTGATGTATGTTTTATTTTATGATGCATTATTTTAGATTGGATGTTAGGGTGTATGCTTCGTAGACTGGATGATAGGCCAATTTTAACCTAATCATATTTTTATAGGGGATTATGCTTAAGAGATGCTTAAAAATAAATGTGAGTGCTCTTTTTATAGGTTGCTTAAATCCTTAAGCATAATCGAAGTTAGGATAGGTGGGCTTAGTTACCCATGTGTAGGGTGCTAAGTCTAAATTATAAGTACAACTGCTTGGGATTATATGTGTATTTAGCTAACCTCTATTTTATAGGTATAGTTAGATTTATGTTTCCCACATAAATGTATTTTTTGCAATAAGAATTAGGATTAGTGCTATGGGGGATTAGGATGAGCAGTGGCTAGAAGGCTTTGTCCTGGGGTGCCCTATGATGCCTTTGAAGTAAGCACAATCAAAATTGAAGAAGGAACTAAATCAGAAATGGAGATATGATGAAATAAGACCTCTATAGCATTTAAAACAATTACAATTATTCTTTCATATTACAGGTTGTATAAGGGTAGAGCTCGGCTAACCATATTTTCTCTCTTTGGTTATATGGTGGTACCCGATCGGACTAGCCTTTTATTCTTTTATGATAATTTATATAATTATTTGATGTTATGTTTACATTGTTCATTAGGATGGCATGTGTTTCATAGTTTCTTAAATGATTGATTCTTTAACGTGTGGCTTGGATACGATTAGGCTCTTAGAATAAAAATAACTTTTATAACCAACTAATCACTCATAAATAAATTTTAAATAACTCATAACCTCATCATAAAGATGAAGACATAAATAAGATAATTAAAAGATTTTGTAACCTATTAACTGTATGGTTGTATTTTCACATCATCATGCATATTCTTTCTCTCTTGAACATGAAGGATCTCCATCCTTGCACGATAAAGGAATGCTTGACCTGTGAGGGCATCCCTTATGATGGAGAACACCTTCTTCTAGCTTATTTGACCCATAACCTATTTCATCATGCATATAGGCATAATATATCCTAAAGCCTCTGTCAAAATGATGTGTCTAAAATGGAATAAAATTTGAAAATATTTTGCATCTATAGATTAAGTCATATGCTCATACCACCCATGCTCTAGTCTCTTAGGAAGTATGTTTAGGACTTTAGTCTCTTTATAATTAAATAACTACCTAGCTATCTTGCAATTTATAAGACTAGATTACATGGTTCTAAATTCATAGGAGGAGTTAGCTAGCGACCACTTCAGGCAGTTATAAGTCCAAAAGTCGGACAATCTATTCTCTCTTATGGAGGTAAACCCTTATGTCCACCTATCACTTAGATTTAGGTTGTGCTTTAGCTTGTACTAAAGTTCCCTATATTTAGGATCAGTGGTAGCTATTTTCTTAGGCTATGAGCATAAATCCTCACCTCTTAAGCATTCCCACAACCTTATGTTGGTGGATTATAAACCCTAGTAATCTAATTAAATTTCAACTCAAAACATATAAATCTCCTCAACTTCAAAATTATAAAGCCCAATCATAGGATAGATTGGAATGCTCACTAGACCTCCTAGTATCATGAGCATTCCCTACTTATTTCATTTGCATTCCAAAAATAAGTCTTCTCCTTGAACTTTCCTAATTGCTTTTCCAAATACATCCAATCCTTTGATAGTCTAACCTTGAAAACTCGAGATGATTGTCTACTTAATCGAGAGTATTCTATGGAAACTTCATTTCCTAAGATGTAATTAACTATGGAGGCTTGTCTTCATAGGGAACTTAAGAACCTGGTTTAATATAAACCTTACTTTATTTATCCATGTAAAGTAGAGAAAAAATCTCGGGTACATTCATAGACCCATCATGCCTTAGGAGTCCTTATCACGTGATTAGGTCTATTGTAGGGTGATGCTTTTATTTTTTGAGATAGTACATCATACCTCAATGTTGTACCCAATCATCTTAAAAAGTACCCCACCTATGATCTGTGTGGTGTCCCCCCCATACATCCAAAAATAAACACCACAAGGCCCTCTCACCTTGTTCATTGAATCCTCTCAACATTATCCTTTCTTTTTGGAGTTTAGAGATGTCAATCCTCAAGTAGGCAAGGGTTCTTAGACTCATAATGCTGATTGATACACTTGGGTTAACTAGAACTCTGGATAGCCTATATTTGTCAACAACCACTGTAATATAAAGAGGCAGTTGTACTCGGTCATCCCTAAGAGTAAGTCTTCATTGTTGAATGTAACTCCTAGGATGTCCTTCGAGTGGCATGCCTCCTCTTTAGTAGCGATCAGCTGAGCTAAGCATACCTCTAGATCAAGTAATGCCTTGATTAGAAATTCTCTCATCTCTTTGGATAAGATAAGGGCATCATATATGCTTAATTTAGCTGGAAACTTTCTAAGGTGAGCTAGGACATTATAATCAACTTTGGCTTGGTTCTCCACAAGCATAACCATGGGTGGAGCATCCTATGGAGGGGCTATCTACTCACTGGAACTAATGACTTGCTTACCCTTATCCTAAGGTGCTACCCTAGGAGGTAGAACATTGCCACTACGTAGGTTGACTTCAGTGACATTTTGGAATGATGAGCTTGTGAAATGTTCTACCTTCTCATCGGGCATACCTACAGCTTCTTTTATGGGATTCTCAAAGTTAGTTGACTCCAAGTCAATCTCAAGAGGTGAACCCAATTGATTCAGAGAAGGATAGTTCGACTCTGAATTAGAAAGAAAAGGATTGGAACTACTAGAGCTATTATTTTTATTTAGACTCAGAGAGCTTTCAATAGGAATAAAATCAAGAGCACTAGAAGTAGACAATATATAAGTAGAATCAGCTTTCTTCATTAATTTCTTTTTGGGTGGAGGTATATGATAGAAATCAAATAAAGTAAGTGGAGTAATGGATTTAGTGCCTTTATCAATAAATACAATGCTCCTACAAGGAGCTAGTAGAAGAGGTGGTAGCTATAACGGTGGAGGGAGTACTGAACTTAGAATGTGGCTACGCTATTAGACTATCCCAAGTATGCTGAGCTACTACTACTGTTGGGTTGTCACCTTCCCCGGCTGTCCTTTACAACTAGCAAACCTTCCTTGGTGTTGGAGGTTTGAGTTACTTCAGGCACCTACAAGGAAAGCTTCTTGATCTTAAAAATGATCTTCTTAGAGGTTCAGGATAGGGAGATATCCTAAACTTCTTTGGTCTTAAGAGGATCGCAAGTATCCACAAGAATTACTCTAATAGAATGGATGGTTGCACTAATAAGTATTACTTAAGGATAACTATGGCTCTCATTGTAGCTGTGCTCAAGCTAAACCCTAAACCCCAAACCATAACCCTAACCTTATACCCTAAACCATAAACCTTAAACCCTAAAACCCTAAACCCTAAACCCTAAACTAACCCTAAACCTTAAACCCTAAACTTAAAAAGCTCTAAACCTAAAGCCTAAAGCCTAAACCCTAAATTAATCTTAAACTAACCTTAAACCTTAAACCCTAAACCATAAAAGCCGTAAATCCTAAAAACTGTGAACCCTAAAGCCTAAACCTTATACCCTAATCCCTGAGCCCTAAACCCTAAGTCTTAAACCATAAACCCTACACCTACAACTCTAAACCCTAAAAATCCTAAACCCTAAACCATAAACCCTAAAGCCTAAACACTAAACCCTAAACCCTAAACCCTAAACTTTAACCCTAAACCCAAAACCCTAAAGCCCTAAACCTTAAACCCTAACCCTAAACCCTAAATCCTATAAGCATAAACCCTAAAACCCTAAACCTTAAATCCTAAAAACTAAGCCGTAAAACCTAACCCTAAACATCAAACCCTAAACCTAAACCTAAAGTAACTAAATAAATTAAAAAATAAACTTAAACCCTAATACCTAATAAACTTAAACCCTAAGAATGGGCAGAATACGACAGGAATATCACCATCAACCAGGCTCAATCTACATCTAGCGGCAGAGGTGAAGGTGGAGGTAGCAGTTATCGCAATGGTGATGGGGGATCTGGAGGTGCTAGTGGATATTGAGGTGGTGGTTGGAGCAGTGGTGATTATGAAGGACGAAAGAGTGATGTAGGTTATAACTGTGGTGGTTCCTCAGAGAGAGATTGAAGATATGATGGCGAATCTCGCTACTAGAGAGGCAGGGGTGGTTCTTATGGGAATTGGAGAAACTGAAGAATGCTCGATACGATCTACTGCTTATGGAACTGTGTCTTTACAATAGAGGTGGCTCTAGTTATCTAGGGCTTTTGATTTGCTCTATGCATGCTCATTTTTGATCTATGTCGTGGCTTGTGTCTTAAAAAACTTGGTTTGTTACTTGGTTAATTGAATAAAAAATAAGAAAGGTTGAAGTTGCATTTGTTCTCTATTATAAAAAAAAACCAAAAACAAAAAACCCTAAACTAAAACCTGAACCTTAGACCTAAAACCTAAACCCTAAACCCTAAATCCTAAAACCTAAACCCTAAACCTTAAACCCTAAACCCTAAACCCTAAAATCGTAAATCGTAAACCCTAAACCCTTAACCCTTACCCCTAAACCATAAATCATAGACCCCAAACCCAAAACCTAAACCTTAAACCCTCCACTAACCCTAAACCCTAAAAAGCTAAAAAGCTAAACCAAAACTAAATAAAACCTAAAAATAAATAAATAAAAAATTTAATCTAAAATAAAATAAAATTAAAATAAAATAAAAACATAAACTAAAACCTAAACCAAAACCTAAAAGAAAATAAAATAAAAAATTAAAACTAAACTAAAATAAAATAAATAAAAACCTAAACTAAACTAAAAAAATAAAAAACCTTAATAAAATAAAACTAAACCTAAAATAAAAATAAATTAAATTAGAAATAAAATAAAATAAAAACTAAATAAAAACATAAAACTAAAAAATATGCTTGAAAAGAAATAAAAAATACAACCTAAACCCTAAACTAAAAAAAAACCCTAAACCTAAACCTAAACTAAAAGAAACTAAACTAAAATAAATAAAACCTAAACCTAAACCTAAAATAAACCTAAACTTAAACTAAAAAAAAAACCTAAAATAAATATCTAAAACCTAAATGTAAAAAAATAAAAAAATGCTAAACCTAAACCTAAAAATAAGAAATAAAACCTAATTAAAAAAAGAAAATAAAAATAAAACTAAACTAAAAAATAAACCTAAACCTAAACCTAAAAAATAAACTAAAATAAATAAACTAAACTAAATAAAAATAAAAATAAACTTAAATAAAAATAAAAATAAAATAAAGTGAAATAAATAAAAAATAAACTAAATAAACCTAAACCTATGAGTTTACTTAATTTAAAATAAAAAATTGAAAAAAAAACCCTAAACCCTAAAATGAACCCTAAACCCTAAATCCTAAACCCTGAAGCCTAAACCCTAAACCCTAGAATCCTAAACCCTAAACCTTAAACCCTAAACCCTAAACCCTAACACCTATAACCCTAAACCTTAAACCCTAAACTCCAAACCCTAAACCCTAAACCCTAAACACTAAAAACTTAAAAACCTATACCTAAACTAAATAAAACCTAAAAATTAAAAAAAATAAAATAAAATAAAACCTAAACTAAAACTAAAACCAAAACCTAAACGTAAAAATAAAATAAAATAAAAAATAAAAACTAAACAAAAATAAAATAAACCTAAAAATAAAAAAACTAAATAAAATAAAAACTAAAGATAAAATAAAAATAAAATTAACCAAAAAATAAATAAATAAAAACTAAATAAAAACCTAAACCTATAAAATAAACCTAAAAATAAAACCTAAAAATAAATTAAAATAAAACCTAAACCCTAAACTAAAAAAAAAACTAAACCTAAAATAAATAAAATAAAATAATCCTTAACCTAAACTAAAATAAACTAAACTAAAATAAATAAAACCTAGACCTAAACCTAAAATAAACTAAACCTAAACCCTAAACTATGAAAATAAAATAACCTAAAAAGTTAAACCTAAAAATAAACCTAAAATAGAAACCTAAAACCTAAACCTAAAAAAAATAAAATAAAAACCTAAAAATAAAAAATAAATTCTAAACTTAAAAAGTAAAATAAAAATAAAACTAAACTAAAAAATAAGCATAAACCTAAACTTAAACCTAAAAAATAAACTAAAATAAAAAACCTAAACTAAAGTAAAGAAACCTAAAATAAATAAACTAAATTAAATAAAATTAAAAAATAAACCTAAATAAAAATAAAAAAAATAAATAAACTAAAATAAATAAAAAATAAACTAAATAAACTAAACCTACCGGTTTACTTAATTTAAAATAAAAACCCTAAACCCTAAACCCTAAACACTAAACCCTAAAAGCTACAACCCTAAACCCTAAACCCTAAACACTAAAAAACTAAAAAACCTATACCTAAACTAAAAAAATCCTAAATAAATAAATAAATAAAAACCTAAACCTAAATAAAATAAAATAAAAAATAGAATAAAAATCTAAACTAAAACCTGAACCTATACCTAAACCTAAACCTAAACCTAGACGTAAAAATAAAATAAAATAAAAAATAAAAACTAAACAAAAATAAAATAAATAAATACCTAAACAAAACTAAAAAAATAAAATAAACCTAAAAATAAAAAAAATAATTAAATTGAAGCTAAATGAAAAATAAAAATGAAATAAACCAAAAATAAAATAAAATAAAAACTAAATAAAAACCTAAACCTAAAAAATAAACCTAAAAATAAAATCTAAACCCTAAATTAAAAAAAAAAGAAAACCTAAAATAAACAAAATAAAATTAACCTTAACCTAAACTAAAATAAACTAAACTGAAATAAATAAAACCTAAACCTAAAGCTAAAATAAATTAAACCTAAACACTAAACTAAATAATATAAAATAAACTAAAAAAAAAACCTAAAAATAAACCTAAAATAAAAACATAAAACCTAAACCTAAAAAAATAAAATAAAAACCTAAACTTAAAAATAAAAACTAAAACCTAAACTTAAAAAATAAGATAAAAATAAAACTAAACTATCAAATAAGCATAAACCTAAACCTAATCTAAAGATAAACTAAAATAAAAAACATAAACTAAAATAAATAAACTAAATTAAATAAAAATAAAAAATAAACCTAAATAAAAATAAAAATTAAAATAATTTAAAATAGAAATATAAACTAAATAAACTAAATAAACGTAAACGTACTAGTTTACTTAATTTTAAAAGAAAAACCTTAAACCCTAAACCCTAAACCCTAAATCTTAAACCCTAATCATTAAAACTACCCTAAACCCTAATCCCTAAAAAACCCTGAATCCTAAACCCTAAACCCTAAACCAAACCCTAAACCCTAAATACTAAAACCCTAAACCTTAACCCTAAACACTAAATCCTAAAAGCATAAACCCTAAACTCTAAACCCTAAACCCTAAACCCTAAACCCTAAACCAGAACCGTAAACCCCAAACCCTAAACCTAAACCTAAACTAAACCCTAAAACCTAATAAACCTAAATCTTAAGAACTGGAAGAACCTTGATGACAGTAACATCAACGTCAACTAGGTTCTGTCTAGATCTGGTGGTGGAGGCGAACGCAAAGGAGGAGGTAGTGGTTATCGTAGTGGTGGTTGGGGATCTAGAGGTGCTGGTAGATATGGAGGTGGTGGTCAGAGCAGTGGTGGTTATGGAGGTGGGAGGAGCGACGGAGGTTACAACTGTGGTGGTGGCGGAGGGAGAGATTGGGGATATGATGGTGGATCCCACTGCTCGAGAGGTCGGGGTGGTTCTGATTGGAACTGGAGAACGTAAAGAGCGATCGATCCGGTCTATTGCTTATGGAACTATGTCTATATAGTGGATATGGTTCTACTTATCTAGGGATTATGATTTGCTCTATGGGTGCTCATTTTTTAATTATGTTGTGACTTGTGTCTTAGAAA
The DNA here is from genome assembly GCA_021442155.1 of Cymbidium sinense. Classification (NCBI taxonomy): domain Eukaryota; kingdom Viridiplantae; phylum Streptophyta; class Magnoliopsida; order Asparagales; family Orchidaceae; genus Cymbidium; species Cymbidium sinense. The sequence goes on along the minus strand of CM038214.1, from coordinate 316,236,926 downwards.
ACTTAGGGTGCTACTTGGTAGATGAAATCAAAAAGAAGAAATGTTGAATCTGAATTTGTTCTATGTTAAAAATTTAAAAGAAAAAAAACCTTAAACCTTAAACTAAAACATAAACCCTAAAGCTTAAACCTAAATAAAGCCTAAACCCCAAACCCTAAATCCTAAACCCTAAACTAACCCTGAATCCTAAATCCTAAACCCTAAACCCTAAAAAGCTAAAAGCCTAAACCTAAACTAAATAAAATTGAAAATTAAAAGAAATTAAAAAACCTAAACAAAATTATAAAAATAAAATCAAATAAAATTAAAAACTAAAACTAAAACCTAAACTTAAACCTAAAAAGAAAAAAATAAAACTAAAATAAAATAAAATAAATAAAAACTTAAACTAAACTTAATAATAAAACACCTAAATCAAATAAAAATTAAACCCAAAATAAAAATAAAATAAACCTAAAATAAAATAAAATATAAATTAAATAAAAACCTAAACCTAAAAAATAAATAATAAATAAAACCTAAACCCTAAACCAAAAAGAACCTAAACCTAAAATAAAAATAAAATAAACAAAATAAAATAAACCTAAACTAAATTAAAATAAACTAAAATAAATAAAAGCTAAATGTAAACCTAAAATAAACAAAGCCTAAATCTAAACCTATGTTAAATAAAATAAAATAAATTAAAAATAAACCTAAACCTAAACATAAACTAAAAAATAAAACCTAAAAATAAACTTAAAGTAAAAACCTAAAATCTAATCCTAACAAAATAAAATAAAAACCTAAACCTAACCGTAAAAATAAAAAATAAAACCTAAACCTAAGAAAAAATAAAAATAAAACTCAATTAAAAAAAACCTAAACTTAAAAAATAAACTAAAAAAAACCTAAACTAAAATAAATAAACCTAAAATAAATAAACTAAAGTAAATAAAAATATAAAATAAGCCTAAATAAAAATTAAGATTAAAATAAACTCAAATAAAAAATAAACTAAATAAATAAAAACTAAACTAAATAAACATAAACCTACCAGTTTACTTATTTAAAAAAAATAGTAAACCCTAAATCCTAAACAATAAAACCTAAACCCTAAACCCTAAAACTAACACTAATCCCCAAACCCTAAACCTACAACCCAAAACCCAAAACCTAAAACCTTAAAACCCTAAACCTTAAACCCTAAACCCTAAACCCTAAACCATAAACCATAAACCCTAAACACTAAACCCTAAACCTAAGCCCTAAAACCATAAACCCTAAACCCTAAACCATAACCCCTAAAACCCTAAACCTTAACCCCTAAATCCTAAACCCAAAAATCTACAACTCTAAACCTTTAACCCCAAAATCTAATAAACCCTAAACCATAAACTAACCCTAAACCTTAAACCCTAAACCCTAAGAATGGGCAAAAACTTGATAGTAGGAACATCACTGTCAACTAGTCTTAGTCTAGATCTAGCAGTAGAGGTGAAGGCGAGGCGGTGGTTATCATAATGGTGGTGGTGGATTTGGAGGTGCTGGTGGATATGGATGGAGGAAGGAGGAGTGACCGAGGTTATAGCTGTGGTGGTGGAGGAGGAAGAGATCGAGGATAAGATGGTAACTCTCACTACTCGAGAGGCGGGGTGGTTCTGATGGAAACTAGAAAAATTAAAGAATGGCCAATGGAAGTGCCAAAGATGGTATATCTCTATCTATGGGTGCTAATTTTTATAAATGTCATCTTTAGAAAACTTGCTACTTGGTTGATTAAATCAAAAGAAGAAATGTTGAATTTGAATTTGTTCTTTGTTAAAAAAATTTTAAACCCTAAACCCTAAACCCTAAACCCTAAACCCTAAAACCCTAAACCCTAAAACCTAAACTCTAAACCTAAACCTAAACCTCTAAACCCTAAACCCTAAAATAATAAAAATAAATAAATGCTAAACTTAAAACCCTATAAACCTAAACCCTAAACCTCAAACCCTACACCTAAACCCTAATCCCTAAATAAACCCTAAGCCTAAACCTAAACTAACACTAAACCTTGAATAAAGATGTCATTCGGAGTATATCTAAATAATGATCTATTCCTAACATAGTTATGGTAGCTAAAGAAAAATGTCTTTTCTCTCTTGACTATTAGATTTCCATACCCTAAATCCTAACCTTAAACCTTATTATAATACCATATATTATAGTATAATGTATCATCATATATTTGAGCATGTGGTGATTTGTTTTTGGATGTTATAAGATATTTTGAAATGTTTTAGTATATTATGGTATTGTGCCCTATAGTCTATATTAATATAAGTCATAAAAAATTGATTTAATAAATTAGTTGATGAAATTTGTTAAATTTGAAGTGGGAATTAAGTTGTAGTACCAAAGGTGTGCAATGCCACTTGTAGTCTAAAAAGTAAGAGTTTATGTTCAAAATAAATATTATATGTTGTAGCATCATAAGTGAGACTTTAAAATGGTGGAATTTGGCCAAATTCATAATAGGTATGACATGGAAACATAATATATTATTTCAACTTAAAATATGTAAGTGATATGACTAAAATATATAGTTTTTTATTATTTAGACTAATTTTATGATTTTTTTATCTTAAGCAATCCCTTCTGATGTGATATGCAATATAATATACTATAATATGTTATAGTGTATTATAATATAGGATGCCATAACATAGCGTAGCATCATGCATTATAGCATACTATTGTGTATTACTACTTGTTGTTTAGCATATTTTAGTTTGCTATAATATGATGTAGTAGAGTTTGCACTAGTATAATTCATAAAAATACTGATTAATAGGATGAGATGATGGGATTTGGCCAAATTTAAGGTAAGCTTTAAGGAACATCATTGGGGGTGTGCTACGGTGTGTCATTTAATCAAAAGAATTGAATTTTGCATCCAAAATAAAAGTTCATTTTTCAACCAAATTTTATAAATTATTTTGCTTAAAGTGATTCATTTTAAGGTGTAATGTAAGATAATACATTATATGAAAGCATATTAAAATATAATGTACATAAAAATATAACTTCACATATATATTAATGTGGTGGTGTGTTACTAAGTGTTATTGTACATTTTAGTATGTTTTACTTTTGTTATAATACATTAGGTCAAAACTCATAAAAATGTTAATTTGAAGGTTGAGATGGAAGAATTTGGAAAAATTCAAGGCACACATCAAGAAGCAACACCAAAATTATGCTATTTTGTACCATTTCTAATAGAAAAATAACATTTTTGCATCCGAAATGAACATTATTCATATTTTGTGAAAATTTTTTTATTTATTCCTTTTAAGTGATTCTAATGAGGTGTAATGTTAGACTATATTATATTATAGCAAATTATAATATAAATCATATATTATAATATAATATAGTGTGTTGAATTCACACTATAATATGTTTAGCATGATATTGTATAGTTAGTTTGAGCTTGCACCATCACAAATCATAAAATGTTGATTATAATGTTAAGATGATGTAATTTGAATGAATACATTGTTAGGCCTTTGGTTGAAGTATTAAAGGTGTCATAAGAGAAGAAATAAGATTTGATGAGAATTCCACATCAAGGACATGGAGGGAGATCTGCTAGGGGATCACATATGCATTGGACATCACATGTGAGTGGTTTATGTCAAGGGCATAGAAGAAGAAAATCTACTAGGGATAAGGTTTGAATTTGATTTGATTATATGATTTGTGGAAATAAGATCTGTTGGGGATAAGAATCTATAATCCATCAGGATTAAGATCGAATCGAATTTAATTTGTTTTATTTTAATTGATGTGGAGGCATATCTGCTAGAGATATGGGCTCGAGTCCGCTTGGGATCGGTTATATGAACCTTCCACTTGGGAAGTAGGTCGGGCTATCCACTAGGGATTGGGATTTGAGTTTGATTTTATAGATTTATTTGGGGATGTATCTGCTGGGGATAAGAGTTCGGTTGGATTTCTTTGATTTAGACTCTACATGGGGGAGTTGGTTTAATTTGGTTCCACTAAAGAGGTTAGTTTTGAATTTGATTTATTTTAATGACTTATTTATATATGATTTAAGGCTGCACTAGGGAGAAGGGTTTGATTTAACTCCACTGAGGAAAATCAAAAGGGTTTGATTTAACTCCACTAGGGAGAAGGGTTTTATTTATATATGATTTTTCTAAAGTTACTCTAAATGCACACTTCAGGGGTTCATTTTGAGGTTAAATTATCTTAACTATTTGAAAACTACTCTCGAGTAAAAGAGATGGTCTTCCTTTTCTCTACTTTTGACCACGAGATCATTGACATAGTACTTGACCTGATGATGAATGAGTTCATCAAAAATTTGTGTCATAGCCAGCTTGTATTTAGCATCAGCTTTTTTAAGGCTGAAATGCATGACCTTATAACAAATAGGTTCCGATCGAGGTTCAAAAAGTAGTGTTTCTTTCATCTTCAGGGGCCATTTTTATTTGGTTATATCTAGATGAGCCATCTATGAAAGAGAATATTGCATGAGATGAGGCAATGTCCACTATCAACTAAGGGATTGGTAGTGGAAATTCATCTTTTGGACATGCCTTATTTAAATCCCTAAAATCGATACATATGTGAATTTGGCCATTCTTTTTCTTAACTTGGATGACATTGGCTAACCTGGTAGGGTATTTTTCTTCCCGGATGAAGCGAGCATCGATCAGTTTCTTGACTTCATAAATGACTTATTGTTTTATGTCTAATCGCATGTGTCTAGGAGCTTGCTTGATAGGGTTAGTAGTAAGCTCTATTGCTAGTTTATGGATCACTATGTTAGGAGCCAATCCAGGCATCTCTTCATAAATCCATGCAAAGCAGTCCTTAACCTCAGTCAATTGCCTAACTAAGTCATTTGTTTCAATTTCATTCAACAAAGAACAGATGTATGTCGAGCGTGAATCTTCTTCAGTTCCTAAGTTGATTTCCTTAAGCTCATCGATGGTTGACTTGATCTATTCTTCAAACTCTGGTAGTGCATCTCTGACTTTAAATCATCTGGATCATCTAATATTTCTAAGCATAGCTCCTCATATGAGTTAATGTGATTTGAAAAAAACCTATTAGATTACAAATGATTGATGATGATTAAGCAGTAATCATCATCATCGACTGGACCCACTGTATCAAATCCTAGTCTTGGTCTTGATTGAGAGATCTTGCATTTGTTCTTCCCTATTCTTTCGAAGTGGTCTAACCTATGCTTTGACCAAGTATATGGGATTAACCTTTTCTTTACTAAATTATGAACACAAACCAAGTACCAATCAAAAGATAATTCTATTAAATCTTTATATGAATCATCTTCAAGTTCTACATCAACTTCTTGACTTGAGGATGATGCTCCCAAAAAGAACCTTTTGTTTTCACACATGTGGATGACTTAGGGGCTTCCTTAACTACCAAAACCTCAGCCTTTTAAGAGTAAATTGGGGTTAGAGCTAAAGTTCTCAACTGATGCCTAACTATTTCACATATAGACTTGGATACACTTATGCTTTGCTTTGGAGCTTGGTCTTCATCACTATCTAACTCAAGTGTCACCTCCAAGGGAATCTACTACTAAGAAGAGCTAGCTGGTGTCTTAACCATATAAGACTCATCCTATGAACTAGATTCTAAGTTTATATGGATAGTAGGTGTACTCCTAATAGCTGGGACATATCTTCTATTGGGTGGCCAATAAAGACGTTTTCTACCCTGGGATTTTCACCAAATTGGCCTCTTCCTCTATCTAGTGGAGTTTAGGTCATCCTACCCATATGTTCGAATGGATTAATGAACTATTGGTGGAATCTAATTTTAGGCTCCACTTCCTCCTCCAAGTCTATTTTCGCTCCCTTTTATTTTCTTTTTAATTTTCTCTTTTCTTTTCTTTTTCAATTTCTCTTTTTTTTTCTTTTTTTTAAACTTTGGCCAAGTTTGCGAGAATAGGCTTGTTGATTTTGAGGGAGGTAGTAAGTCGCATTCTCATATATGCCAACTTTGTGAACTATAAATGGGAACTCCTTTTTGAGGATCCCACCTCTCACAAGCTTACAGTGTAGAGAGGATGGAACTATGTTGTTCTCTTATCCATGGTCTCCCAAGAAAAGCATTGAAAGATGTATAATGTACTTGGCTTTGATCTTCCTATCATCTATCTCTAAGGGCAACACTATGGAGCCTGAGGCCTGTTGACCTCACTTTTGCAGTGCAGATTCAAGTTCCCATCTTAGACTTAGGAGTCTTCTAAACACTAAAACTTCCCTAGTCATAAGACACTTCTAACAATTAAGTAAACACTTAACCTAAGCCTAAAGACTTAGAAGGGTTAACCATAGGATTAGGTTATGCCTTAGGGATTAGGATAATCCACCTACCTTACAACCCAAATCCAATACATGTTCACCTTCTCAAACCAAACCTCAAGTTTAGTTCAAGCATCAAATCCAAATCTAAATCCAAATCCAAATTTCAAAACCAAATGATTGAAGCTCATGATCAAATCTATACTTGAAACCCTTCCTAAGCCGTATGACCTATCCCATGGACTTAGCCAAATCTTAATCCAAATCAATCAAAAATCAATTGATTTTCTTATAATAAATTTATATCTTCAATCATCTTCCTAAATATAAATTAAATCTACATTTAAATGATCAAAACTAAATCAAACTAAATCAAAACCCTTCCTAAGCCAAACGACCTATCCCATAGACTTAACTAATTATTAATCTAAATCAAGTCAAACTCAATTGATTTTCTCACAAGTCAATCATACTTTCAATCATCTTCACAAATTTAAATGAAATATACATTTAAATCATCCAAACTAAATCAAACCAAATCAAAAATCCAAACCTAACATGAACTCCATGGACTTGCCAAATTCCTTCATTTCAATCCCAAATTCAATTGATTTTCTCATGAATCAATCACACCTTTAATCATATTCACAAATATAAATGAAATCTACAAATCAAGCAAAACTAGAATCAACCCAAACAACATAACCCTTTTGACTTGAAATGACCAAAACCAATTTGAACCCAACCTAATTGCAATTGAATTTATATATCAATCCCAAATACATATATAAACTCAACTAAATCAAACTCAACCCAAAATTAAGCCAACTAAACCCAATTGATCCACTTGACCCAAAGTGGCCAATTTGACCTATTTAAGCCAAGTTCTAATTCTACCCAAATTAGGTTGAACTAAGTTCATCAAAACCTCCGATCATGATTATTGATCACCCTAGGTTGATCAATTGTTAGAAATTGGGTCAAACCAAGTCAACTTAGTCATTTATATTTAACCCATATGTAAACAAACCCAAATCCCTTCGAACCAATGATTCAAACCAAATCAAAATGAATATTTGAATATGACTTGACCTTCAATTGAGTAAAACCAAACCCAATTGGCCCTCTTGACCCAAGTTGACCACAAGTGACCTAAAAGACCAAATTGGGCCAAATCAAAATATAAACCAAATTGATTGCAACCAATGAAGTTCATTCTAAATTGATTATTGAACAAGCCATGATTGGAACCAATTGAACCATCATTAGCCCAAATTGACCTAAAGGTTCAAGTTGGCTAAATCAATACCAAATCCAAATTTGAAACCAAATACTACAATTATCTTCAATTGATCAATTAAATCCAAGCCAATTTAATTTGGTCAAATTGGTCAACTTAACCCATTTGACCCAAATGAATTCAAATGAGCCAAAATCAAATCTAAGCCAAACTAAACCAAACCAATTGAACCAAAACATCCAAAATGATCATATGAACTTGACCCAACCCTTGGTTTGACCTAATTTGACCAATTGGTCAACTTGACTAACCAATTTCACCTAAATGAGTCAAATTGAGCCAAACTAACCAAATCAACTCCAATTGACTTGAAATTTGGGCTAACCCACTTCTGGCTTATGTCAAATCTATCCAAATCAAATCCAATACCAAATGACCATTCTACCCTTTGGTCAAGGGCATCACATTAGACAAAACACCCATGAGATCATTTCCATTACTTGGCCACTTGGTACTCTCCCAATGGTCCCCTAGGCACTAGGACCGCCCTACCAAGGTGGTTGTTGGTCGACCCATGGGATGTGAAATCACCTCACCCTCCCATTGGAGCATTTGAAACCCATAAGACACCCATGATTCCTCTTGGCACCTCCACACCTTCAACCAACCAACCTCCTCCTACCACCCACGACTCCTTGAGATGGCCACTACTACAAGCTCGATCCCACCATCCATCAAGATGAGGCTGGGGTATACACCTCCTCATTTCTCACACACATAAAAATCATTCCTCATAGCCCTAGCTACCCAAGATAACCTGCTAGAGCCATTCCGTAAGCACCTAAGCTTGTTCCTCGATTAGACATGCCTCCCATCTATCTCAAAATATTACACTCCCATTTTTTACCTAACTTCCCCATTTCACCATCAAACTCAAATTAACTTTTGCACCTTCCCTAGGCCTCATCAGCAAGAACAAACCATCTCCTAAGCTTCCCGAGCACTAGAGGTGGGACTTCAATCAAAGTTAAGATCTAAATCATCGATTCATGGCCTTTCGAGCAAACATCAGGGAATTGATCTAATTGCTGCTCAATAGGGCTTCATCTCCATTAGCTGAAGCTTTTTAAATCATTCAAGCCTCTGGTCTTGAGCTTTGGTAATGTATGCTTCCAAAATTGATCCTTTGGCAAAAATGGTTGGAGCATTTTGAAGAAAACTTACATCTCGTGTAATCTTGACTGTTAGATCCCCTCAGATCAATGTCATGAAGGTGTGGGATCCTTTTGGAGTTGATTTGAGCTCGTGTAAGCTCAAATCAAGTGAGCAATGGCAGACAGACTCCAATCTCCCTCATGTGAAGTTAGATCACACACCATCGATTCTGCGTGATTGGAACGGACGGTCGTGATTAGATCCACTAGATCGATATGATTTAATCCTATTAAGGATTAATCGGATCTGAATGGTGGACAAGAAAGTGCATCCGCCGCTGCGTGGGTGAGTCGGATAAGTTTTAAGTTGGCCAATTCATGCCACATGGAAAGCGTGCCATGTGGCCAATAGGATTAATTAGTAATTAATCATTTTTAATTGCTGAAACTTCCAAAAATCATAAAAAATTATAGAGAAATAAAAATAATGCAAATAAATACTCATTTTAAAGGTATTTTAGAATAGAATTAATTAAAAATGATCTTAACTAATTTTGAACATTAATTAAGGTTTAATTAAAGTTTAATTACAAAAATTATTAGCTTAATTACTCATTAGTTACTTGAGCAATTTATCCCAAATTTTGTGGGTTAATTTAATGGGATGACCTCTATCTCCCATGATTTTTTTTGGGATTTATTGCTCACTTAATTAGGAAAATTGATAAATTAAACCTTAACTACTCTTTTAAGTTAATTAATGATTAATTAATCTCATTAATAGTAATAAATTAATTAATTAAGTTTATTAATCATTGTTCAATAGTAAGTGAACTAAGGAATAAGGTTGGGACCCCTTTCCCTAAGTTCATTTCACCCTTTTTTAAAATGAAATTAATTAAGATTTAACTAATTAATTAAATAACTTAATCAAATTGAAATCATAATCACATCAGACCTTAATTAATTAAATCATGGAGTAGATCTTTAGGTATTTAATATCCTAAAAGAGTTTAATGAAATTATGGTTAGTACACATTTATGGGAAAACCATAAGTGTAATTAATTAAGTCCCTTAATCTAATTAAATATTAATCATGAGCCAATTGCATTGGGCCCCATTTGTTTCCTAGGATCATTTCAAGTTTATTTTCCATGCATATCATGTTGGCTCATAATTATTTAGTTAACTACTTTAAGGTGGCATAGCTAAGGGTGCTTAATTCATCTAATTAAAGGTTCAACTTAATTAACCCATAAAATCAACTTAATTACATTTTCTTAAATTAAATCAAATCACTAATGTGGGAATGTGTTTAAAACAACAAGTGATGATTTCTCTTCTCCTCTTTAAATCAAATGAAATCCAAAACTTAATTAATAAAGAAGCTTTGGTTTGCTTTGAATAATCTTATTTGATTTGATTGTCCTTAAGAACTAGTTTGGTTGAATGAATCACATGCTTATATTTGATTATTTTTTTCCAATCATGTTAAATTTGGTATGTCATTTGAGTTCATGCATCCATCTTTTCAAAATCAAGTAAAATAAAATGGATTTCATTTATGTAAGCTTGCATGTGTTGATTTAATTTAATATATGCATGGCTATTATCACTATTAAATCCAAATGTAATTTTCAAAAGCTTATAAATAAATAATAATATGTGTTGATGCTAGTTATAAATACATAAGAAATGCATGTATATAATTATGCTTAAATGAATGTTGAGTTCTATTTCCTTTATTCATTTGTTGATTTATATAAGATTGAATGGTAATGGGCATATAGTATGGACATCCCGAGAACACGTGGATTTAATTAGCCCCAAGAAGGTCATTTGATTACCTCACTTCCTTGGTTTAACAAATTTGATTTCATTCTTATGTATTTCAACATTACATATTGGATAGAGCTTTAATTCATACATAGAAATGATTCAATAAAAAAATACAATCTTTGCATGGTTTTCTTTCCCTCATTTATGTATACATCCATGAGTATCCAAGAAAAGCAAGTATATAGTCTATACATCCCAAGAATATGAGGCTTTAGTTAGCCCCAAGGAGGTCATTTAATTACCTCACTTCCCTAGTTTAACAATGACATGTATTTGCCTATATCTTTGTACATGTGTATGTATATGTGATTAGTGAATGGAAATCCCATTTTACAATAAAATTGCATGCATTCATAATTTACTAAGTGGTTGAATTAATTAGCCATATGATTTGGACTTTACTTCCTATGTTCATGTATACGAATTTACATATGTTTGAATGCAAATATGTATATAGTCTGGACATCTCGAGAATACGAGGCTTTAGCTACCTCCAAGGAGGTCATTTGATTACCTCACTTCCCTAGTTTAATAACAACACATGCCTATTTAATTTCATTCTTATGTCATTTTTGTATAAGAATTTGGATAAAATTTTAATTTAATATGTTTAAATAATTCAATAAAATAAAATATAAATTCTAAACATACACATACATTCATCATTTAAGTGCTATGTATGTATAGATACGATTAAATCATATGGATGTTACATGTGTTGGAAATGAATGCTTTAATATATGTCATGTGGTAGTAATTCAATTAAATTAATCTTAAGATGCCTTTCATTTTGAATATCACTATTTAAAGTGAACCTAAACTTAGGATTAATTAAATCATTTAGTTAGCCATTCACTAAAGAGAACTAAATCAAATTAATATACTTTAGAAAGTGGTTTGAGGTTGGGATGAAAGAGGGCAATTCTTTTTTCCTCTCTTTATAAGACATAGTTTCTAAGTGTAATCAAATGAAAAAAAAAACACAAATTACAATTCTCAAATCAATTAAAATACTTCCTGTGAAATCAACCTTTCATGATAATTGATCTACACTTAGAAAATACAATACTAATGCCTAACAAGACTGACCACACAAGCCTTATTACACACATTAGAATTTAATCACCACTTATAGCTCTAAGTTAGGGTGGTGTATGATGTGATGTATGTTTTGTTTTATGATGTATTATTTTAGAATGGATGTTAAGGTGTATGCTTCGTAGACTAGATGATAGACCAATATTGGCCTAATCATATTTTTTGAAGGGGATTATGCTTAAGGGATACTTAAAAATAAATGTGCAGGTTGCTAAAATCCTTAAGCACAATCCAAGTTAGGACAGGTGGCTTAGTTACCCTTGTGTAGGGTACTAAGTCCAAATTATAAATACAACTGCTTAGGATTATATGTATATTTAGCTAACATCTATTTTGTAGGTATAGTTAGATTTACTTTTCTCACATGTAAATATAATTGATGAGTAGTGGCAAGGCTTTGTCCTAGGTGCCCTCGGATGCCTCAAGCAAGCACCATCCAAATCAAAGAAGGTACCAAATCAAATGGAGATATGAAGAAAGGAAACCCCCATAGCTTTACAATCATAATTATTCTTTCGTATTCCAGGTTGAATAAGGGTAGAGCTCGGCTACCCTAAACCCTAATATTATCCCTAAACCTTAAACCCTCAGCCCTAAATCCTAAAACCCTAACCTTAAACCCTAAACTAACCCTAAACCCTAAACCCTAAAACCCTAAACCCTAAAGCCTAAACCTTAAACCTTCAACCCTAAAACCCAAACTAACCCTAAACCCTAAGCTAACCCAAAATCCTAAACCCTAATCCCTAAAAACCCTAAACCCTAAAGCCTAAAACTAAACCCTAACCATAAAACCCTAAACCCTAACCCTAAACCCTAAACCCTAAAACCCTAAACCCTAAGTTTTAAACCCTAAACCATAAAAACCTAAAAACCTAAAAACTTAAACCTAAACAAAATAAAACCTAAAAATAAAATAAAAAATAAAATAAAATAAAAACATAAACTAAAACCTAAACCTAAACAAAAAAAGATAAAATAAACTGAAATAAAATATATAAAAACCTAAACTAAACTAAAAAATAAAATAAACCCAAAATAAAAGTTTAAAAAACTAAAACAAAAGTAGAAATAATTGAATTTGTTCCGTGTTAAAAAAAAATCCAAAAACCCTAAACCCTGAACTAAAACCTGAAACCTAAACCTAAAACTTAAACCCAAAATCCTAAACCCTAAATCCTAAAAACCCTAAACCCTAAACCTTAAATCATAAACCCTAAACACTAAAACCATAAACCCTAAACCCTAAACCAAAAACTCAAAACCCTAAACCCCAAACCTAAAAAAAAACCATAAAACCTAAATCCTAAACCCCAAACCATAAACCCTAAACTAACCATAAACACCCAAAACCCTAAAAAGCTAAAAACCTAAACCTAAACAAAACAAATCCAAAAAATAAAATAAATAGAAAATATTAACTAAGATAAAATAAAAACATAAACTAAAACCTAAACCTAAACCTAAAAGGAAAAAAATAAAAATAAAAACTAAACTAAAATTAAATAAATAAAAACCCAAACTAAAGAAAAAATAAAACCTAAATAAAATAAAAACTAAACCTAAAATAAAAATAAAACAAACCTAAAAAAATAAAATAAAAATTAAATAAAAACTTAAATCTAAAAATAAATAAAAAATAAAACCTAAATCTTAAACTAACAAAAACCTAAACCTAAAATAAAAATAAAATAAACCTAAACTGAAACAAAAATAAATTAAACCTAAACTTAAACCTAAAATAAACTATACCTAACTTAAATAAAATAGACTAAATTAAAAATAAACCTAAACCTAAACTAAAAAATAAAACCTAAAATAAAAATCTAAAACCTAAACCTAAGAAAATAAAATAAAGACCTAAAACTAAACTGAAAAAAAATAAAACCTAAACCTAAAAAATAAAATAAAAACCTAAACATATAAAAAAAAAACTCAACTAAAAAATAAACATAAACCTAAACCTAAACCTAAAAAATAAACCAAAATAAAAAACCTAAACTAAAATAAAGAAACCTAAAATAAATAAACTAAGCTAAATAAAAATAAAAAATTAATATAAATAAAAAAATAAAATAAACTAAAATAAATAAAAAATAAACTAAGTAAACAATAGAAGAAATGTTGAATATGAATTTGTTCTATATTTTAAAAATAAATAAAAACCCAAAACCTTAAATTAAAACCTAAACCTTAAACTGAAAACCTAAACCTTAAACACTAAACCCTAAACCCTAAACCCTAAAAACCCTAAACCATAAACCCTAAACCCTAAACCTTAAAACCCTAAACCATAAACCCTAAACCCTAAACCCTAAAACCTAAACCCTAAGCCCAAAACCCTAAACCCAAAAATAAGCCTAAACCCTAAATTCCAAACCCCAAATCCTAAACCCTAAACTAACCCTAAACCCTAAACCCTGAAAACCTAAAAACTAAATCTAAACTAAATAAAACCTAAAAATAAAATAAATAAATAATTCTAAACCAAAATAAAATTATAAAATAAAAACATAAACTAAAACCTAAACCTAGACCTAAACCTAAACAAAAACCTAAGAAGAAAATTAAATAATAAATAAAAACCAATGTAAAATAAATAAATATAAACCTAAACTAAACTAAAATTAATAAAAAACTTAAATAAAATCCAAATTAAACCTGAAATAATAAAAAAAACAAACCAAAAATTAAATTAAATAAAAACTAAATAAAAATCTAAACTTAAACAATAAACCTAAAAATAAAACAAAAACCCTAAAGTAAAACAAAAACCTAAACCTAAAATAAAACTAAAATAAACCTAAACCTAAACTAAAATAAACTAAACTAAAATAAATAAAACCTAAACCTAATCCTAAAAGAAACTAAACCTAAACCTAAACCTAAACTAAATAAAATAAAATAAACTAAAAATAAAACTAAACCTAAACTAGAAAATAAAACCTAAAAATAAACCTAATATAAAAATCTAAAACCTAAACCTAAAAAAATAAAATAAAAACCTAAACCTAAACCTAAAAATAAAAAATAATATCGAAAACTTAAAAATTAAATAAAATTAAAACTAAACTAAAAAATAAACCAAAACCTAAACCTAAACCAAAAAAATAAACTAAAATAAAAAACCTAAACTAAAATAAATAAACCTAAAATAAATAAACTAAACTAAATATAAATAAAAATAACCCTAAATTAAAATAAAAAATAAAATAAACTGAAATAAATAAAAAATAAACTAAATAAACCTAAACTAATGAGTTTACTTAATTTAAAAAATAAAAAAAAACCCTAACCCTAAATCCTAAACCCTAAAACTAACACTAAACCCTAAACGTACAACCCTAAACCCTAAATCCTAAACCCTAAAACCCTAAACCCTAAATCTTAATCCCTTAAATCATAAACCCTAAACCCTAAACCTTAAACCTTAAACCCTAAACCCTAAACACAAAAACCTACAACTCTAAATCAAAAACCCTAAACTCCAAACCCTAGACCTTAAACCATAAACCCCAAACCCTAAACCATAAACCCCAAACCCTAAACCATAAACTACAAAAACCTAAAAACCTAAACCTAAACTAAATAAAACATAGAAATAAAAAAAATTAAAAAAACCTAAAGTTAAATAAATTAAAAAAATAAAATTAATAAAACCAAAACTAAAACCTAAACCTAAACCTAAACCTATACTTAAACCTAAACCTAAAAATAAAATAAAATAAAATAAATAAAAACTAAACTAAAATAAAATAAATAAAAACCTAAACTAAACTAAAAAAATAAAATAAACTTAAAAAAAAAAAAGCTAAATAAAGAAAACAAAATATAAAATAAAAATAAAATAAACCTAAAATAAAATAAAATAAAACTAAATAAAAACATAAATTTTAAAAATAAACCTAAAAATAAATAAAAAATAAAACCAAAACCCTAAACTAAAAAAAACCTAAATCTAAAATAAACAAAATAAAATAAACCTATACCTAAACTAAAATAAATAAAACCTAAACCTAAACCAAAAATAAACTAAACCTAAACCCTAAACAAAATAAAATAAAGTAAACTAAAAATAAACCAAAACCTAAACTAAGAAGTAAAACCTAAAATAAAAACTTAAAACCTAAACCTAAAAAAATAAAATAAAACCTAAACCTAAACCTAAACCTAAAAATAAAATAAAAATAAAACTAAAATAAAAAATAAACATAAACATAAACCTAAACTAAAAAAATGTACTAAAATAAATAAACCTAAAATAAATAAGCTAAACTAAATAAAAATAAAAAATAAACCTAAATAAAAATACAAAACTAAAATAAACTAAAATAAATAAAAAATAAACTATATTAACCTAAACCTATCAGTTTACTTAATTTTAAAAAAATACCAAAACTGTAAACTCTAAACCCTAAACCCTAAATCCTAAACCTTAAATCTTAAACCCTACAACTAACCCAAAACCCAAAACCTTAAACCCTAAACTCTAAACCCTAAACCCTAAAACCCTAAACCATAAACTCTAAACTAACCCTAAACCTACAACCCTAAACTTTAAAAACTTAAAACCCTAAGCCCTAAACCCTAAAACCCTAAACCCTAAAACCTTAAACCCTAAACCTTAAACCCTAAACCCTAAACCCTAAAAACCTAAACCTAAACTAAACAAAACCTAAAAATAAAATAAATAAAAAAACTATACCTAAATAAATTAAAAACAAAAAATAAAATAAAACCTAAACTAAATCCTAAACCATAAACCTAAAAATAAAATAAAATGAACTAAAATAAAATAATCAATAACCTAAACTAAACTAAAAAAAGTAAAATAAACCTAAGAATAAAAAACCTAAAGAAAATAAAAACTAAATGTAAAATAAAAAAAATAAACCTAAAAAAAATAAAATAAAACTAAATAAAAAACAAAACCTAAAAAAAAACCTAAAAATAAATAAAAAATTAAACCTAACCCTAAAGAAAATAAAAACCTAAAATTCAAATAAAGTAAACAAAATAAAATAAACCTAGACCTAAACTAAGATAAACTAAACAAAAATAAATAAAACCTAAGCCTAAACCTAAAATAAACTAAACCTAAATTAAATAAGATAAAATAAACTAAACATAAACCTAATCCTAAATAAAAAATAAAATCTAAACATCAAACCTAAAATAATAACCTAAAACTTAAACAAAAAATAAAATAAAATAAAAACCTAAACCTAAACCTAAAAATAAAAAATAAAACCTAAAGCTAAACCTTAACCTAAACCTAAACCTAAACTTAAACCTAAACCTAAAACTAAAGTAAAATAAAATAAATAAAAACTAAACTATAGTAAAATAAATAAAAACCTAAACTAAACTAAAAAAATAAAATAAACTTGAAAATAAAAAACTTAAATAAAAATAACAAAATGTAAAATAAAAATAAAATAAACATAAAATAAAACTAAATAAAAACCTAAACCTAATAAATAAACCAAAAAATAAATTCTAAAAATAAATAAAAAATAAAACCAAAGCCCTAAACTAAAAAAAATCTAAACCTAAAATAAACAAAATAAAATAAACCTTAACCTAAACTAAAATAAATAAAACCCAAACCTAAAACTAAAATAAATTAAATCTAAACCCTGAACTAAATAAAATAAAATATACTAAAAACAAACCTAAACCTAAACTAAAAAAAATAAAACCTAAAAGAAAAACTTAAAACCTAAATCTAAAAAAATAAAATAAAACCTAAACCTAAACCTAAACCTAAAAATAAAAAATAAAACCTAATCTAAAAAAATAAAAATAAAACTAAACTAAAAAATAAACATAAACATAAACCTAAACCTAAAAAATGTACTAAAATAAATAAACTTAAAATAAATAAGCTAAACTAAATAAAAATAAAAAATAAACCTAACTAAAAATAAAAAAACTAAAATAAACTAAAAGAAATAAAAAATAAACTAAATAAACATAAACCTATCAATTTACTTAATTTTAAAAAAAACCCTAAACCTTAAACACTAAACCCTAAACCCTAAATCCTAAACCCTAAACCCTAAACCCTACAACTAACCCTAAACCCTAATTAAACCTACAACCTTAAACCCTAAGCCCTAAACCATAAACCCTAAAAAACCCTAAACCCTAAACCCTAAGCTAACCCTAAACCTACAACCCTAAACCCTAAAACCCTAAAAAACCCTAAACCCTAAACCTTAAACCCTAAATCCTAAATAATAAAAACCTAAACCTAAACTAAATAAAACCTAAAAATAAAATACATAAATAAACCTAAACTTAAATAAATTAAAAACATAAAACAAAATAAAAACCTAAACTAAATCCTAAACCATAAACCTAAAAATAAAAATAAATAAACTGAAAAAAATAATTAATAACCTAAACTAAACTAAATAAAATAAAATAAACCTAAGAATAAAAAACCTAAAGAAAATAAAAAGTAAATGTAAAATAAAAAAGATAAACCAACAAAATAGAAAATAAAAACTATATAAAAACCTAAACCTGAAAAAAACCTAGAAAGAAATAAAAAATTAAACCTAAACCCTAAAGAAAATAAAAACCTAAACCTAAAATAAAAATAAAGTAAAAAAATTAAAATAAACCTAGACCTAAACAAAAATAAACTAAACTAAAATACATAAAACCTAAGCCTAAACCAAAAACAAACTAAACCTAAACCTAAACCTAAACTAAATAAGATAAAATAAATAAAAAATAAACCTAATCCTAAACTAAAAAATAAAATCTAAAAATAAACCTAAAATCTAAATAAAAAATAAAAATAAAATAAAAATCTAAACCTAAACCTAAAAAATAAAAAATAAAATCTAAACTTAAAAAATAATATAAAAATAAATCTCAACTAAAAAATAAACCTAAACCTAAACCTAAACCTAAAAAAAAAACTCGAGTAAAAAACCTAAACTAAAATAAATAAACCTAAAATAAATAAATAAAACTAAATAAAAATAAAATAAACATAAATAGAAATTAAAAATAAAATAAACTAAAATAATTAAAAAATAAAGTAAATAACCCTAAACCTACCGGTTTAGTTAATTTAAAAAAAAACCTAAACCCTAAACCTTAAAACTAAACTAAAAAATTACATAAACCTACTGGTTTACTAAATTTAAAAATAAACCTAAACTAAAACCATAACCCTAAATCGAAAACCTATACCCTAAACCATAAACCCTAAGCTAACCCTAAACCCTAAAAACTAAAAAACCTAAGCCCTAAAACCTAAAACCTTAAACCATAAAACCCTAAACCCTAAACCCTAAACTGTAAACCCTAAACCCTAAACCTTAAAAACCTAAACCTAAACTAATTAAAACATAAAAATAACATAATCAAAAAAACCTAAACCTAAATAAAATAAAAAAATAAAATAAAATAAAAACTTAACCTAAAACCTAAACCTTAACCTAAAAATAAAATTAAATAAATTAAAATAAGATAATTAATAACCTAAACTAAACTAAAAAATTTAAATTAACTAAAGAATAAAAAACCTAAAGAAAATAAAAAAATAAATGGAAAATAAAAATAAAATAAACCAAAACAAATAAAATAAACACTAAATATAAACCTAAACCTAAAAAAAGCATAAAAATAAATAAAAAATAAAACCTATATCCTAAAAGAAAAAAAATCCAAAACCTAAAATAAAAATAAAATCAACAAAATAAAATAAACCTAAACCTAAACTAAAATAAATAAAACCTAGGCCTAAACCTAAAATAAACTAAACCTAAACCTAATCCTAAACTAAATAAAATAAAATAAACTTAAAATATACTTAATTCTAAACTAAAAAATAAAATCTAAAATAAACCTAAAAATTAAAACCTAAAAATCTAAACATAAAAAAATAAAATAATAACCTAAACCTAAACCTAAAAATAAAAAATAAAGCCTAAACTTAAAAAAACAAAATAAAAATAAATCTCAATTTAAAAATAAACATAAATATAAACCTAAACCTAAAAAAAATAAATTAAAATAAAAAACCTAAACTAAAATAAATTAACTTGAAATAAATAAATTAAACTAAATAAAAATAAAAAATAAACATAAATAAAAATTAAAAATAAGATAAACTAAAATAAATAATAAATAAACTAAATAACCCAAAACCTACCGGTTTACTTAATTTTAAAAAAAACCTAAACCCTAAGCTAGCCCTAAACCTTAAAAGTAAACTAAAAAAAACTTAAACCTACATGTTTACTTAATTTAAAAATAAACATAAACTAAGACCTGAACCCTAAATCGAAAACCTATGCCCTAAATCCTAAACCCTAAGCCCTAAACCCTAAAAACATAAAAAAATAAAAAAAGAATAAATAAATAAATAACCCCTAACCCTAAAACTAACCCTAAACCCTAAACCTACAACCTTAAACCCTAAACCCTAAACCCTAAACCCTAAAAGCCTAAACCCCAAATTGAAAACCCTAAACCCTAAACACTAAACTCTAAATCCTAAACCCTAAACCCTAAATGCTAAAAATTCTAAACCCTAAAGCCTAAAAATTAAACCCCAAACTCTAAACCCTAAATCCTAACGCTAAAAGCTAAACCCTAAATCTTTCAATCCTAAGGCCCAAACCATAAACCCTAAACCCTAAACCCTAAACCCCGAACCCTAAACCCTAAACCCTAAAAACCTAAAAATGTAAACCTAAACTAAATAAAACTTAAAAACAAAATAAATTAATAAAACCTATGGAACTGGCATGGAGGTTATTACCGTGGTGGTGGCGGAGGGAGAGATAGATGATATGATGGTGGATCCAATTACTAGAGAGGCGGGGTGGTTTCGATTGGAACTAGAGAAACTGGAGAATGGCCAACCTGATCTGCTACTTATGGAACTGTGTCTTTATAATAGATACAGTTCAAGTTATCTAGGGTTTTTGATTTACTTTATGCGTGCTCTTTTTTTATCTATGTCATCGCATATGTCTTAAAGAACTTTGTGTGTTACTTGGTTGAGGAAATTGAAAGGAAGAAATGTTGAATCTGAATTTATTCTTTGTTAAAAAAAAAAACCCTAAACCCTAAACTAAAACCTGAACCCTAAACCTAAAACCTAAACCCTAAACCTTAAACCCTAAACCCTAAAAATAAAAAAATAATAAAAAAAGAAAAAAAAAACCTAACCCTAAACCCTAAACCCTAAAACTAACTTAAAGCTTAAAGACAAAACTCTAAACCTTAAACCCTAAACCCTAAACCTTAAACCCTAAAACCCTAAAACCCTAAACACCAAACCCTAAACCCTAAACCCTAAACCCCAAACACCAAACCCTAAACCCTAAACCTAAACCCTAAACCCTAAAAAAAACTAAACCCTAAAGCTTAAACCCTAAACCCTATACCCTAAACTCTAAAACCCTAAACCTTAAAACCGTAAACCCTAAACCCCAAACCCTAAACACTAAAAACCTAAAAACTTAAACCTAATCTAAATATAACCTAATAATGAAATAAATAAAAAAACCTAAAACTAAATAAAATAAAATAAAATATAAAATAAAAACATAAACCTAAACCTAAAAATAATCCAAAATAAAAAATAAACTAAAATAAAATAAATAAAAACCTAAATTAAACTAAAAAATATAATAAACTTAGAATTAAAAACATAAATAAAATACAAACTAAACGTAAAATAAAAATAAAATAAACTTAAAATAAAAACCTAAACCTAAAAAATAAACCAAACAATAAATAAAAAATAAAACATAAACCCCAAACTAAAAGAAACTAAACCTAAAATAAAAATAAAATAAAATAAAAACCTAAACTAAAATAAAGTAAACTAAAATAAATAAAACCAAATCCTAAACCTAAAATAAATTAAACCTAAACCTAAACCTAAACTAAATAAAATAAAATAAAATAAAAATTAACCTAAACCTAAATTAAAAAGAAAAACCTAAAAATAGACCTAAAATAAAAACTTAAAACCTAAACATAAAAAGATAAAATTTAATCCTAAACATAAACCTAAAATTAAATAAATATAACCTAAACCTAAAATATAAAATAAAAATAAAACTCAATTAAAAAATAAACCTAAACCTAAACCTAAAAGATAAAGTAAAATAAAAACCCTAAACTAAAAATAAATAAACCAAAAATAAACAAACTAAACTAAATAAAAAATAAACCTATATAAAAAAAAACTAAAATAAATTAAAACTAAATTAAATAAACTAAATAAACATAAAGCTATTAGTTTACTTAATTTAAAAAAAAACCTAAACCCTAAATCTTAAACCCTAAACCCGAAACCCTAGACATACATTGCTAAACCTACAACCCTAAACCCTAAACCCTAAAAAATCCTAAACCCTAAACCCTAAACCTTAAACCCTAACCCATAAACCCTAAATCCTAAACCCTAAACCATAACCCCAAACCTTAAACCCTAAAAGCATAAACCCTAAATCCTAAACCCTAAACCCTAAGCCATGATTGAGCTAATTTTTATGAAAGGTGATCTTAAAGAAGTCAGCGAAGAGGTTGCAAAATACAAAGTCGGTGCTCCTACCCATGTTGGTCTTGTTGCACCTATTGATGTTATGGTTCCTCTAGGTAGCACTAGGTTTGGATCCTTCATAGTCTTCATTCTTCCAGGTTATGTTGAAATTATCACCCCTGTTGAGATGATTAAAAAAAGTAGATAAGGTGGGATCCTCAGAAGCTGCTCTCATCGCTAAGCTGGGGACAAGGCCATTCTCTTATGGCCTTATCATCCAGTCTGAGCATGATGAAGGATCGGTGTTTAGTCTTGAGGTGCTTGACCTCACTAAAGATGATCTCATCGAGAAGTTTTTGATAGCCCTTTTAATGATCACTTCTCTTTCACTAGCCCTCTCTTATCCCACCCTTGCTGCAGCATCCCAAATGTTCATCAATGCTTAAAGGAATGTCATCACCATCACGATTGCCAGTGATTACACATGCCCACAGCCCGAGAAGGTTAAGGAGTATTTGAGGGATCCTAATAAATTTTATGTGGCTACTGCGCATGATGCTTCTACTACTCCTACTGCTGTTACTGGTCCAGCTACTACAGTGAAAGAGAAGAAGGAAGAGCTTGCTGAGCAATCTGATGATGATATGGGTTTTAGCTTGTTCGACAAATATTGATTGGCCTTTTATAAAATCAATTTTTATTATCTCTGGGAGTTAAATCATTTTGTGTAATACTATTTTTATGAATTTTTAAATTGCATTTTATTTTATCCTATTTTATTAATTGTTAAAGGATAATGTCTTATTTGATATGGGAATTTCTTGTTTGTTATGGAATCATTTGAGTTAAAAAAAACCCTAAACCCCAAACCCTAAATCCTAAACCCTAAACCTAAACCCTAAACCCTAAACCCTAAACCCCAAACCCTAAACCTAAACCTAAAGTAACTAAATAAATTAAAAAATAAACCTAAACCCTAAAACCTAATAAACCTAAACCAAAACCCTAAGAATGGGAAAAACCTTGATGATAGGAACATCACCATCAATCAAGCTCAGTCTAGATCTGGTGGTGGAGGCAAAGTGAGGAGTCAATTATCACAGTGGTGGTGAGGGATCTGGAGGTGCTGGTGGATATGGAGGTGGTGGTCAGAGTAGTTGTGGTTATGGAGGTAGGATGAGTGATGGAGGTTACAGCCGTGGTGGTGGCGGAGGGAGAGATCGGGGATATGATGGTGGATCCCTCTACTGGAGAGCCCAGGGTGGTTCTGATGGAAACTAGAGAAACTGAAGAATGGCCAATCTGGAATGTTGCTTATGGAACCATCTTTATAGTAGAGATAGTTCTAGTTATCTAAGGTTTTTGATTTGCTCTATGCGAGCTCATTTTTGATCTATGTCATCACTTATGTCTTAGAAACCTTGGTGTGTTACTTGGTTAATGAAATCAAGAAGAAGAAATGTTGAATCTAAATTTTTCCTCTATTTAAAAAAACTAAAAACCCAAAACCCTAAAGTAAATCATTGAACCCTAAACCTAAAACCTAAACCCTAAATCCTAAACCTTAAACCCTAAAAATAAAAAAATAAAAAAAAATCATAGCCCTAAATCCTAAGACCTAAACCCTAAACCTACAACCCTAAACCCTGAATCCTAAACCCTAAAACCCTAAACCTAAAAATAAATAAAAAATAAAACCTAAACCCTAAAATAAAAAAATTAACCTAAACCTAAACTAAAATAAACTAAATGAAAAGAAATAAAACCTAAACGCAGACCTAAAATAAACTAAAAATAAACCTAAACCTAAACTAAAAAATAAAACCTAAAAATAAAATAAAAAACCTAAAACCTAAACATAATAAAAAATAAAAACCTAAACCTAAACCCAAAATAAAAAAATAAAAAAACCTAAACCTAAAATAAAAATAAAACTCAACTAAACAATAAACCTAAACTTAAACCTAAACTAAAAAATTAAACTAAAATAAAAATTGTAAATTAAAAATAAATAAACCTAAAATAAATAAACTAAACTAAATAAAAATAAAAAATTAACCTTAAAAAACAAAAAATAAAATAAACTAAAATTAATAAAAAAATAAACTAAATAATCTAAACAAACCTAAACCTACTGGTTTACTTAATATAAAATATAAAATAAAAAAACTGAAAACCCTAAACCCTAAACAATAAAACTAACCTTAAATCATAAACCCTAAACAGTAAAACTAACCTTAAACCCTAAACGCTAAATCTACCACACTAAACCTACAACCCTAAACCATAAACCTACCACACTAAACATACAACCCTAAACTCTGAACCCTAAACCCTAAACCTTAAACCCTAAACCCTAAACTCTAAACCTTAAACACTAAATCCTAAACCCTAAGCCCTAACCATAAACCCTAAACCCAAAAAGCATAAACACTAAAACCCTAAACCCAAAACCTCAGTTGTGCTAATTTTTACAAAAGATGATCCTGAAGAAGTCAACGAAGAGGTTGCAAAATATAAAGTTGGTGCTCCTACTAGTGTTGGTCTTGTTGCACCTATTGATGTGGATCCTCCAGGCAACACTAGTATGGATCCTTCACAAATTTCTTTCTTCCAGGAGGTCAAAATCCCAACTAAGACCAACAAGGGTACTGTTGAAATTATCACCCCGGTTGAGTTGATTTAAAAAGGCGATAAGGTGGGATCCTTAAAGGCTTCTCTTCGCTAAGCTTAGATTAGACCATTCTTTTATGGCCTTATTGTCCACTGTATGATGATGGTTTGTGTAAACCGAGGTGCTTAACCTCAAAGATGATCTCATCGAAAGTTTTCTGGCCTTTCAATGTTCACTTTTCCTCTCTTATCTCTATCCCACTAAACGCACATGTTCATCAATGCTTATAAGAATTTCCTCACTGTCGTGATTGCCACTGATTATACATAGCCGCAGACTGAGAAGGTTAAAGAGTATTTGAAGGATCCTAGTAAATTTGATGTGGTCTAAACTTCTACTACTCCGCTATCTAAAGTGGAAGAAAAAAAGGAAGAGCCTGCTGAGGAATCTGATGATGATATGGGTTTCAGCTTGTTCAACTAAGCTTTGTTGCCCTTCTATAAAATCAAATTTTAATGTCTCTACAAGCTAAATCATTTTATAAAATATTATTTTTGTGAATTTTTGAATTACATTTTATTTTATCCTATTTTATTAGTTGTTAGAGGGCAATGTCTTGTTTGATTTGGTAATTTCTTGTTTGTTATGGAATCATTTGAGTTTAAAATTTAAAACCTTAATAGTAAACCTAAACCCTAAACCCTAAACCCTAAAAATAAAAAAAAAATAAGAAAACCCTAACCATAAACCTTAAGCCCTAAAACTAACCCTAAACCCTAAACCGTAAACCTACAACCCTAAACTCTATATGCTAAACCCTAAAACCCTAAACTGTAAACCCTAAACCCTAAACCCTAAACCTAAAACCCTAAACCCAAAACCACAAACCCTAAACCCTAAACTCTAAACCCTAAACCTGAACCCTAAACCCTAAACCCTAAAACTTAGTAAACCTTAACCAAAACCCTAAGAATGGGTAGAACCTTGATGTGAACATCAAATCAATCTACCTAGATCCGGTGGTGGAAAAGAGGTTATCACTGGTGGTGGGGATGGAGGTGATGGAGGATATGGAGGTGGTGGTCAGCGTAGTGGTGGTTATGGAGGCGGGAGTGGTGACGGAGGTTACAGTCGCAGTGGTGGCGGAGGGAGAGATCGGGGATATGTTGGTGGATCCCTCTACTCAATAGGTCGGGGTGTTTTTGATGGGAACTAGAGAAATTGAAAAATAGCTTATGGAACTATGTCTTTATAGTAGAGATAGTTCTAGTTATCTAAGGTTTTTGATTTGCTCTATGTGTACTCATTTTTGATCTATGTCACCGCTTATATCTTGGAAAACTTGGAGTGTTACTTGGTTGTTTAAATCGGCAAGAAGAAATGTTGAATCTAAATTTGTTCTCTGTTGAAAAATAAAATCTCTAAACCCTAAACTAAAACTTGAACCTTAAACCCTAAACAAAAACTTGAAACCTAAACCTAAAACTTAAACCCTAAACATTAAAAAAACATAAAAAAACTAAAAAAAAAACCCCATAAACCTAAACCCTAAACCCTAAAACTAACCATAAACCCTAAACTTACAATCCTAAACCCTAAACCCTAAACCCTAAACCCAAAAACCCTAAACCAAAAAGCCTAAACCCTAAACCATAAACCCTAAACCATAAACCCTAAACCATAAACCCTAAATCGTAAACCCTAAACCCTAAAAACCTAAAAACCTAAACCTAAATTAAATAAAACTTGGAAATAAAAAAATAAAAAAATCTAAATCTTAAAAAAATAATAAAATAAATTAAAATAAAATAAAAACCTAAACTAGAACCTAAACCTAAAAATAAAATAAAATAAAAATAAAAACTAAACTAAAATAAATAAATAAAACCTAAACTAAACTAAAAAAACCAAAAAATAAAATAAAAACTAAATGAAAAATAAAAATAAAATAAACCTAAAATAAAAACTAAATATACACCTAAACCTAAGAAATTAACTTAAAAATAAATAATAAACAAAACCTAAACCTTAAACTAAAGAAAAAAAAACCTAAAACTAAAATAAATAAAATAAAATAAACCTAAACCTAAACTAAAATTAGCTAAACTAAAAAAAATAAAACCTAAAGCTAAACCTAAAATAAACTAAACCTAAACCCTAAACTACAAAAAAAAAAAACTAAAAATAAACCTAAAACTAAACTAAAAAATAAAACCTAAAAATAATTCTAAAATCAAAACATAAAATTAAACCTAAAAAAATAAAATAAAAACCTAAACCTAAACCTAAAAATAAAAAAAAAACTAAACTTAAAAAATAAAATAAAAATAAAACTAAACTAAAAAATAAACATAAACCTAAACACAAATCTAAAAAATAAACTAAAATAAATAAAATAGAATAAATAAAAATAGAAAATATACCTAAATAAAAATAAAAATAAAATAAACTAAAATAAATAAAAAATAAATTAAATAGACTTAAAAAAACCTAAACCTACTAAGTAAAAAATAAATAATAAACTCTAAACTAAACCTAAAACTAAATAAACCCTAAATAACCTAAACCTACAACTAAATAAACCTAACCTAAAAATAAACTAAATAAAACTAAAATATAAACCTAATAAACCCTAAACCCTAAACCTAAACTAATTCTAAACCTAAAATAAACTAAACCCTAAGCACTATAAACTATAAACCTAAACCCTAAAACCTAAACTAATGAAACTAAACCCTACTAAAAACCTAAACCTAAAATAAAACTAAACTAACCTAAACTTAAAACCTAAAACCCTAAACCTAAACCTAAACCTAACTAAACCCTAAACCTAAAGAAATAAAATAAACTAAACTAAACCTAAACTTAAAACTAAACCTAATAAACTAAAAACAAACCTAAACCTAAACCCTAAACTAACTAAATATTAAACCTTAAACTAAACCTAAATAACTAAACCTAAACTAAACTATAAACTAAACCTAAAATTTAAACACAACCTAAAAACTAAATAAAACCTTAAACCTAAACCTAAAATATAAACCTAAACAAATATTAACTTCAACTAAACTTAACCTAAACAAAACTAAACCTAACCCTAAACTTAAACCTAAAGCATAACAAACAAACCAAACTAATCTAAAACCTAAAACCCAACCTAAACCCAAAATCCCAAACTCTAAACTGAAACCTAAAGTAACTAAATAAATTAAAAAATAAACCTAAATCATAAAACTTAACAACCTAAACCTTAACCCTAAGAATGGGCAGAACTTTGATGGCAGGAACATCACCATCAATCATGCTCAGTCTAGATCTGGCGATGGAGGGGAAGGTAGAGGTTATTGTAGTGATGGGGATTTGGAGAAGGATGAGGTGGTGGTCAAAATAGTGGTGGTTATGGAGGTGGGAGGAGCGACAGAGGTAACAACCGTGGTGGTGGTGGAGGGAGAGATCGGGGATATGATGGTGGATCGCGCTACTCGAAAGGCCAGGGTGATTCTAATGGGAACCGGAGAAACTGAAGAATGGTCGATCGGATCCACTACTTATGGAATAGTGTCATTACAATAAAGATGGTTCTAATTATCTAGGGTTTTTATTTTTCTCTATGCGTGCTCATTTTTATCTATGTCGTTGCTTGTGTCTTAGAAAACTTGGTGTGTTACTTGGTTGATGAAATCAAAAAGAAGAATTATTAAATTTGAATTTGTTCTCTGCTAAAAAAAAACTAAAAAATGTTAAGCCCTGAACTAAAACCTGAACCCTAAACCTAAAACCTAAACCCTAAACACTAAACCCTAAACCCTAAACCCTAAACCCTAAACCCTAAACCCTAAAAATAAAGAAATAAAAATAAAAAATAAAAAATACCCTAACCCTAAACCCTAAACCCTAAAAATAAAAAAAAATAAAAATAAAAAATGAAAAATTACCCTAACCCTAAACCCTAATCCCTAAATCTCAACCTACAACCCTAAACCCTAAAACCCTAAACCCTAAACCCTATATCCTAAATCCTAAATCTTAAAATTCAAAACCCAAAACCCTAAACCCTAAACCATATACCCTAAAACCTAAACCAAAAACCCCAATCCCTAAACCATAAAACCTAAGCCCTAAAAACCTAAAAACTTAAACCTAAACTAAACAATATTTAAAAATAAAATAAATAAAAAAATATTATCCTAAATAAAAAAAACAAAACTAAAACCTAAACCTAAACCTAAACCTAAAAATAAGATAAAATAAAAAATATAAACTAAACTAAAATAAAATAAATAAAAACCAAAACTAAACTAAATAAAATAAAATAAACTTAAAATAGAAAACCTAAATAAATAAAAACTAAACAAAAAATTTAAAAAAACCTAAAATAAAATTAAATGAAAACTAAATAAAAAGCTAAACCTAAAAAATAAACTAAAAATTAATAAAAAATAAAACCTAAACCTTAATAAAAAAACATAAACCTAGAATAAATAAAATAAAATAAACCAAAGAAAAAATTAAAATAAACTTAACTAAAATAAATAAAACCTAAAATAAACTAAACCTAAACCCTAAATTAATAAAATAAAATTAACAAAAAATAAACCTAAACGTAAACTAAAAAATAAAACCTAAAAATAAACCTAAAATAAAAACCTAAAACCTAAACCTAAAAATAAAAAGTAAAACCAAAACCTAAAAAATAAAATAAAAATAAAATTAAACTAAAAAATAAACCTAAACCTCAATCGAAACCTAAAAAGTAAACTAAAATAAAAAAAATAAACTAAAATAAGTAAACCAAAAATAAATAAACTAAATTAAATAAAAATAAAAATAAATTTAAATAAAATAATAATAAAATAAACTAAAATAAATAAAAATAAACTAAATAATCCTAAACCTATGAGTTTGCTAAAATTTAAAAAAAAAAGTAAATCATAAAAAAAACCCTAACCCTAAACCCTAAACCCTAAAACAAACCCTAAACCCTAAACCTACAACCCTAAAACATAAACCCTAAACTTTAAAACCCAAAACCCTAAACCATAAACCCTAAACCATATAAACCCTAAACCTTAAAACCCTAAAATGTAAACCGTAAACCCTAAACCCTATAACCTACAACCCTAAACCCAAAACCTTAAACCCTAAACCTTAAACCCTAGACATTAGAAACCTAAAAACCTAAACCTAAACTAAATAAAACCTAAAGCAAAATAAATAAATAAAACATCAACTTAAATAAAATAAAAAAATAAAATAAAATAAAAACCTAAACTAAAACCTAAATTTAAAAATAAAAAAATTAAATAAAAAATAAAAACTAAACTAAAATAAAATAAATAAAAACCTAAACTAAACTAAAAAAATAAAATAAACCTAAAAATAAAAAAACCTAAATAAAATTAAAACTAAATGTAAATTAAAAATAAAATAAAACTAAATTAAAATAAAATAAAAACTAAATAAAAACTAAAACCTAAAATTAAACATAAAAATAATACCTAAAAATAAATAAAAAATAAAACTTAACCCCTAAACTAAAAAAAAAAGCCTAAATCTAAAATAAACAAAATAAAATAAAGCTAAACCTAAGCTAAAATAAACTAAACTAAAATAAATAAAACCTAAACCTAAACTTAAAATAAACTAAACCTAAACCCTAAACTAAATAAAATAAATTATACTAAAAATAAACCTAAACCTAATCAAAAAAATAAAAGCTAAAAATAAATCTAAAATAATAACCTAAAAGCTAAAACTAAAAAAATAAAATTAAAACCTAAACCTAAACCTAGAAATAAAAAATAAAACCTAAACCTAGAAAATAAAATAAAAATAAAATCAACTAAAAAATAAACATAAACCTAAACCTAAACTTAAAAAATAAATTAAAATAAAAAAACCTAAAAAAAATAAGTAAATCTAAAATACATAAACTAAACTAAATAAAACTAAAAAATAAACATAAATAAAAAAATAAAATAAACTAAAATAAATAAGAAAATAAACTAAATAAACTAAATAAACCTAAACCTACTGGTTTAGTTAATTAAAAAACCCTAAACCCTAAACCCTAGAAAATAATAAACCCTAAACCCTAACCCTAAACCCAAAACCCTACACCCTAACTCTAACCCTAAACACTAAACCCTCAACCCTAAACCCTAAACCTTAAAACCCTGAACCCTAAACCCTAAACTAACCCTAAACCCTAAACCCTAAATCTTAAAAACCCTAAACCCTGAACCTTAAAAGGATAAATCCTAAAACCCTAAAATCTAAACCCTAAATGCTAAACCTAAACCTTAAGCCCTAAACATAAACCTAAAGTAACTAAATAAATTTAAAAATAAACCTAAACTCTAAAACTTGATAAACCCAAATCCTAAGAATGAAAAAACCTTGATGACATGAACATCCCAATCAAAGCTCCCTAGATATAAGGCATAGGCGAGGAAATGGTTTTCTGGTGGGGATCCGGAGGTGCTAATATGGAGGTGGTGGATGGAGTAGGTTATGGAGGCGGAGGAGCATCGAGGTTACGTGGTGGTGGTGAGAGGAGAGATCGGATATGATGATCCCATGAGAGGAGGAGGTTGATGGGAACTAGAGAAAAACTAAACTCTATGCTTATTGATTTGCTCTATGCGTGCTCATGTTTTATTAATGTCAAAGCTTGTGTCTTAGAGAACTTGGTGTGTTACTTGGTTGATGAATTTGAAAAGAGGAAATGTTGAATCTAATTTTGCTCTCTGTTAAAAAAAACCAAAAAACCCTAAACCGTAAACTAAACCTAAACCTTAGACCAAAAAGCAAAACCCTAAACACTAAACCCTAAACACTAAACCATAAAACTAACCATAAATCACAAACCCTAAACCTACAACCCTAATCCCTAAAGCCTAAATGCAAATACCCTAAACCATAAAACCCCAAACCCTAAACCGTAAACCCTAAACCCTAAACCCTAAACCCAAAACCCCAAAATCTACATCCTTAAACTTTAAACCCTAAAAACTTAAAAACCTAAACTTAAACTAAATAAATAAAAAAACCTAAACTGAACAATAAACTTAAAAATAAAATTTAAAAATAAATAAAAAATAAAACCTAAACCCTAAACTAAAAAAAAAACTAAAATTAAAATAAAAATAAAATAAACCTAAATTTAAACTAAACTAAACTAAACTAAAATAAAATAAACCTAAACCAAAACCTAAAATAAACTAAACGTAAACCTCAACCTAAACCCTAAATAAAATAAAATAAACTAAAAATAAACCTAAACTAAACTAAAAAACAAAACCTAAAATTAAACATAAAATAAAAACCTAAAACCTAAACCTAAAAAAATTAAATAAAAACCTAAACCTAAACCTAAATATAAAAAATAAAACCCAAGCCTAAAAAATAAAATAAAAATAAAACTAAATGAAAAAATAAACTAAAACCTAAACCTAAAAAATAAACTAAAATAAAAAACTTAAAGTAAAATAAATAAACTAACTAAATATAAAAAAAATAAATCTAAATAAGAATAAAAAATAAAATAAACTAAACTAAATAAAAAATAAATTATACAAACTAAATTAACATAGACTTACCAGTTTACTTAATTTAAAAACAAAAATAAAAAATAAAAAATGACCCTAAAACCTATAACTAACCTTAAACCCTAAATGCTACAACCCTAAATCCTAAACCCTAAACCTTAAAACCCTAAACCCTAACCCCTAAACCCTAAACCCTAAACCCTAAACCCTAAAACCCTAAACCCTAAACTCTAAACCCTAAACCTTAAACCCTAAAACCTAAAACCTAAAACCCTATACCCTAAATCCTAAACCCTAAACCCTAAACCCTAAACCTTAAAAGCCAAAAAACCTAAAAACCTAAACCTAAATTAAATAAAACCTAAAAAAATAAAATAATTAAAAAAAACTTAAACATAAATAAAATTAAAAAATAAAATAAATGAAAACCTAAATTAAGATCTAAACATAAACCTAAATGTAACCTAAGCATAATAAAAATATAAAATAAAAATTAAACTAAAAAATAAAAAAAATCTAAAACTAAAAAACCTAAATAAAAAAAAATTAAACGTAAAATAAAAATAAAATAAAATAAAAACTAAATAAAAACCTAAACCTGGGAAGTAAACTTAAAAATAAAACCTAAAAATAAGTAAAAAAAAATCAAACCTAATCCCTAAACAAAAAAGAAAAAACATAAACCAAAAATAAATAAAATAAAATAAACCTAAACCTAAACTAAAATAAACTAAACTAAAATAAATAAAACATAAACCTAAACCAAAAATCAATTAAACTTAAATCCTAAATGAAATAAAATAAAATAAACTAAAATTAAACCTAAACTTAAACTAAAAAATATAGCATAAAAATAAACCTAAAATAGAAACCAAAGACCTAAACATAAAAAAAATAAAATAAAAACCTAAACCTAAATCTAAAAATAAAAAATAAAGCTTAAACCTAAAAAATAAAATAAAAATAAAAATAAACTAAAAAATAAGCATAAACCTAAACCTAAACCTAAAAAATAAACTAAAATAAATAAACTAAACTAAATAAAAACTAAAAATAAACCTAAATAATAATAAAAAGTAAAATAAACTAAAATAAATAAAAAATAAACTAAATAAACTTAAACCTACAGGTTTACTTAACTTAAACTAAAAAAACCCCTAAACCCTAAATCTTAAACCCTAAACCCAAAACCCTAAACCTTAAAACTAACGCTAATCCTTAAAACCTAAACCTACAACCCTAAACCCTAAACCCTAACCCCAACCCTAAACCCTAATACCCTCAAAACCCTAAATATTACAACCTAAATGTTAAACCCTAAACCCTAAACCGTAAGCCCTAAACCCTAAAACCCTAAATCCTAAATAGTAAACCCTAAACCCTAAACCCTAAACACTAAACCTTAAACCCTAAACCCTAAACCCTAAAAACCTAACAACTTAAACCTAATCTAAATTAAACTTTACAATAAAATAAATAAATAAACCTAAACCTAAATAAAAAAATAAAATAAAAGAAAAAATAAAACTAAAACCTAAATCTAAAACTAACAATAAAATAAAATAAAAATAAAAAATAAACTAGAATAAGATAAATAAAATCCTAAACTAAACTAAAAAATAAAATTAACCTAAGAAGAAAAAACCTAAATAAAATAAACCTAAAATAAAATAAAATAGAAACTAAATAAAAACATGAACCTAAAAAAAATAAACTTTAAAATAAATAGAAAATAAAACCTATACCATAAACTAAAAAAAAACCTAAACTTAAAATAAAAATAACCTAAACTAAAATAAACTAAAATAAAATAAACTAAAAATAAACCTAAACCTAAACTAAAAAATAAAACTAAAAAATAAACCTAAAGTAAAAACCTAAAACCTAAACCTAAAAAAATAAAATAAAAACCTAAACGTAAAAATAAAAAATGAAACCTAAACCTATAAAACAAAATAAAAATAAAAGTCAACTAAAAATAAACCTAAACCTAAAAAATAAAGTAAAATAAAATCCCTAAACTAAAATAAATAAACTTAAAATAAATAAACTAAACTAAATATAAATAAAAATAAACTTAAATAATAATAAAAAATAAAATAAGCTCAAACAAATAAAAAATAAACTTAATAAACTAAAGAGACATAAACTTACTTGTTTACTTAATTTTAAAAAAAAATCCTAAACCCTAAATCCTAAACCCTAAGCCCTAAAACTAACCATAAACCCTAAACCCTAAACCTACAACCCTAAACCTATAACCATAAATTGTAAACCATAAAATCCTAAACCCTAAACCTTAAACCCTAAACCCTAAACCCTAAAACCTACAACCATAAACCCTACACACTAAGCCCCGAACCCTAAACCTAAACTTTAAATCCTAAACTAACCCTAAACCTAAACCCTCATCTAACCCTAAACCCTAACTTGAAACCCTAAACCCTAAACCTTTAATAAAGATGTCATTACTAATAGATCCAAAGAATGACCTAATCCTAACATAGTTTCGGTAGCTAAAGAAAATGTCTTCAGGAGACTTTCCCTTGACTATTACTGATTTGAATACCCTAAACCCTAACCCTAATGCATATTATAATACCATATATTATAGTATAATGTAGTATCATATAATTGAGCATGTAGTGATTTATTTTTGGTTGTTATAAGATATTTTGAAATGTTTTAGTATATTATAGTATTGTGCCCTATAGTCTATATTAATATAATTCAAAAAAATATTGATTTAATAAATAAGATGATGAAATTTCTTAAATTTGAAGTGGGAATTAGGTTGTAGTACTAAAGGTGTGCTACACCACTTGTAGTCTAAAAAGTAAGGTTTTATGTTCAAAATAAATATTATATGTTGTAGCATAGTATAGCATCATATATCATAATATATTGTTTCATGCATTTTAAATTCTTTTAGAGTTTTACAATCATGCAGTCGAACCTACACTAGCATTATTTATAAAAATGTTGATTTAGACTTTAAAATGGTGAAATTTGGCCAAATTCATAATAGGTAGAGCATGGCATCATAATATATTCTTTCAATTTAAAACGTGCAAGTGATAGGACTAAAATATATAGTTTTTTATTGTTTAGACTAATTTTATGATTTTTAATCTTAAGCAATCCCTTGTGACGTGATATGCATTATAGTATAATATAATATGTTATAGTGTATTATAATATAGGATGCCATAACATAGTACAACATCATGCATTATAGCATGCTATTATGTATTACTACTTAATGTTTAGCATATTCTAGTTTGTTAAAGTATTATGTAGTAGAGTTTGTACTGGTATAATTCATAAAAATACTGATTTATGGGCTGATATGATGGGATTTGGCCAAATTTAAGGTAAGCTTTAGAGAACATCATTGGGGGTGTGCTATGGTGTGTCATTTAATCAAAAGAATTGAGTTTTGCATCTAAAATAAATGTTCATTTTTCAACCAAATTTTATAAATTTTTTGTTTAAAGTGGTTCATTTTAAGGTGTAATGTAAGATAATATATTATATGAAAGCATATTAAAATATAATGTACAAAACAATATAACTTCACATATATATGAATGTGGTGGCGTGTTACTAAATGTTATTGTAAATTTTAGTATGTTTTACTTTTGTTATAATACATTGGGTCAAAACTCACAAAAATGTTAATTTGAAGGTTGAGATGGAAGAATTTGCCCAAATTCACAGCACACACCAAGATGCAATTCTAAAGTTATGATATTTTGTACCATTTCTAATAGAAAAATAACAATTTTACATCCAAAATGAACATTATTTCTATTTTGAGAAAATTTTGTTATTTGTTCCTTTAAGTGATTCTAATGAGGTGTAATGTTAGACAATATATTATATATAGTGAATTAAAATATAACATCATATATTATAATATAATATAGTGTGTTAATTGACACTGTATTATGTTTAGCATGATATTATATTGTTAGTTTAAGCTTCCACCATCACAAATCATAAAATGTTGATTACAATGTTAAGATGATGTAATTTGAAGGAATACATTGTTAGGCATTTGGTTGAAGAAACAAGACAAGAAATAAGATTTGATGAGAACTCCATGTCAAGGACATGGAGGGAGATCCGCTAGGGGTTCACATATGCATTGGACATGACATGTGAGGGGTCTATGTGGATGGCATAGAATAAAAAAATCTGCTATGGATAAGGTTTGAATTTGATTTGATTATATGATTTTTGGAAAGAATATCCACTGAGGATAAGAATCTATAATCCACCAGGGATTAAGATCGAATCGACTTTAATTTGTTTAGTTTTAATTGATATGGAGGCATATCTGCTAGTGATATGGGTTTGAGTCCAC
This sequence comes from Cymbidium sinense, assembly GCA_021442155.1. NCBI lineage: Eukaryota > Viridiplantae > Streptophyta > Magnoliopsida > Asparagales > Orchidaceae > Cymbidium > Cymbidium sinense. The sequence continues at coordinate 316,200,198 of CM038214.1, read as the reverse complement.
TAGAGATTGGGTATATGAACCTTCCACTAGGGAAGCATATTTCATAGATTTATTTGGATATGTATCCAATAGAGATAAGAGTTTGGTTGGATTGCTTTGATTTAGACTCTTGTGGGGGAGTTGGTTTAATTTGGCTCCACTTGGGAGGTTATTTTGAATTTGATTTGTTTGCTTGACTTGTTTATATATGATTTAGGGCTCTACTGGGGAGAAGGGTGTGATTTAACTCCACTAGGGAAGATCAAATTGTGTTTAATTTAATATGAGTTCATGTATGGACCTTGTCGGTGTGCGATGGACCTACTAAGAAGGGGATATTTCAGTCTTGACCTACCTCAGGTTTACAAATCCCAAGGGATAGTCTACCAGCTGTGGGGTAGAGCTAGCCAACCAAAGCAGTTTTCTTTTAGTGTGCAATGGATGTGTTAGGAAGAAGGCATAGCAGACTTACATCTTCCAAAGAAAGGAACAACTGTTGGGATGACCTATTGGGTGCACAATAAATCGAACCTGACCTGAGGCGACTACTGAGTGAATTTCACTGGGGACTTATGTCAACTCAAAAGTGGTCAGGATTAATTTTATCTTAATTTCATGTGATTTGATATGGTTTGTTTGGTTAGTTTTATTTTGAATTTAGGGCATATTCTCTGGGGATGTCTCAGTGAAATTTGATAGATTTAATTTATGGACCATGTTGGTGTGCAATTGACCCACTGAGAAGGGGCTATATCAGATTTGTCTTATCTCAGATTTACAAATCTAAAGGGATAGTCTGGGGTGTGAGCTACCAACCTAAAGGGGGTTTCCTTTCGGTATGCAATGGTTGTGCTAGGAAGAAGGTGAAGCGGACTTACATCTTCTAAAGCAAGGAACAACCACTAAGGTGACATGTTGGCAGCAAAATAAATCGAACCTGATTTAGGGGTGACTACTGAGTGAATGCCACTGGGGACTTATATCAACTCAAGAGTAGTTAGGTGATTCCTATATGGAGTTTTGATGACACTGCCCTAAATATAGGATGCCTGCTTAGGAAAAGGTACCGCTAGGGGTGTCCTCCTAATCCACAAGTGAATATGTGTTATTTATATGTTTGTGTAGATCTTGTTGGTGTGTGAGGGACCACACTGAGAAGGGGCTATGTCAACTTTGACCTATCTAAGATTTACTAGATCAAGGAAGAATATGCACATCCATAAGATGGATTTTCCAACCACAGAGGTGATTACTAGGAAAGGGGAATTGCCCAATCTGATAGTAACTTAGGTAGTGTCTAAATGGGGTCACAAATAACATGATCCAAATATAGTGCCCACAGGGGAGGTGCTGCTAAGGGCGTTATCCTGAGCCCTAGAAAAGAAAGCTTATAGGTATATAGTGGCCAACTCAAGAAGAAAACATAGCAGACTTACATCTACCATCAGTGGTGTATCCTAAGGTGGGAGAATCAACCAACCTAAGGTGTATCCATAATTATGAGTAGTGTATCCATCAGCATAGTGAGAACCAATCAACCTAAGGTGCCCGTCGGTGTGAAAAAATCAATCTGGAAAGAAAGCATGTAGGCTTACAACTTTTCAAGCAGAACTGATCATCGGGATAGTCTGTCGTCAGCGGGATAGATGCTATCTGACCTAGAGTGACTATTAAGTGGGGAGCCTCGAGGAAGGACTAGACCCAGACTTGAAACAGTTAGGAGGGAAGGATCTGCTAGGGGACTTATCCTAAGCCTCAAATATACTTGACCCAATCAGTGTACGAAGGCTAATCCATGATGAAAGCGTAGTAGACTCACATCCTCTTAAATGAAGCAAACATGAGGTAGCTTATTGGCCATGTAGTAAGGCCTACCAAACTAACAAGGTGCTCATCGATGTGCAGTTGCCAAGTAAGGAAACAAAGCGTAGCATACTTACATCCTCCAAAGTAAAAAGACCACTTGGGTGACACACTAGTTGGGTAGCACGTCATCCTGACCTAAAGCAGTTACTGAGTGAGTGTCGTTGGGGGAGTTATCCCAACTCAAAATAGCCCGAGATAAAAGATATGTGTTTGTTTTATATGTTTGTGTATAGTTTGTGTTTGTGTTTGTGTTGTGTCGATGAAGGATAGGACACTGCTCGGGTTCTTTGCACCTACCCTAAACACATCATGGTGAATTTGCAAATAAGAATACATTCAACATAGAAGAGATTGCATTTGAAATGAAATTTTTATTAATGATAATTATTTTTAAACATGATTTATATTATTTCCTTAAGTAGAGTGTGTTGAATGGAAGCATTCTCTCTTATGATTAATAAGCTGATAAAATCCTTCTTGGTAAGCCTTCTCTATGGCAAAAGGGCCTTCTCAAGTGGGTTTAAACTTGCCTCCCATCTTACGACGGGCAATAATCGGTCTCCTTAGAACTAAAATAAGCTCTGCTACTTGAAAAGCTCTAGGATGGACCAACTTTTTATGAGCTTAAATCATTTTAGCTTTGTTCAACTCGCTTGATGTTAGATCATGCACCGTCTGTTCTGCGTGATTAGAATAGACGGTCATGATTAGATCCACTAGATCGATCTAATTTAATCATATTAAGCTGTGGGATTAATCATAGCCATCCGATCTTAGATCAGACAGTTGTCTAGAAAGCGCGTCTGCCGCTGCCATGTAGGTGTTGACTCGAATAAGTTTTAAGTAACCAATGCTACGGTGCCATGTATAAAGTGCACCGCATTAGCATGCCATGTACTGCCAATAGGATTAGGCTTTAATCAGCCCTAATTAATCTTTTTTTAATGGCTACAACTTTTAAAAATCATAAAAAAAATCATAGAGAAATTTAAAAACTGTAGATAAATACTCATTTTAAAGGAATTTTAGAGGAGAATTAATTAAAAATGATCTTAACTAATTTTGAACAATAATTAAAGTTTAATTACAAAATTAAGTAGCTTAATTACTCCTTAATTACTTGAGAAATTAATCTAAAAATTTGTGGGTTAATTTAATTCGATGACTTCTACCTCCCATGATTTTCTTGGGATTTATTGCTCACTTAGTTAGGCAAATTGACTAATTAAACCTTAACTACTCTTTTAAGTTAATTAATGATTAATTAATTCCATGAATAGCAATAAATTAGTTAATTTACTTTATTAATCATTTTTCAACAATAAGTGAACTAAGGAATAGGGTTGGGATCCCTTTCACTAAGATTATTTCACCCTTTTTCAAAATGAAATTAATTAAGATTTAACTAATTAATTAAATCACTTAATCAAATTGAAATCATAATCACATCAGACCTTAATTAATTAAATCATGGGGTAGATCTTTAGGTGTTTAATAACCTAAAGGTGTTTAATAAAATTATGGTTAGTCCACATGTGTGGGAAAACCATAAGAGTAATTAATTAAGTTACTTTATCTAATTAACTGTTAATCATGAGCCAATTGCATTAGGCCCCTTTTATTTCCTAGGATCATTTCAAGTTTATTTTCCATGCATATCATGTAGGATTATAATTATTTAGTTAATTACTTTAAGGTGACATAGGTAAGAGTAATTAATTCATCTAATTAAGGGTTCAACTTAATTAACCCATAAAATAAACTTAATTACATTTTCTTAAACTAAATCAAATCACTAAAGAGGGAATGGGTTTAAAACAACAAGAGATGATTTCTCCTCTCCTCTTTAAATCAAATCAAATCTAGAACTTAATTAATAAAGAAGCTTTGGTTTACTTTAAATAATCTTATTTGATTTGATTGTCTTTAAGAACTAGTTTGGTTGAATGAATCACATGCTTATATTTCATTGTCCTCTTCCCAATCATGTTAAATTTGGTATGTCAGTTGAATCCATGCATCAGTAAAACAAAATGGATTTCCTTTATGTAAGCTTGCATGTGTTGACTTAATTTAATATATGTGTGGCTATTATCACTATTAAATCTAAATGTATTTTTCAAAAGTTTATAAATAATTAATAATATGTGTTATGATGCTAGTTATAAATACATAAGAAATGCATGTGCTTATAGCTTAAGTGTATGAATGTTGAGTTCTCTTTCTTCTATTCATGTGTTGATTTATATAAGATTGAATGGTAATGGGAATATATTCTAGACATCTCGAGAACACGAGGCTTTAGCCAGCCCATGGAGGTCATTTGATTACCTCACTTCCTTGGTTTAACAATGGCATGTACCCATTTGATTTTATTTCTACGTATTTCAACATTAGAATTTAGATAGAGTTTTAATTCATATATATATATATATATATATATAATTCAATCAAAAAACATATACAATCTTTGCATGGTTTTCTTTCCCTCATTTATGTATACATCCATGTGTCTAAGAAAAGCAAGTATATAGTCTGGACATCCCAAGAATACGAGGCTTTAGTTACCCCCAAGGAGGTCATTTGATTACCTCACTTTCTTAGTTCAGTAATGAAACGTACTTGCCTATATCTTTGTACATGTATATGTATATGCGAATAGTGAATGAAAATCCCATTTTACATTAACATTGCATGCATTCATAATTGACTAAGTTGTTGAATTAATTAGCCATCTGATTTAAAGCTTACTTCCTATGTTCATGTATACAAATTTATGTATGTTTAAATGCAAATGGGTATATAGTCTTGACATCCCAAGAATATGAAGCTTTAGCTAGCTCCAAGGAGGTCATTTGATTACCTCACTTCCCTAATTTAACAATGGCACATGCATATTTAATTTTCTTTTTATGTCCTTTTTGCATAAGAATTGGATAAAGTTTTCATTTAATATGTTTAAATAATTCAATCAAATAAAATATAAATTTTAAACATACACAAACATTCATCATTTAAGTGTGCTAAAATATGTTGCATGTATAGATACACTTAAGATTAAATCATATGCATGTTACATGTGATGGAAAGGAATGATTTTATGTATGTCATGTGCTAGTAATTCAATTAAATTAATCTTAAGATTCCTTTCATTTTGTATAGGATTATTTAAAGTGAACATAAACTTAGGATTAATTAAATCATTTAATAAGCCATTCTGTAAAGAGAACTAAATCAAATTAATATACTTTAGAAAGTGACTTAAGGTAGGGATCAAAGAGGGAAATCCTCTTTTCCTCTCTTTATAACACTTAGTTGCTAAGTGTAATCAAATGAAACAAAAGAGAACACAAATTAAAATTCTCAAATCAATTAAACTACTTCAAGTGAAATCAACCTTTCATGTTAACTTGAATCCTTCTACACTTAGAAAATACAACACTAATGCCTAACAAGACTTACCACACAACCCTTAAAACACACATTAGAATTAAGTCACCACTTCTAGCTCTAAGTTAGGACAGTGTATGATGTGATGTATGTTTTTTTTAAGATGTATTATTTTAGATTGGATGTTAGGGTGTATGGTTCGTAGACAAGATGATAGGCCAATATTAGCTTAATCATATTTTCTGCAGGGGATTATGCTTTAGGGATGCTTAAAAATAAATGTGAATGCTCTTTTTGCAGGTTGCCTAAATCCTTAAGCATAATCCAAGTTAGGATAGGTGGGCTTAGTTAGCCATGTGTAGGCTGCCAAGACAAAATTATAAATACAACTGCTTGGGATTATATGTATATTTATCTAACCTCTATTTTACAAGTATAGCTAGATTTACTTTTCCCACATAAATGTAATTTTTGTAATAGGAATTAGGATTAGTGCTATGGGGGATTAGGATGAGCAGAGGCTAGAATGCTTTATCTTGGGGTGCCCTGTGATGCCTTTGAAGCAAGCACCATTCAAATCAAAAAAGGAACTAAATCAGAAATGGAGACAAGAAGAAAGAAGACCCCAATAGCATTTAATACAATTATAATTATTCTTTCATATTTTAGGTTGTAAAAGGGTAGAGCTCGGCTACCCATCTTTTCTCTCTTCGGGTTGTACGGCAGTACCCGACTGCACCGACCTTTTATTGTTTTATGATATTTTATATAATTATTTGATGTTATGTTTACATTATGCATTAGGACTGCATGCTTTTCATAGTTTCTTAAATGATTGATTCTCTAATGTGTGGCTTGGATATGATTAGGCTCTTAGGATAAAAATAAAAAATAAAACCTTAACCAAAAAGATAAAAAAATAAAACCAAAACCTAAAAAATAAAATAAAAATAAACTCAACTAAAAAATAAACCTAAACTTAAACCTAAACCTAAAAAATAAACTAAAATAAAAAAACCTAAACTTAAATAAATAAACTAAACTAAATAAAAAAAAACCTAAATAAAAATAAAAAATAAATTAAGTTAAAATAAATAAAAAATAAACTAAAGAAACCTAAACCTCCCAGTTTGCTTAATGTTTTCAAAAAAAAAAAACAATAAACTCTAAATCCTAAACCCTAAACCCTAAACCTACAACCATTAACCCTAAACCCTAAACCTTAAACCCTAAACCATAAACCCTAAACCATAACCCTAAATCGTAAGCCTTAAAAGCATAAACCTTAAACCCTAAACCCTAACCCTAAACTCTAAACCCTAAACCTAAACCTAAAGTAAGTAAATAAATTAAAAAATAAACCTAAACCCTAAAACCTAATAAACCTAAACCTAAACCTAAACCCTAAGAATAGGAAGAACCTTGATAGCAGGAACATCACCATGAACCACGCTGAGTCTAGATCTAGTGGTGGAGGCGGAGGCAGAGGTGGTAGTTATCCTAGTGGTGGTGGGGGTTCTGGTGGTGGTGGTCAGAGCAATGGTTGTCATGAAGGTGGGAGGAGAAATAGAGGTTACAGCCATGGTAGTGGCGGAGGGAGAGAAGGGGGATATGATGGTGGATCCTACTACTCAAGAGGCCGTGGCAGTTCTGATGGGAACTGGAGAAACTAAAGAATGGCTGATCCGATCTATTACTTATGGAACTGTGTCTTTGTAGTAGAGATGGCTCTAGTTATTTAAGGTTTTTGATTTGCTCTATGCATGCTCATTTTTTATCTATGTCGTCACTTGTGTCTTAGAAAACTTGGGGTGCTACTTAGTTGATGAAATCGAAAAGAAGAAATGTTGAATCTGAATCTGTTCTCTGTTAAAAAAAAACAAAATCCCTAAACCCTAAACTAAAACTTGAACCCTAAACCTAAAACCAAAACCCTAAACCATAAACCCTAAACCCAAAATCTACACCTACCACCTAAAACTAAGCCTAAACCTAAACCTACACTAAACCACACCATAAACCCCCCTCCCCCCCCACACCAAAAAAAACCCTAAATCTAAAACTCTAAACCCCAAACTCTAAACCCTAAACCTTAAACCGTAAAAAGCTAAAACCTAAAATAAATAAAATAAAATAAAAATAAAAACATAAACTAAAATCATAAAATAACTAACCTAAACTGAGCTAAGATAAAAAGATCAAACTAAACTAAAATAAAATAAATAAAACCCTAAACTAAATAATAAAATAAACAACTAAATAAAATAAAAAATAAACCTAAAATAAAAATAAAATAAAAAAATAAAACTAAATAAAAACCTAAACCTAAATAATAAACCCAAAAATAATACCTAAAAATAAAATAAAATAAAACCTAAAACTTAAAAAAATGCCTAAACCTAAAATAAAATAAAATAAACTAAACTGCACTAAATAAACTAAACTAAATTAAAATAAATAAAACCTAAACCTAAACCTAAAATAAACTAAACCTAAACATAAACGTAAACTAAATAAAAGAAAATAAACCATAAATAAACTAAAAATAAACCTAAACCTAAATTAGAAACTAAAACCTAAAAATAAACCTAAAATATAAACCTAAAACCTAAACCTAAAAAAATAAAATAAAAGCCTAAACCTAAACCTAAAAATTAAAAAATTAAAACCTAAACCTACAAAATAAAATAAAAATACAACTAAACTAAAAAATAAAGCGAAACCTAAACCTAAACATAAAAAATAAACTAAAATGAAAAACCTAAATTACAATAAGTAAACCTAAAATAAATAAATTAAACTAAAACAAATTAAAAATAAACCTAAATCAAAATAAAAAATAAAATAAACTAAAATAAATAAAAAATAAACTAAATAAACCTAAACGTACCACTTTCCTTAATTTAGAATAAATAAATAAATAAATATAAAAATAAATAAATAAAACCCTAAACCCTAAAACTAATGTGAAACCCTAAACTATAAAACCAAAACCCATAACCCTAACCCTAACCCAAAACCCAAAATCATAAAACCTAAACCCTAAAACCCTAAAACCAAAATAAAAATAAAATATAAAATAAACTAAAATACATAAAAAAATAAATTAAATAAACTTAAACCTACCAATTTACTTAATTTAAAAATAAATAAATAAAAAAATAAATAAATAATACACTAACTAAAACTGGGCCACTCTATGGGCCTGAGCCTGGGCCAGAGCCAGCTCTGAGGCCAACCACAGGCCTGACCCTAGCCTAACTGGGCCCAGGCCACTAAAATGGGCCTGGACCACTAACTGACCTAAGGCCTAACTGGGCCTGATCCTGGCCCTGGGCAGGCCACAGGCCCTAAATCTTTGAGGCACAAAACTGAGCCACAGGCTGAGCGTTAGGCCGGGACTTTGAGGGCTACCAGATCACAGGCCCTTCTGGGCTCTGACTGAGTCTGACCTGTGCCTGAGTAATCAGGCCACTGAGCTGATCGTATCACTGGCTAAAGGCTGAGACCACTGGGCCACACAGGCTGAGCCACCCAGGCACGGACACTGGGCCTACCACTAAACTGGCCCTAAACCTTGGGCCTGCCACTGAGCCTAAACTGAGCCACTGGGCCATAAACTAAACCTGTGCCTCCCCAATTAACCTAAACCTAAACAAATCCTGGCTAAAATAAATAAACTATAAATGGATAAATAAAATACCTAAACCTAAATAAAATAAAATAAAAATCTAAACCAAAAAATAAAACAAAATAAACTCATAAAAGTAAACTAAAATAAAATAAGTTAAAATTTAAACTAAACTAAAAAATAAAATAAACCTAAGATTAAATAATCAAAATAAAATAAAAAACTAAACATAAAATAAAAATAAACTAAACCTAAAATAAAATAAAATAAAAACTAAATAAAAACCTAAACATAAAAAATAAACTTAAAATAAACATAAAAAAATTTAAAAATAAATAAAAAATAAAACTTAAACCATAAACTAAGAAAAAAAACCTAAACCAAAAATAAAAATTAAAATAAACAAAATAAAATAAGCCTAAACCTAAACTAAGATAAACTAAACTATAATAAATAAAACCTAAACATGAACCTAAATCAAACTAAACCTAAACCCTAAACTAAATAAAATAAAATAAACTAAAAATAAAGCTAAACCTAAACTAAAAAATAAAACCTAAAATAAAATCCTAAAACCTAAACCTAAAAAAATAAAAACTTAAACCTAAACCTAAAATAAAAATTAAAACCTAAACCTTAGAAATAAAATAAAAATAAAACTCAACAAAAAAAAACTTAAATATAAACCTAAACCTAAAAAATAAGCTAAAACTAAAAACGTAAACTAAAATAAATAAACCTAAAATAAATAAACTAAACTAAATAAAAATAACAAATAAACATAAATAAAAATAAAAAAGTAAAATAAACTAAAATAAATAAAAAATAAACTTAATAAACTAAAAAAATAAAAGAAGAAATGTTGAATCTGAATTTGTTCTCTGTTAAAAAAAAATCAGAAACACTAAACCCTAAACTAAAACCTCAACCCTAAACCAAAAATCTAAACCCTAAACCCTAAACCCTAAATGGTAAAAATCTTAAACTAAACCCTAAACTAAATAGGCAACCTAAACCTACCCTAAACCCTAAACCCTAAAGCCTAAAACTAAAATAAACCTTAAACCCAAAACCCTAAAAAGCTAAAAACCTAAACCCAAACAAAATAAAACCTAAAAAAAAACTATTATAAAGATCAAAATTCAAATAAAATAAAATAATAAAATAATATAAAAACATAAACTAAAACTGAAACCTAAACCTAAAAATAAATTAAAATAAAAATAAAAACTAAACTAAAATAAAATAAATAAAAACCTAACATAAACTAAAAAATAAAAAACCTAAATGAAATAAAATAAAAACTAAATAAAAACCTAAACCTAAACAGTAAACCTAAAAATTAAATTGAAAAATAAAAAAATAAAACTTAAACCTTAAAACTAAATAAAACCTATACCTAAAATAAAAATAAAATAACCTTAACCTAAACTAAAATAAACTAAATTAAAATAAATAAAACCTAAACCTAAACCTAAAATAAACTAAACCAAAACCTAAACATAAACTAAATAAAATAAAATAAACTAAAAGAAACTTGAACCTAAATCAAAAAATAAAACCTAAAAATAAAGTTAAAATAAAAACCATAAACCATAACGTAAAAAAATAAAATAAAACCTAAACCTAAAAAATAAAATATAACCTAAACCTAAAAATAAAATAGAAATAAAACTAAACTAAAAAATAAACCTAAACCTAAACCAAAAAAATAAACTAAAATAAAAAACATAAACTAAAATAAATAAATCTAAAATAAATAAACTAAATCAAATAAAAATAAAAATAGACCTAAATAAAAATAAAAAATAAGCTAAATAAATCTAAACCATCTAGTTTACTTAATTTTATAAAATATATAAATAAAATAATAAAATTAAAAATTAAAAAAAGCCCGACCCTAAACCGTAAACCTATAGCCCTAAACCCTAAACCCTAAGCCCTAAAACCCTAAACCCTAAACCCTAAACCATAAAAACTATAAACCCAAAACCCTAAAACCCTAATCCCTAAACCCTAAAATAAAACCCTAAACCTAAAACAAACCAAACCAAAAGCCCTAAACCCTAAACTATAAACCCTAAAACCCTAAACCTTAAACCTTAAAAAGCTAAAAAACTTTAACCTAAACTAAATAAAATATAAAAAATAAAATAAATAAAAACCTTAAATTAAAAATAAAGAATAGAGATAAAATCAAATAAAAACTTAAACTGAAACCTAAACCTAAACCTAAAAAAATAATAATAACTAAACTAAAATAAAATCAATAAAAATTGAAACTAAATAAAAAAATCTAAAACCTAAATAAAATAAAAACTAAACAAAACTTAAAAATAAAATAAACCTAAAATAAAATAAAATAAAAACTAAATAAAAATGTAAACCTAAAAAATAAACCTAAAATAAATCATAAAAATAAATAAAAAATAAAACTTAAGTCCCTATACAAAGTAAAATAAAATAAACCTAAAATTAAAAAAATAAAACTAAATAAAACCTAAACCTAAACAATAAACCCAAAATAAAACCTAAAATAAAAATAAAATAAAATAACCTAAATTTAAAAAAAACCTAAACCAAAAAAAAACCTAAACTAAACCTAAAATAAACTAAACTAACCAAACCTAAACTAAATAAAATAAAATAAACTAAACATAAAATCAAAAACCTAAAATAAAAAATAAAACCTAAATAAACCTAAAATAAAACCTAAAACCTAAAAAAATAAAATAAAACCTAAACCAAAACCTAAACATAAAAATAAAACCTAAACCTAAAATAAAATAAAATAAAACTAACCTAAACCAATAAACCTAAACCTAAACCTAAACAAAAGATAATGAAATGAAAGCTAAACTAAAATAAATAAACTAAACTAAATAAAAGAAAAATAAACAAAAATAAAAATAAGATAAAGTAAAATAAATAAAATTAAACTAAATAAACTAAACCTTTTTAACATTTAAATTTAAAAAAATACATAAATAAAAATGAGCTACCATAAACCACTGGTAACCCAAAGCCTAAACCTAAAACCCCAGGCCTAGCCACTAAACCTGAGCCATAAAAACTAAAATAAACTAAACTCACAAACCCTCCTGAAATAAAACCTAAGCCAAAACCCCAAAATGAGCCACAACCTAGATACAAACCCCCAAAAGTAAACCACAAAAAGCTAAAAACTAAAACCTAAATAAGTAAACAACAAAACACTAAATAAACCCTAAACCTACCCAAATAATTTAAAACAAACCAAATAAAACTAAAACCTAAACCCTAAAACTTAAGATGGTAAACAAAAAATAAAATAAACCAAATAAAACCCTCAAATAAATCTTATAAATTTAAACCTAAACCCCAAATAAACTACTACAAATGCCCTAAACTAAACCACTTAGCTAAATAAATAAAACCCTAGTAAAATAACCACTCTACTAAAATACTTAATAAAATAAACTAAACCTAAATAAAAAAAAAAAAAAATAAAAATCTAATAAAACTAAACTAAACTAAACCTAAACCTAAATTTAAAATAAAAAATAAACTAAAACAAAAATCAAATAAAATAAAATAAATAAAGAAACTAAACTAAATAAAATAAAAATAAACCTAAAAATAAAATCTTAATAAAAAAAAAAAAACTAAAATGTAAAATAAAATAAAATGAACTAAAATAAAATAAAATAAAAAAATCTAAACCTAAAAATAAACTTAAAAAAAACCAAAATAAATAAAATAATGCAAACTAAATTAAAAAAAACCTAAAAAAAATAAATAAAATAAAATCTGAACCTAAACTAAAAAAATAAACCTAAAAAAATATTAAATTTAAAACCACAGACTAAATAAAATATAAATTAAAAAAATACCTAAACTAAAACAAATAAAAAAAATCATAAACCTAAAATAAAAAAAATACACTAAAATAAAATAGACTTGTGATAAAATAAAAATAAAACCTAAATAAAATAAATAAAATAAACTAAAATAAACAAAACAAACTAAACCTAAAATAAACTAAAATAAAACCTAAATAAAATAAATAAACCTAAAAATAAATAAACTATCTTAAAATAAAAATGAACCTAAATAAAATAAAATTAAAAACTAAAATTAAAATCAAAATAAAATAAATACTGGGTTTGCTTAATTTAAAAATAAACATTAAAACTATACCTAAACCTAATTCCTAAACCATAAACCTACCCTAAACCAGTAACTCTACAGATCTAAACTGATACTATAAAAGGTAAAAAATAAAAACCACTGACCATCTGAGCCCCAGTGACACAGGCCAGCCAGGCCAAAGATCCAAACCTGCAGGCACCTAGGCCCCACAAAGATCCTAGGCCCTAAATAAATGGACCCCTACTGGTGACCTGAGCCTGACCCTGGCCACAATCCTGAGCCCTGAGCCTTAACCACTCAAAACACACCTGATCCTGATCACTGACCCCTACTAAGCATACCCTAGGCCTAGGCCAAAACTCTGACATAAAGGCTGAATAAAAATAATAACAAAATAAATAAAATGATCATAAACTATATGATTAACTAAATAAAATAAATAACACCTAACCTAAAATAAAATAAACTTAAACCCTAAGCTAAAATAAGATAAAGATAAACTAAAATATAAACTAAATTAAAAAATAAAACCTAGAATAAACCTAAAATAAACAAACCAAAACCTAAAAAAATAAATACCTAAACCTAAACCTAAACCTAAAATAAAATAAAGCCTAAAATAAAAAAATAAAAATAAAACAAAGATTAAAAAAAGCAAAATAAACCTAAACCTAAACTACTAAAAATAAACTAGATAAAAACCTAAAGATAAATAAATAAAATACTAACTGAGTAATTATAAAATAAACTAAATAAAATAAAATAAAATAAATAAATAAACAAAATAAATAAATAAACCCATGGGTTTGCTCAGTTTTTTTAAAATGACCCCTAAACTTTAAACCCTAAACCCTAGGTCTAAACCCAAAACTAATACTAAACCACAAATCCTAAACCTAGCCCCAAACTAAACCTTAACTCTGAGCCAGGCCCAGGTCTAAACCCTAAATCCTGAGCCACAAATCCTAAACCCTAACAAACCCTAAAAGACTACTAAAAACTGAGCCCTAAACCCAGGCCTGAGCCACAATTCCATAACCATAAATATAAACTAAAATAAAATAAATAAAATTTAAACCTAAATTTAATAAAAATAAAATAAAAATATGTGCTAAACCCAAACCTAAACCTAAAATAAAAATAAAATAAAATAAAACAAAGCTAAAATAAAATAATAAATAAATAAAACTTACCAAATAAATAAACCTAATCATAAAACCTAAAATAAATAAAAATAAAACCTAAGCCAAACAAAACCTAAACCTAAAATAAATAAAAAAAATAAACCTAATCTAAACTAAAATAAACTAAACTAAAATAAATAAAATGTGTGACCTAAAATAACTACACATAAACCTAAACATAAACTAAATAAAATAAAATAAACTAAAATAAACTAAACTAAACCAAAAATAAAACCTAAAATAAACCTAAAAGAAGCTAAAATAAAGAAATAAAATAAAACCTAAAACCTAAAATAAAATTTGAAATAAAACCTAGATAAAATAAAATAAAATAAAACTAAACTAAAAATAAACTTAAACATAAACCTAAACTTAAAAATTAACTAAAATAAAAAGATTAAACTAGATAAAATGGACTTAACTAAAAGTAAAATAAAAATATAAATAAACTACCCTAAAAATTAATCATAAATCCTAAAAATAAATAAAAAGCATAATTATAAAGAAAAATAAATAAGCTCCCTAAAACCTAAAACCCTACTAAACCCTGAGCCAGGCCAAACCCAAAACTAACCCTGCAAAACTAGCCAGGCTCTAGGCCAGGACCTAAAATCTTAAAACTAAACCTAAAACGGACCCTAGGCCTAAACCCTAGGCCTGAGCCTAAAACCCTAAACCATAGGCCTTAGGACACTGACCCTAAACTAAACCCTAAAACCCTAAACTACAACCATACCTAAAGCCAAACCTGAGCCCTAGGCCTAAAAAATCAAACCTAAACTGACTAAATAAAACCTAAATATATAATAAATAGAAAAACTTATACCTAAATTAAATAAAAATAAAATAAAATAAAAATCTAAACTAAAACCTAAACCTAAACCCAAATCTATTCTTAAAAATAAAATAAAAAAATGAAAATAAAACTAAAATAAAAACTTAAACTAAACGATAAAATAAAATAAATCAAAAATAAAAAACCTAAATAAAATAAAAAATATATGTAAAATAAAAATAAAATAAACCTTATATAAAATAAAATAAACCTAAATAAAACCAACCTAAAATATACTAAAAATAAACCAAAAATAAAAATAAAACCTAAACCATAAATTTAAAATTCACTAAAATAAACATTAACCTAAATTAAAATAAACTAAACTAAACTAAATAAAACCTAAACCTAACCCTAAAGTAATATAAACCTGAACCCTAAACTAAATAAAATAAAATAAACTAAAAATAAACATAAACCTAAATTAAAAAAAAAAAACCTAAAAAGAAACCTAAAATAAAAAGCTAAAACATAAACCTAAAAAAATAATATAAAATCCTAAACTAAAAATAAAAAATAAAACTTAAACCTAAAAAATAACTTAAAAATAAAACTCAACTAATAAATAAACATAAACCTAAACTTAAACCTAAAAAGTTAACTAAAATAAGAAACCTAAACTAAAATAGAGAAAAATAAATAAATAAAAGAAAATAAAAAAATAAAAAGCTAAAATAAATAAAATTAACTAAACATACTTGGTTTACTTAATTTTTAGAAAAACAAAACCCTAAACCCTAACCCCAAATAAACCCTAAATTTACACCAAAATAAAACCCTAAACCCTAAACCCTAAAAAAAAATCTTAAATAAAACAAAAAAAAATAAATAAATACAATCCTAAAAGCTAAAACCCAACCAAAATGCAAAAAACCCAAAAACCCAAAACCCTAAACCCTAAAAACCTAAAAACCTAAACCTAAACTAAATAAAACCAAAAAATAAATTAAATTAAAAGATCTAAACCTAAATAAAATAAAAAAATTAAATTAAATTAAAACCTAAACTAAAACTTAAACCTAATTCTAAAAACAAAACAAATTAAAAAAATAAAATAAACTAACATAAAATAAATGAAAACATAAACTAAACTAAAAATAAGTTAAACCTATGAACAAAAAGCATAAATAAAATAAAAACTAAATAAAAACATAAACCTAAAAAAGAAAGCTAAAAATAAATAAAATTAATACCTAAACCCTAAACTAAATAAAACTAAACCTAAAATAAAAATGAAATAAACAAAATAAAATGAACCTAAACCTAAACTAAAATAAACTAAACTAAAAAAAATAAAACCTAAACCTAAACCTAAAATAAAGTAAACCTAAACCTAAACCTAAATTAAATAAAATAAAGTAAACTAAAAATAAACCTAAGCCTAAATCAAAAAATAAATCTAAAATAAAAGCCTCAAACTTAAGCCAAAAAAAAATTTAAATAAAAGCCTAAACCTAAACCTAAAAATAAAAAATAAGATGTAAACCTAAAAAATAAAATAAAAATAAAAATAAAACTCAACTAAAAACTAAACCTAAACTAAACCTAAAAAAAATAACCTAAAATAAAAAAAAACTAAACTAAAATAAATAAACCTAAAATAAATAAACTAAACTAAATAAAAAAAATAAACTTAAATAAAAATTTAAATTAAAATAAACTAAAATAAAGAAAAAATAAACTAAATAAACCAAAACCTACTAGTTTACTTAATTTTTAAAAAAACCCTTAATCCCTAAATCCTAAATCCTAGACCCTAAACCCTAAACTCTAGAACTAACCCTAAACCCTAAACCCTAAACCTACAACACTAAACTTACAACTCTAAACCCTAAACCCTCAACCCTAAAGCTTAAAAAATCCTAAACCCTAAACTTTAAAACCTAAATCCTAAACCCTATGCCCTAAACCCTAAAAGCTTAAACCATTAAAACCTTGAACCCTAAACCCTAAACCCCGGTTGAGCTGATTTTTATGAAAGGTGATCTTAAAGAAGTCAGTGAAGTGGTTGCGAATATGAAGTTGGTGTTGCTCCCCGTGTTGGTCTTGTTGCACATATTCATGTTGTGGTTCGATCAGGCAACATTGGTCTGGATCCTTCACAGACGTCTTTCTTCTAGGTTCTCAACATCCCAACTAAGATCAACAAAGTGCAGTTAAAATTATCATGCGGTTTGTGATTAAAAAAAGGCAATAAGAGATCCTCAAAAGCTCTCCTTGTTAAAAGAGCATTATGCCATTATCTTATTGCCTTGTCATTCAATCTGTGTTTGATGATGGTTAGGTGTTCAGTCCTGAGGTGCTTGACCACACTAAAGATGATCTCATCGAGAAGTTTTTAGCATTACTTTCAATGTTCACTTCACTTTCACTGGCCCTCTCTTATCCCTCCCTTAATGTAGTTCCCACAAGTTCATCAATGCCTACAAGAATGTCCTCACAGTCATGATTGCCATTGATTACACATACGTACAGGCCAAGATGTTTAAGGAGTATTTGAAGGATCTAAGTAAATTGGTTGTGGCTATTGCACCTGATGCTTCTAATGCTCTTGTTGCTGCTACTGTTGCTCCAGCTACTGCAGTGGAAGGGAAGAAGGAAGTGCCTACTGAGGAATCTAATGATGATATGGGTTTCAGCTTGTTCGACTAAGCTTTGTTGCCCTTCTATAAAATCAAATTTTATTATCACTATGAGTTAAATCATTTTGTGAAATAATATTTTTATGATTTTTTGAATTGCATTTTATTTTATTCTATTTTATTAGTTATTAGAGGATAATGTGTTGTTTCATTTGGTAATTTCTTATTTGTTATGAAATAATTTGAGTGTTTTATTTAAAAAAAACCCTAAACCCTAAACCTAAAGTAACTAAATAAATTTAAAAATAAATGTAAACCCTAAAAGCTAATAAACCTAAACCTAAACTTAAACCCTAAGGATGGGTAGAACCTTGATGGCAGGAACATCACCATGAACTAGGCTCAGTCTTGATCTGGTGGTGGAGGCGAAGGCGAAGGAAGCAGTTATCGTTGTTGTGGTGGGGGATTAGGAGGTGCTGGTGGATATGTAGGTGGTGGTCAGAGTAGTGGTGGTTATGGACGTGCGAGGAGCAACAGAGGTTACATCCATGGTGGTGCTAGAGGGAGAGATCAAGGATACGATGGTGGATCCCACTACTCGAGAGGCAGGGCTGGTTCGGATGGGAACTAGAGAAACTAAAGAACAGCCTATCCGATTTGGAACTTATGGAACTATCTTTACAGTAGAGACTATTCAAGTTATCAAAGACTTTTAATTTTCTCTATGCATGCTCATTTTTGATCTATGTCATCGCTTGTGTTTTAGGAACTTGGTGTGTTACTTGGTTGATCAAACCGATAAATATTGAATCCGAATTTGTTCTCTATTAAATAAAACCCAAAACCCTAAAGTAAAACCTGAAACCTAAACCAAAAACCTAAACCCTAAACCTAAACCCTAAAAGAAATAATAATAAAAAAAAATCCTATCACTAAACACTAAAGCCTAAACCCTAAACCTATAACCTTAAAACCTAAACCTTAAACCCTAAAACCCTAAACCCCAAACCCTAAACCACACCACAAATCCTAAAACCCACAAAACCTAAAACAAACCCAAAACCCAAAAAAACACAAAACTAAACTAAACTAAATAAAATCTAAAATAAAATAAATAAAAACCTAAACCTAAATAAGATAAAAGTTAAAGTAAAATAAAACCTAAACTAAAATCTAAACTAAATCTAAAAATAAAATAAAATAAAAATAAAAATAAACTAAAAAAAAAATTAATAAAAAACTAAACTAAAAAAAATAAAATAAACTGGCATAAAAAACCTAAATAAAATAAAAAACTAAACATAAAATAAAATAAAATAAACCTTAAATAAAATAAAATAAAACAAAATAAAACCTAAACCTAAATAAACCTAAAATAAATAAAAAATAAAACATAAAACTAAACTAAAAGAGAACTAAACCATAAAAATAATTTAAACAAATTAAATTATACCAAAACCTAAACAAATGTAAACTAAACTAAAATAAATAAAACCTAAATCTAAACCTAAAATAAACTAAACCTAAGCTTAAACCAAAACTAAATAAAATAAAATAAACTAAAAATAATCCTAGACTTAAACTAAAAAAAAAACCTAAAAATAAACCTAAAATAAACACCTAAAACATAAACCTAAAAAATTAAATAAAAACCTAAACCTAAACCTAAAAATAAATAATAAAACCTAAACCTAAAAAATAAAAATAAAAATAAAACTTGACTAAAACCTAAACTTAAACCTAAAAAATAAAGTAAAATAATAACTCTAAACTAGAAATTAATAAACCAAAAATAATAATCTAAACTAAATAAAGATAACAGATAAACCTAAATAAAAATAAAATGTAAAATAAACTAAAAGAAAAAAAAATTAAACGGACAGTTTGATTTAAGAAAACTAAACTCAACTAAACTACCCTAAACCTAAAATAAAAAAATGTAAGAAAATAAAAAAAATCTAACCTACCACCAACCTCTGACCCTAAACCTAGGCTAAAACCTAAACAACAACAACTGTACTGATCCCACTAACTGACTCACAGGCCACACTAGCCACTGAGCCTACCCTGAGCCACCAAACCCTACTTACCTGACCTAACCCTAAACCCCAGGCCCTAAACCTACCAAAAAACCCTAAACCCAAACCTAAACATAACCCAAAACCATCTACTAGTAAATAAAACCTAATATAAAATAAATAAATAAAGCTAAACTTAAATTTAAAAATTAATTTAAACCTAAATTAAACCTAAACCTAAAATTAAAATAAAATAAAATTAAAAATAAACTAAAATAAAATAAGTAAAAACCTAAACTAAACTAAAAAAAATAAAATAAACCTAAGATTAAAAAACATGAATAAAATAAAAACTAAACGTAAAATAAAAATAAAATAAACCTAAAATAATATAAAATAAAAACTAAATGAAAACCTAAACCTAAAAAATAAACCATCGAATAAAACTTTAAAATAAATGAAAAATAAAACCTATACCCTAAATTAACAAAAACCAAAACCTAAAAATAAAATAAAATAAAACTAAACTTAAAGTAAAATAAACTAAACTAAAATAAATAAAACCTAAACCTAAATTAAATAAAATAAATTAAACTAAAAATAAACCTAAACTTAAACTAAAAAATAAAACATAAAATAAACCTAAAATGAAAAACTAAAATCTAAACCTAAAAAAAGAAAATAAAAACCTAAACCTAAACCTAAAAATAAAAAATAAAACCTAAAGCTAAAAAATAAAATAAAAATAAAACTCAACTAAAATAAAAACTTAAACCTAAAAATAAAATAAAATAAAACTAAACTAAAATAAATAAACCTAAAATAAATAAACTACTAAATAAAATAAAATAAACTTAAGTAAAAATAAAATATAAAATAAACTAAAATAAATAAAAAATAAACTATATAAACCTAAACCTATTGGTTTGCTTAACTTTAAAAAAAGAAGAAAAACATAAACCCTAAAATTGAAGCCCTAAACCGTAAACACTAAATCTACAACACTTAACTTACAACCCTAAACCTTAAACCCTAAATCCTAAAAAACCCTAAACCCTAAATCCTAATCGCTAAACCCAAAACCCTAACCCTAAACCCTAAGCCCTAAAAGCATAAACCCTAAAAGCCTAAACCTTAAACCCTAAATCTCGGTTGAGCTGATTTTTACGAAAGGTGATCTTAAAGAAGTTAGCAAAGAGGTTACGAAATACAAAGTTGGTGTTACTGCCTGTGTTGGTCTTGTTGCACCTATTGATGTTGTTGTTCCTCCAGACAACACTAGTCTAGATCTTTCACAGGCTTCTTTCTTCTTTGTTCTCAACATCCCAACTAAGATCAAAAGGGGTACTGTTGAAATTATAACCTCAGTTGAGCTATTTAAAAAAGGCAATAAGGTGGGATTCTCAGAGGCTACTCTCCTTGCAAGCTGAGGATTAGGCTATTCTCTTATTGCCTTATTGTCCAGTTTGTCTATGATGATGGTTCGGTGTTCAGTCCTGAGGTGCTTGACCTCACTGAGGATGATCTCATCGAGAAGTTTTCGATAGGCCTTTCAATGATCACTTCTCTCTCACTAGCCCTCTCTTATCCCACCCTTGCTGGAGCGCCCCACATCCACATGTTCATCAACGCTTATAAGAATGTCCTCGCTATCATGATTTCCATTGATTACACATATTCGTAACCGAGGAGGTTAAGGAGTATTTGAAAGATCCTAGTAAATTTGATGTGGCTGTTGCACCTAATTCTTCTGCTACTCCTACTACTGCTACCGATATGACTACTACAGTGGAAGAGAAGAAGGAAGAGCCTGCTGAGGAATCTGATGATGATATGGGTTTCATCTTGTTTGACAAAGCTTTATTGGCCTTCTGTAAAATAAAATTTTATTTTCTCTAGGAATTAAGTCATTTTATGAAATACTATTTTTATACATTTTTAAATTGCATTTTATTTTATCCTATTTTATTAGTTATTAAAGGATAATCACTTATTTGATTTCATAATTTCTTGTTTGTTATGGAATCATTTATGCTAAAAAAACCTAAACCCTAAACCCCAAACCCTACTTAAACCTAAAGTAACTAAATAAATTAAAAATCAACCTAAAACCTAATGAACCTAAACTAAACTGACCACCCTAAACCCTAAACCTACACCTAACCCTAAACCACTAAAGCCTAAACCCTAAACCCAAATCTTAAACCCTAAAACCCAAAACCCAAGCCTAATCACTAAATCATAAACTCTAAACCCTAACTAATCCCTAAACCTAAAACTCTAAACCCTAAACCTAAAATTGAAAACCTAGGTAAACTAAATAAAACCTAAAAAAATAAAATAAAAAAACTTAAACCTCAATAAAATAAACCTAAACTAAACTAAAAATAAATAAAATAAAAAAATAAAACCTAAATAAAAAGATGTAAAATAAAATAAAATAAAATAAATAAAACCTAAACCTAAAATATAAACCTAAAAATAAAGAAAAATTAAACCTAAACAATAAACTAAAAACTAAACCTAAAATAATAAAATTGAATAAAATAAACCTAAACCTAAATTAATTAAATTAAAATAAATAAAACCTAAACCTAAACCAAAACTAAACCAAAATCTAAATAAACCTAAACTAAAGAAAATAAAATAAATGAAAATAAACCTAAACCTAAACTTAAAATTAAACATAAAATAAACTTAAAATAAAAACCTAAAAGCTAAGTCAAAAAAAAAACCTAAACCAAAACCTAAAAATAAAAAATAAAACTTAAACCTAAAAAATAAAATAAAAATAAAACTCAACTAAAAAATAAACCTAAACTTAAACCTAAAATAAAAAATAAGCTGAAATAAAAAACCTAAACTAAAATAAATAAATTAAACAAAATAAAAATAAACTAAACTAAAATAAATAAAAAATAAACTAAGTAAACTAAATAAACCTAAACCTACTAGTTTGCTTCATTTAAAAAATAATAATAATAAAAAAGACCCTAAACCTTAATCCTAAACACAAAACCTAAGCCCTAAAACTAACGCTAATACCTAAACCTTAAACCCTAAACCTACAACACTAAAGCTATAACCCTAAACCCTAAACCTTAAACCCTAAATCGTAAAAAGCCCTAAACCCTAAAAATCCTTAAACCCTAAACCCTAAACCCTAAACCCTGAACCCGAAACCCAAAACCCTAAATCCTAACCCGAAACCCAAAACCCTAAACCCCAAACCCTAAACCTGAACCAAAAGTAATTAAATAAATCATAAAAATAAACTTAACCCCTAAAACAAAATAAACCTAAACCTAATCCCTAAGAATAGGCAAAACCTTGACAACATGAACATCACCGTCAACCAGGCTCATTATAGATCTAGTGGTGGAGGTGAATGCGGAGGCGGTGGTTATCGTAGTGGTTGTGAGGGATCTAGAGGAGCTGATGGATATGGAGGTGGTGATCAGAGCAGTAGTGGTTATGAAGGCGGGAGGAGCGACATAGGTTATAGCCGTGGTGGTGGCGGAGGCAGAGATCAGGGATATAATGGTGGATCCTGCTACTTGAGAGGCTTGGGTGGTTCTGATGAGAACTAGAGAAATTGAAGAATGGCTTATCCGATCTGCTACTTATGGTATTGTCTTTGCAGTAGAGATGGTTCTCGTTATCTAGGATTTTTGATTTCTCTATGCATGATCATTTTTGATCTATGTCGTCGCTTGTGACTTAGAGAACTTGGTGTGTTACTTGGTTGATGAAATTGAAATGAAGAAATGTTGAATCTATATTAGTTCTCCATTAAAAAAAACCAAAAAGCCTAAACCCTTAAAAAAAATTTGAACCCTAAACCTAAAATTAAAACCCTAAACCCTAAAAACTAAAAAAATAAAAAATAACCCTAAATCTTAAACTCTAAAACCCTAAACCATAAATCCTAAATCGTAAATCCTAAACCCTAAACCCTAAATCATAAAAACCCTAAACCCTAAAGCCTAAACACTAAACCCTAAACCCTAAACCCTAAACCCTAACCTATACTTGAGACCCTAAAACCCTAAACCCTAATCCCTAAAACATAAACCTTAAACCCTAAAAACCTAAACGTAAACTAAATAAAACTGAAAAATAAAATAAATAAAAAAACCTAAACCTAAATAAAATAAAATAAAATAAAAACATAAACTAAATCCTAAAAATAAACTTAAAAATAATATAAAATAGAAAATAAAAATAAACTAAAACAAAATAAATAAAAACTTAAACTAAACTAAAATAAAATAAATAAAAACTTAAACTAAACTAAAAAATAAAATAAAATTAAAAATAAAAAATCTAAATAAAATAAAAAGTAAATGTAAAATAAAAATAAAATAATCTTAAAATAAAATAAAATAAAAATTATATAAAAACCTAATCCTAAAAATAAACCTAAAAATAAATAAAAAATAAAACCTAATCCTTAACCTAAAAAAATAAACCTAAAATAAAAATAAAATTAACTAAAACCTAAACTAAAATAAATAATACCTAAATCTAAATTAATCTAAACCTAAATCTAAACCAAAACTAAATAAAATAAAATAAACTAAAAATAAGCCTAAACCTAAACTAAAAAAAATCTTAAAAATAAACCTAAAATAAAAACCTTAAACCTAAATGTATGAAAATAAGATAAAAACCTAAACCTAAACCAAAAAATAAAAACTAAAACATAAACCTAAAAAATAAAATAAAATAAAAACTTATCTAAAAAATAAACCTAAACCTAAACGTAAACATAAAAAATAAACTAAAATAAAAACCCTAAACTAAAATTAAATAAGCCTAAAATAAATAAAAATAAAAAAACCTAAATAAAATTAAATACTAAAATAATCTAAATAAGCCAAAACCTACTAGTTTACTTAATTTAAAATAAAAAAATAAAAAAACCTTAAACCCCAAATCCTAAGCCCTAAACCCTAAACCTTAAATCTACAATACTAAACCTACAACCCTCAACCCTAAAATACCCTAAACCATAAACCCTAAACCTTAAACCCTAAACCATAAACCCTAAACTAAAACCTGAACCGTAAACCCAAAACCCTAAACCCTAAACCCTAGAAACCCTAAACCCTAAACCCTAACCTAAACCCTAACCTAAACCCTAAATCCTAAAACCTTAAATCTTAAAGCCTAAAGCCTAAACCCTAAATTCTAAACCCTAATCCCTAAACCCTGAAAACCTAAAAACCTAGACCTAAACTAAATAAAACTAAAAAATAAAATTAATAAAAAAACCTGAACCTAAATAAAATGAAAAATTAAATTAAAATAAAAACCTAAACTAAAACCTAAACCTAAACCAAAAAAATAAAATAAAAAAAAAATAAAATAAACTAAAATAAAATAAATAGAAACCTAAACTAAATTAAAAAAATAAAATAAACCTAAGAAATAAAAAACCAAAATTAAATAAAAACTAAACATAAAATAAAAATAAAATAAAATAAAAATAAAATAATATCCTAAACCTAAAAAAATAAACCAACAAATAAATAAAAAATAAAACCTAAACCCTAACTTAAGAAAAACTAAACCTAAAATAAAAATAAAATAAACAAAATGAAATAAACCTAAACCTAAGCTAAAATAAACTAAACTAAAATTAACTAAACTAAAACAAATAAAAGCTAAGCCTAAAATCAACTAAACCTAACCCCTAAACTAAATAAAATAAAATAAACTAAAAATAAACCTAAACCTAAACTAAAAAATAAAACCTAAAAATAAACCAAAAACTTAAACCTTAAAAATAAACAAAATAAAAATCTAAACATAAACCTAAAAATAAAAAATAAAATAAAAATAAAACTCAACTAAAAAATAAACCTAAAAAATAAACTAAAATAAAAAACCCTAAACTAAAAATAAATAATCCTAAAATAAATAAACTAAAATAAATTAAAAAACTTAAATAAAAATAAAAAAAATAAAATAAACTAAATAAACAAAAACCTACCAGTTTATTGAATTTATAATAAAAAAATAAAAAATCCTAAATCCTAAACCCTAAATCTTCAACCCTGAACCCTAAACTTTGAACAATAAAACTAACCCTAAATCATAAACCCTAAATCTGCAATACTAAACCTACAACCTACAACCCTAAACCCTAAACCCTAGATCATAAAAAACCCTAAACCCTAAACTCTAAACCCTAAACCTTAAACCCTAAACTCTAAACCCTAAACCCTAAACCATCAACCCTAAATCCTAAACCCTAAACCCTAACCCTGAACCCTAAACCCCAAAAGCATAAATACTAAAACCCTAAACCCTAAACCTCAGTTGATTTGATTTTATGAAAGGTGATCTTAACGAAGTTAGCGAAGAGGTTGCAAATTACAAAGTTGGTGCTCCTGCCCATGTTGGTCTTGTTGCACCTATTGATATTGTGGTTCCTCGAGGCAACACTGATCTAGATCCTTAACAAACTTCTTTCTTCCAAAATCTCAACATCCCAACTAAGATCAACACGGGTACTATTAAAATTATCACCCCGATGAGCTGAATAAAAAAGGCGATAAGGTGGGATCCTCAGAGCCTACTCTCCATGCTAAGCTAAGGATTAAGCCATCCTCTTATGGCCTTATCGTTCAGTTTGTGTATGATGATGGTTCGATGTTCAGTCCTGAGGTGCTTGACCTAACTGAAGATGATCTCATCAAAAAGTTTTCGTTAGGCCTTTTAATGATTACATCTCTCTCACTAGTCCTCTCTTATCCCACCCTTACTACAGCACCCCACATGTTCATCAACGCTTATAAGAATATCCTCACTATCATGATTACCACTTATTACACATACCCGCAGGATGAGAAGGTTAAGATTTGAATGATCCTAGTAAATTTGATGTGGCTACTACGCCTGATGCTTCTACTACTCATGCTGATGCTGGTGGTCCGGCTATTGCAGTGGAAGAGATAAAGGAAGAGCCTGTTGAGGAATCTAATGATGATATGGGTTTGAGATTGTTCGACTAAGCTTTGTTGGCCTTTTATAAAATCAAATTTTATTATCTCTAGGAGTTAAATCATTTTATGAAATACTATTTTTGTGAATTTTTGAATTGCATTTTAGTTTTTCCTGTTTTATTAGTTATTTGAGGATAATGTCTTATTTACTTTAGTAATTTCTTGTTTAATATGGAATCAATTGAGTTTAAAATAAAATAAAAAACCTAAACCCTAATCCCTAAACCCTAAACCTAAACCTAAAGTAACTAAATAAATTAAAAAATAACCTAAGCCCTAAAAGCTAATAAACCTAAACCTCAATCAAAATCCTAAGAATGGGCAGAACCTTGATGGTAGGAACATCACCGTCAAGCAAGCTCAGTCTAGATCTGGTGATGGAGGCGAAGGTGGAGGTGGTGCTTATCACAGTGGTGGTCGAAGTAGTGGTATTTATTGAGGCAAGAGGAGTGACAGAGGTTATAGGCATGGTGGTGGCGAAGGGAGAGATCGGGGATATGATTGTGGATCCTGCTACTCCAGAGGCTGGGGTGGTTCTGATGGGAACTGGAGAAACTGAAGAATGGTCAATCCGATCTGCTGCTTATGGAATTGTGCCTTTATAGTATAGATAGTTCTAGTTTTCTAATGTTTTTGATTTTCTCAATGCATGGTCATTTTTTATCTATGTCATCACTTGTGTCTTATAAAACATGGTGTGTTACTTGGTTGATGAAATCGAAAAGAAGAAATGTTGAATATGATTTTATTCTATGTTAAAAAAATGAAAAATCCTATACCCTAAACTAAAACTTGAACCATAAACCAAAAACCTAAACCCTAAAAATAAAAGGTAAAAAAACCCCTAACCTTAAACCCTAAACTTACAACCCTAAATCTTAAACCCTAAACCCTAAAGCCTAAAACCCTAAACACCAAACCCAAAACCCAAAACTCTAAACCCTTAATGATAAAAGCATAAACACTAAAACCCTAAACCCTAAACCCTAAACCCTGGTTGAGCTAAATTTTATGAAAGATGATCTTAAAGAAGTCAGCGAAGAGGTTACAAAAAAAGTTGGTGCTCCTGCCAGTGTTGGTCTTGTTGCACTTATTGATGTTGTGGTTCCTCCAAGCAACACTAGTCTGGATCCTTCATAGACTTCTTTCTTCTAGGATCTCAACATCCCAACTAAGATCAACAAGGGTACTGTTGAAATTATCCCCCGGGTTGAGTTGATTAGAAAAGGTAGCAAGGTGGGATCCTCAGAGGATACTCTCCTCGCTAAGCATGGGATTAGGCCATTCTTTTATGGCCTTGTCATCCAATCTGTGTATGATGATGGTTTGATGTTCAATCCTTAGGTGCTTGACCTCACTGAAGATGATCTCATCAAAAATTTTTTGACATGCCTTTCAATGATCACTTCCCTCTCACTAGCCCTCTCTTATCCCACCCTTACTATAGTGCCCCACATTTTCATCAACACTTACAAGAATGTCCTCACCATCATGATTGCCAATGATTACACATACCTGTAGGCCAAGAAGGTTAACGAGTACTTGAAGGATCTTAGTAAATTTAATGTGGCTGCTGTGCCTAGTGCTTCTACTACTCCTGCTACTACTAGAAGAGAAGAAAGAATAGCCTACTGGGGAATCTGATGATGATATGGGTTTCAGCTTGTTCTACTAAGCTTTGTTGGCCTTCTACAAAATCAAATTTTATTGTCTTTGGGAGTAAAATGTTTTTGTAAAATATTATTTTGGGAATTTTTAATTGCATTTTATTTTATCCTATTTTATTTGTTGCTAGAGGATAATGTCTTTTTTGATTTGGTAATTTCTTATTTGTTATGGAATCATTTGAGTTTAAAATAAAATAAAATAAAAACCCTAAACACTAAACCCCAAACCCTAAACCTAAAACTAAAGTAACTAAATAAATTAATAAGTAAACCTAAACCCTAAAACCTAATAAACATAAACCCTAAAATCTAATAAACCTAAACCTAAACCTTAAGGGTGTGAACCTTGACAAGAGAACGCCACCATCAAGGTGCCTGCCTAGATCAAGCTATGGAGGAGAAGGTGAGGTGCATCACAGCAGGCCGGGTGATCTAGAGGTGTTGGTGGATATGGATGCATTGGTCACAAGCAGGTGGGGGAGGAGGAGCTAACAGAGGTTATAGGTGGTGGCAGAGGGAGAGATCGGGGATATGATGGTGGATCCTGCTACTCGACAGGCCGGGGTGGTTCTGATGGGAACTGAAGAAATTGAAGAACGGTCGATCCGATCCACTACTTATGGAACCGTGTCTTTACAGTATAGAAGGTTCTAGATATCTAGGGCTTTTAATTTGCTCTATGCATGTTCATTTTTTATCTACATCATTGCTTGTGTCTTAGAAAACTTGGTGTGTTACTTGGTTGGTCAAATTGAAAAGAAGAAACGTTGGATATGAATTTGTTCTCTATTTAAAAAAATAACCAAAAATCCTAAACCCTAAACTAAAACCTGAAGTTAAACATAAAACCTAAACCATAAACTCTAAACCCTAAAAATAAAAATTAAAAAAATAAAAAAACCCTAACCCTAAACCCTAAACCTACAACTCAAAATCCTAAACCTTAAACCCTAAAACCCTAAACCCCAAACCCAAAACCCAAAACCCAAATCCCTAACCCTAAACCCTAAACCCCATAAACATGAACACTAAAACCCTAAACCCTAAACCCTGGTTAACCTAATTTTTATGAAAGGTGATCTTAAAGAACTCAGTGAAGAGGTTGCAAAATATAAAGTTGGTGCTTCTGCCCGTGTTGGTCTTTTTGCACCTATTGATGTTGTGGTTCCTCCAGGCAACACTGGTCTAGATCCTTCACAGACTTCTTTCTTCCAGGATCTCAACATCCCAACTAAGATCAACAAGGGTACTATTGAAATTATCACCCCGAAGATTAAAAAAGATAAGGTGGGATCCTTAGAGGTTGCCTCCCTAGGTAAGCTTGGGATTAGGCCATTCTCTTATGGCCTTGTCATCCAGTCTATGTATGATGATGGTTCAGTGTTCAGTCATGAGGTGCTTGACCTCTCTAAAGTTGATCTCACTGAAATGTTTTTGGTAGGCCATTCAAAGATCTCTTCTCTCTCACTGCTCCTTTCTTATCCCACCCTTACTACAACGCCCCACAAGTTCATCAACGCTTACAAGAATGTCCTCACCATCATGATTGCCATAGATTACACATACCCACAAGCAAAGAAGGTTAAGGATTATTTGTAGGATCTTAATAAATTTGATGTGGCTACTGCACCTAATGCTTCCACTACTCCTACTGCTATTGTTATTCTGCCTACTGCAATGGAAGAGAAGAAGGAAGAGCCTGCTGAGCAATCTGACGATGATATGTGTTTCAACTTGTTCGACTAAGCTTTGTTGGCCTTCTATAAAATCAAATATTATTGTCTCCAGAATTAAATCATTTTGTGAAATGCTATTTTTGTGAATTATTGAATTGCATTTTATTTTATCTTATTTTATTAGTTGTTAGAGGATAATGTCTTGTTTGATTTGGTAATTTCTATTTTGTTATGGAATCATTTGAGTTTAAAATAAAATAAAATAACCCTAATCCCTAAACCCTAAACCTTAATCATAAACTCTAAACCATAAACCCCAAACCCTAAACCCTAAACCAAAACCTAAAGTAACTAAATTAATTAAAAAATAAACCTAAACCCTAAAACCTAATAAACATAAACCAAAACCTAAACCTTAAGAATGGAACCTGCAGGAACATCACCGTCAAGTAAGCTCAGTCTAGATCTATCGATGGAGGCGAAGGAGGAGTCTGCAGTTAGCGTAGTGTTGGTGGGAGATCTGGAGGTGCTGGTGGATATGGAGGTGGTGGTCGAAGCAGTGGTAGTTATGGAGGCGGAAGGACCAACGGAGGTTACAACCGTGGTGGTGGCGGAGGGAGACATCGGGGATATGATGGTGGATCCCGCTACTCAAGAGGTCGGGGTGGTTCTGATGGGAACTGGAGAAACTGAAGAATGGTTGATCTAATTTGTTGCTTATGGAACTGTCTTTATAGTATAGATGGTTCTAGTTATCTAGGATTTTTTATTAGCTCTATGCATGCTCATTTTTTTCTATGTCGTTGCTTGTGTCTTATAAAACTTGGTGTGTTACTTTGTTGATGAAATCGAAAAGAAGAAATGCTGAATCTAAAATTGTTCTTTATTTAAAAAAATTAAAAAAATCTAAACCCTGAACCTTAAAGCTATAACCTAAATCATAAACCCTATACCCTAAACCTTAAAAATAAATAATAAAAATAAAATAAAAAATAACCCTAACCCTAAACCAACAACCTTAAACCTTAAACCTTAAATCCTAAAACCTTAAACCCCAAACCCAAGACCCTAAACCCTAAATCCAAACCTTAAACACTCAAAACCCCTGCAAACTACACCTTAAGCACCCTAGGGCCGGACCCACTACCTAAAGGCCTAAACCCTACCCTATCCTAAACCCTAAACCCCAAAACTAGAAAACCTAAACTAAATAAACCTAAAATAAAATAAATAAAAGACTGAAGCCAAATAAAATAATAAAAGAGATAAAATAAAAGAAAACCAAAATAAACCTAAACCTAAAAATAAAATTAAATAATAAGTAAAAATAATCTAAAATAAAATAAATAAAAACTTAACTAAATTAAAAAAAAATAAAATAAATAAGAAAAACCTAAATAAAATAAAACTAAATGTAAAATAAAATAAAATAAACTAAATTAAAATAAAATAAAATAAATAAAACCTATACCTAAAAAAAACAATAAGTAAAAATAAAATCTAAACCCTAAACCAAAGAAAAAAAAACCTCAAATAAAATGAAATAAACAAAATAAAATAAAATTTAAACTTAAACTAAAGAAATAAAACCAAAATCAAACTAAAATAAACTAAACAGACCTAAACTAAATAAAATAAAATAAACTAAAATAAACCCTAAAATGAAAAACCTAAAAAAAACCTAAAATAAAAGATAAAACTTAACCTACAAAATAAAAATAACTAAACCTAAAAATAAAAATAAAACCTAAACCTGAAAAATAAAATAAAATAAAACTTAATTAAAAATAAACCTAAACTTACATAAACTAAAATAAAACCTAAACTCAAATAAATAAACCTAAAATAAATAAACTAAATAAATAAAATAAAGCAAAATAAAGGCATAAACTAAATAAACTAAAATAAGGCATAAACCTGGGTTTGCATTTTAAAAGGCCTTAAACCACTAAATTAACCCTGACTGACCCCACCTGCAGCCCCTAAACCTAAGCCACTGCCCTAACCTGGGCCCCCCAGGCCCAGGCCACACCTAAACCCTGCCACTGCCCTAAACAAGCCAAACCCCAAACCCAAACCCCACTGACCTAAATCCTAACCACAAGCCCAAAACACTAACCCTAAAACCTTAAACCCTAAACTCTAAACCACCCTAAAACCTACAACACTAAACCCTAAAGCCCAAACCATAAATCCTAAACTAATCCTAAACCAAACAACAAACTAACCCCTAAACTATAAACTGTAAGAATGGCTCAAACCTTGATGGCAGTAACATTACCATAAACTAGGATAAGTCTAGATCTCATGATGGAGGTGAAGGTGGAGGCGGTGATTATTACAGTGGTGGTGGGGGATCTGGAGGTACTAGTGCATATTGAGGTGGTGTTGGTGGTTATGGAGGTAGGAGGAGTGATGGAGGTTACAGTCATTATGGTGGTGGAGGGAGAGATTGGGGATATGATGGCAGATCTCACTACTCAAGAGGCGGGGATGGTTCTAATGGGAACTGGAGAAACTAAAGGACGGTTGATCTGACCTATGCTTATAGAGCTATTCATTTATAGTAGAAATGGTTCTACTTATCTAGGGTTTTGATTTGCTCTATGGGTGCTCATTTTTTATCTATGTCATCGCTTGTGTCTTAGAAAACTTGGAGTGCTACTTGGTTGGTGAAGAAATGTTGAATCTAAATTTATTCTCTATTAAAAATAACCTTAAACTCTAAACCATAAACCCTAAACCCTAAACCCTAAACCTTAAACCCTAAACCTTAAACCCTAAAATCCTAAATCCTTAAAACCCACAAACCCACAAACCTTATACCTTACCAGCCACCAAACCTAAACCCCACAACCTAAACTCTGACCCCAAATGCTAAACCCTAAACTCAATACCTAAACCTACCATAAACCCTAAACCTAAAACCATAAACCTAACCATAAACCCTAAACCCTTAACCTTCAATAAAGATGTCATTAGGAGTAGATCCAAAGAATGACCTAATCTTAACTTAGTTATGGTAGCTAAAGAAAAATGTCTTCAAGATACTTTCCCTAGATTATTAAGATTTAAATACCATAAACCCTAACCCTAAATCATATTATAATACCATATATTATAGTATAATGTAGCATCATATATTTGAGCATGTAGATATGTGTTTTTGGATGTTATAAGATGCTTTTGAAATGTTTTAGTATATTATGGTATTGTGCTCTATAGTCTATATTAATATAAATCACAAAAATATTGATTTAATAAATTAGATGATGAAATTTATTAAATTTGAAGTGGGAATTAGGTTGCAGTACCAAAGGATGCCACTTGTAGTCTAAAAAGTAAGATTTTACTTGTAGTCTAAAAAGTAAGATTTTATGTTCAAAATAAATATTAGATGTTGTAGCATAGTATAACATCATATATCATAATATATTATTTTGTGCATTTAAATTCTTTTAATATTTTACAATCATGCAGTCAAGCCTGCACTAGCATTATTTATAAAAATGTTGATTTAGGCTTTAAAATGGTGGAATTTGGCCAAATTCATAATAGGTAGAGCATGGCATCATAATATATTTTTTCAATTTAAAATATGTAAGTGATATGTCTAAAATATAAAGTTTTTTATTGTTTAGACTAATTTTATGATTTTTTATCATAAGAAATCCCTTGTGATGTGATATTCAATATAGTATAATATAATATGTTATAGTGTATTATAATATAGGATGCCATAACATAGTGTAATATCATGCATTATAGCATACTATTGTGTATTACTACTTGTTGTTTAGCATATTTTAGTTTGTTATAGTATGATGTTGTAGAGTTTGTACTAGTATAATTCATAAAAATATTGATCTATAGGCTAATATAATGGGATTTGGCAAAATTTAAGGTAAGCTTTAGGGAACATCATTAGAGGTGTGCTATGGTGTGTCACTTAATCAAAAGAATGGAATTTTGCATTCAAAATAAATGTTCATTTTTCAACCAAATTTTATAAATGTTATTCTTAAAGTGATTCATTTTACAGAGTAATGTGAGTTAATATATTATATGAAAGCATATTAAAATTTAATGTACATAACAATATAACTTCACATATATATGAATGTGGTGGTGTGTTACTAAATATTATTGTACATTTTCGTATGTTTTACTTTTGTTATAATTCATTGGGTCAAAACTTACAAAAATGTTAATTTGAAGGTTGAGATGGAAGAATTTGGCTAAATTCATGGCACACACCAAGAAGCAACACCAAAATTAAACTATTTTGTATCATTTCTAATAGAAGTTAACAATTTTACATCCAAAATGAACATTATTCATATTTTGAGATAATTTTGTTATTTGTTCCTTTTAAGTGATTCTAATGAGGTGTAATGTTAGACAATATATTATATTATAGAAAATTATAATATAACATCATATATTATAATATAATATAGTGTATTAATTCACACTATAATATGTTTAGCATGATATTGTATAGTTAGTTTGAGGTTGCACCATCACAAATCATAAAATGTTGATTACAATGATAAGATGATGTAATTTGAATGAATAAATTATTTAGATTTTGGTTGAAGTATTAAAGGTGTGCATAAGAGGAGAAATAAGATTTGATAATAATTCCATGTCAAGGACATAGAGGAAGATCCGCTAGGGGATCACACATGCATTAGACATGACATGTGAAGGGTCTATGTCGAGGGCATAGAAGAAGAAAATTTGCTGGGGATAAAGTTTGAATTTGATTTTATTATATGATTTATGGAAAGAAGATCCGCTGGAGATAAGAATATATAATCCACCATGGATTAAGATCGAATCAACTTTAATTTGTTTTGTTTTAGTTGATGTGGAGGAACATCTATTGGAGATATGGGCTTGAGTCCGCTAAGGATTGGCTACATGAACTTTCCACTAGGGAAGTAGGTTCAGGCTATCCATTGATGATTGGGATTTGAGTTTGATTTCATAGATTCGTTTGGGGAAGTATCCGCTAGGGATAAGGGTTTGGATGGATTTCTTTGATTTAGACTCTACTAGGAGAGTTGGTTTAATTTGGATCCACTGGGGTGGTTGGTTTTGAATTTGATTTATTTGCTTGACTTGTTTATATATGATTTGGGGCTACACTAGGGAGAAGGGTGTAATTTAACTCCACTAAGGAAAATTAGATTGGGTTTAATTTAATCTGAGTTAATGTATGGACCACTGTGGGTGTGTGGACTGCGAGAAGGGACTATATCAGCCTTGACCTACCTCAGGTTTACAAATTCAAAGGGATAGTCTACCGGCTGTGGGCTAGAGTTAGCTAACCAAAGGGGTTTCCTTTCAATGTGCAACTGTTGTGCTGACAAGAAGGCATAGCAGAGTTACATCTTCCATAATGAGGAACAACCGCTGTGGTGACCTATGGAATGCACAACAAATAAAACTTGACTGAGGGCGACTATTGAGTGAATGTTGTTGGGGACTTATGTCAACTCAAAAGTAGCTAGGATTGATTTTATCTTAATTTCATGTAATTTATTATGGTTTGTCTGCTTTTGTTTAATTTTGAATTGAGGACATATCTGCTGGGGATGTGAGCTCAGTCAAATTTAATAGATTTAATTTATGGACCATGTTAGTGTGCGATGGTCCCACTGAGAAGGGGCTATATCAGACTTATCCTATCTCAGATTTATAAATCTAAAGGGATAATCTACTAGCCATGGGATAGAGCTAGCCAACCTCAGGGGTTTCTTTTCGGTGTGCAATGGCTGTGCTAGAAAGAAGGCATAGTAGACTTACATCTTCTATAGTAGGGAACAACCATTGGGGTGACATGTTGGTAGCACAACAAATCAAACCCAACTTAGGGACGACTACTGAGTAAATGTCGCTGGGGACTTATATCAACTCAAGAGTAGTTAGGAGATTTTTATAGAGACTTTTTCTGACACTACCCTAAAGATAGAATGCTTGCTTGGGAAAAGAAACTAGGTGTCCTCTAATCCACAAGTGAATATATATTTTGTTTATAAGTTTGCAAAGACCCTATTGGTGTGCGAGGGACCACACTGAGAAGGGGCTATGTCGGCCTTGATCTATCTCAGATTTACTAAACTAAGGGAAAATCTACACATCCATAGGATGGATTCTCCAATCACAGTGGTGGTTATTAGGAAATGGAAACTGTCCAATCTGATAGTAACATAGGTAGTGTCTAAATGGGGTCGCAAAGGATGTGATCCAAATATAGTGC
The DNA here is from genome assembly GCA_021442155.1 of Cymbidium sinense. Lineage (NCBI taxonomy): Eukaryota > Viridiplantae > Streptophyta > Magnoliopsida > Asparagales > Orchidaceae > Cymbidium > Cymbidium sinense. The sequence continues at coordinate 316,163,958 of CM038214.1, read as the reverse complement.
CCATAAGGGAGGTACTGCTAAGGGTTTTATTCTGAGCCCTAGAAAAGAAAGCCTATAGGTGTACGGTGGCCAACTCAAGAAGAAAGCATATCAGACTTACATCTGCCATGAGTGGTGTATCCAAAGGTGCGAGAATAAACCAACTTAAAGTGTATACATCCTCATGAGTGGTGTATCCATCAGCATAGTGAGAATTAATGAACCTAAGGTGCACGTTGGTGTGCAATGATCAATATGGAAAGAAAGCGTGTAGGCTTACAACTTTAAAAGTAGAACTGATCATCAGAATAGTCTGTCGTCTGTGGGATAGATGTTATTTGACCTAGAATGACTACTAAGCAAGGAGCCTCGAGGAAGGACTAGACCTAGACTTGAAATAGTCAGGAGGGAGGGAGCCGCTATGGGACTTATCCTTAACCTCAAATATACTTGACCTAATCAGTGCATGAAGGCTAATCTAAGAAGAAAGCATAGTAGACTCATATCCTCTTAAATGAAGCGACCATGAGGTAGCTTACTAGCCATGTAGTAAGGCTTACCGAACTAATAAGGTGCATGACAGTGTACAACGGCCAACTAAAGAAAGAAAGTGTAGCAGACTTACATCTTCCAAAGTAACAAGACCACTGGGATGACATGCTAGGAGGGTAGCACATCAGCCTAACTTATAGTATCTACTGAGTGAGTGTCGTTGAGGAGTTATATCAACTCAAAGTAGCCCGAGATAAAAGATATGTGTATATTTTATATGTTTGTGTGTAGTTTGTGTTTGTGTTGTGTCAAAGAAGGATAAGACGTTGCTTGAGTTCTTTACACCTACCTAAACACATCATGGTAGATTCACAAATAAGAATACTTTCAAAATAGAAGAGATTGAATCCAAAATGGAATTTCATTTATGATAACTATTTTCAAATATGATTTATAATATTTCTTTAAGTATAGCCCATTGATTGGAAGCATTGGGTGTTGTCCCTTATGATTAATAAGCTAATAAGATCCTCCTTGGTAGGCCTTCTCTATGGTAAAAGGGCCTTCCCAAGTGGGTTCAAACTTGCCTCCCATCTTACAACGGGCAACAATTGGTCTCTCAGAACTAAAATAAGCTCTCATACTTGAAAAGATCTTGGACGGACCAACTTCTTATGAGCATGAATCAATTGTACAACTTGAGGTTTTGGCATGCCCGCAGATGTCTCTCCTCCAAACTTTCAAGCTCTTCTAACGCAACTTGGCATTCTGCTCTATTTTGAACTTGCTATGTGCAGCTATCTTTAGTGATGGGAGTTGGACTTCTAATAGTAGAATGGCTTCAAACCCATACACTAAAGAGAAAGGAGTTGACTAAGTTGGAGTTCTATATATGGTGCGGTAGGCCCATAAGGCTTCATCTAACTACTCATGCCATTATCACTTATTGTTGTCGATTATCTTCTTCAGTATTTGGATGAGAGCTTTATTGAAGGCTTCTACTAAGCCGTTTGCCCTCAAGTAGTTGATTGTAGGATATCTCCAATCTATGATGTGTCTCCAGGCAAGGTTATTGATCTCGGTGCTCTTGAATGTAGTATCATTGTTAGATATAATCCTTCGAGGCACTCTGAACCTATTTACGATATGGTTCCTAAATAACTAGAGCATATGCTAAGCTGTGACCTCTCTGAGTGGAATCACCTTCACCCATTTGGAAAAGTAGTCAGTAGTAGTAACTAAGATGAATCGATAACCCTTGGAAGAAGGAGGCTGAATCAAACCCACTATGTTAGTACCCCAACACTCGAATAGCCATGAGGCCAATGTAGGATGTGGAATTTTGGGTGGTTGGTGTAGGACCACATCATGTATTTGAGATTGGTGGCATTGCCTAGCCTTATCCATGCAATCTTTGAACATCAAAGACCAGTAGTATTCTAGTCTCTTGATCTTGGCTTTCATCTTCGGACCATATTGGTTGGCTCCACATAATCCTAAGTGTACATTGGTCATGATCTTATGGGCTTCATGCTTGTCTAAATAACATAACCACATATGATCGAAAGGCCATCGAGATAAGACACCATCCACAAGAGCATAGGAAAGTACTCTAATGGGTTTGAGACTTCTCATGAGGTAGTTTTCCTTTATTTACGTAATCCATGAATGGCTGCCTCCAATCTAACTCCTCATCATTCTTGGTAGTGACAACCTCCCCTTCAAGAGAGTACTTTTTAATGAGTTCAATATCAATAAGGGATAAGACTTGTCAATTTTGGACCTTTATTGATATGGAGTCATCCTCTAGACATGTCAACCCCTTGGAAAGCTTAGCTAAAGCATACGCTATGGTGTTCTAACCTCAAAGAATCTTATAAATGGTAACCTCTAAGATTTGGGCCAATAACTTCATGGTGTACTTGTGGTAGTGATGGAGCTTGGGCTTTCTAACCTTATAGGACCCAACAATTTGGTTGATAACTAGCTGAGAATCCTCGAAGATGTTGATGTTTTGGATGCTTAGAGTAATGGCTAACTCCACATCAAAAATCAGAGCCTCATATTCAGCTTTGACATTGGTGCAAAGATTGGACAGATGATATGAGAATTTCATCACATCATGGTCTGGAGTTAAGTGAACTATTCTTACCTCTGCCTTTCCTGGAATAGTAGATTGTGGTTCTTTTCCTCTTTGAGAAGAAGCCGCACCATGAAAGTATATCTCCCAGTGGTGAATTCTAGTATCCCATAAGTTCATGATTCGTTCATCGGGGAGATCATCACTAAGCAGAGAGTCAGTAGGAAGTGGGTGTGCTACTAAGAAATCTGCTAGTGCTTGTCCTTTCACCGCATGAAGGTGTATGAAGGTAATGCCAAACTGTGAGAAGACCATGGACCATCATGACAACCGTCTGAATAGCGTTGACTATGTCGTGAGATACTATAGTGGATTTATTCTAGAGATTAAGTTCACCTTATGAGGAAGCATGAAGTGCTATAGTTTTGGGATGCAAATGTTAAAGCTAGAAATGCTTCTCAATGAGTGGAAAATTAGCCTTAGTAGGGATTAGACGATGGCTGAGGTAGTAGAGTGCAAATTCTTTCCCTTCGTCATTGGCTTGGGCCAACAAAGCACCAAGGGAGTAATCTAATGTCACAGTATAAAGTATGAGTGGCTTGCCTAGGATAGGGGCTGCTAGAACTAGTGGCATCATCAAGTAATGCTTGATGTCTTTGAAGGCATGCTCACACTTGTCATCCCACTTAAACTTGGCATCCTTTTTAGCAAGTGCTGAGAATGGATGACATCTTTCTGATAGGTTGGATATAAAGCATCTTAGATATGCCAACCGGCCTTGGAATGATCTGAGTTGAGTTAATCTTTTAGGGGGTAGCATTTCTAATATCGCCTTAATCTTCTCGGATTTTCATTCCAGTGGACAAACAAACTCAAGGAATTTCCTAAAGTTACTCGAATGCACTTTAGGGGTTCATTTTGAGGTTAAATTATCTTAATATTTGATAACTCTCAAGTTAAAGAGATGGTCTTCCTTTTCTCTACTTTTGAGATCATCACATGGCACTGACTTGATGATGAATGAGTTTGTCAGATTTGAGTCATAGCCTTTGGTATGTGGCATCGCAATATTTTAAGTCGAAAGGCATGACCTTATAGTACTAGATTTTGATCGGGTTCTAAAATAAGTGTTTATCTTCAACCATCTTTATTTGGTTATATCCAGATGAGCCATCCATGAAAGAAAATACAGCATGAGATGAGGCAATGTTCACCATCAGCTCTAGGATTGGTAGTGGAAATTCATCTTTTGGACATGCCTTATTTAAATCCCTAAAATCGAGGCATATGTGAATTTGTCCATTCTTTTTCTTAACTGGGACAACATTGGCTAACCAAGTAGGGTATTTTTATTTTTGGATGAAGCCAACATCAATCATATTCTTGACTTCATAAATGACCTATTATTCTATGTCTAATCACATGCGTCTAAGAGCTTGCTTGATAGAGTTAGCAGTCGGCTTTATTGCTAGTCTATGGACTGCTACATTAAGAGCCAATCCAAGCATCTCTTCATAACTCCATGCAATGTAGTCCTTAAACTTAGTCAATATCCTAGCTAAATCATCGGTCTCAATTACATTCAACAAAGAACTGATGTATGTTGTGCGTGAATCTTTTTCAGTTCCTAAGTTTATTTCCTTGAGCTCATCTATGGTTCACTTGATCTCTTCTTCAAACTCTGGCGGTGCATCTTTGACTTAGAAATCATCTCGATCATCTGAAGCTTCTAAGCACAGCTCCTCATATGAGTTAATGTGATTTGAAAAGAACCTATCAGATTTCAAATGATTGGTGATGACTAAGCAGTAATCATCATCACCGACTGGACCCACTGTACCGAATCCTAGTCCCGATCTTGATTGTGAACTTTTGCATTTGTTTGTCCATATTCTTTCGAAGTTGTCTAACCTGTGCTTTGACCAAGTATGTGGGATTAACACTTTCTTTGCTAAATTATGAACACAAGGCAAGTACTAATCAAAAGGTTATTCTATTAAATCTTTATATGAATCATCCTCAAAGTCTACATCAACTTCTTGACTTGAGGATGATGCTCCTAGAATGAACCTCTAAGTCTTCACACATGTGGATGACTTAGGGGCTTCCTTAACTACCAAACCCTCAGCTTTTTGAGAGGAAAGTGGGGTTAGAGCTAAGGTTCTGAACTGATGCTTAACTATTTCACATATAGACTTGGATACACTTATGCTTTGCTTTCGAGCTCGATCTTCATATCTATATGGCTCAAGTGTCACCTCCAAGGGAATGTACTACTGAGAAGAGCTGGATGGTGTGCTAACCATATAAGACTCATCCTATTTCACATATCTTTTATTGGGTGGCCAATAAGGAGGTTTTCGACCCTTGGGACTACCTCTGAACTGGCCTCTTCCTCTGCCTATTGGCGGTTAGGTAGTCTTTCCCATATGTTCGAATGGAGTAACGAACTATGGTTGGAATCTAATGTTAGGCTCCACTTCATCCTCCAAGTCTATTTCCTCTCCCTTTTATTTTCTTTTACATTTTCTCTTTTCTTTTCTTTTCTTTTTCTCTTTCTTTTTATTTATCTTTTCCTTTTTATTTTATTTATAAACTTTGGGCTAGTTTGCAAAAAATAGAATTTTTAATTTAGAGGGAGGTAGTAAGCTACATCCTCATATATGCCAACCTCGTGAACTATAAATGGCTTGAGATCTCCTTTGACACAGTAGATGATCCCAGCTCTCACGAACATCATACACTGATGTAGAGAGGATGGAACTATATTGTTCTTAAGTATCCATGGTCTCCCAAGCAAAGCGTTAAAAGATGTATTTGATTCTATAATGTAATTTGATTTGGTCTTCCAATCATCTATCTCCAAGGGAAACACTATAGAGCCTAAGGCCCGTTGACCTCACTTTTGGAGTGCAAATTCAATCTTTCCATCTTAAACTTAGGATTCTTCTAGACACAAAGAATTCCCTAGTCATAAGACACTTTTAACAATTAGGTAAACGCTTAACATAGGCCTAAAGACTTATAAGGTTTAACCATAGGATTAGGTTATGCCTTAGGGATTAGGATAATCTACCAACCCAACAACCCAAATCCAATCCATGTTCACCTTCTCAAACAAAACCTCAAGTTCAATTCAAACATGAAATTCAAATCCAAATCCAAACCCAAATTCCAAAACCAAATGATTGAAGCCCATGATCAAATCCAAACTTGAAACCCTTCCTAAGCCATATGACTTATCCCATGGAATTAGCTAAATCTTAATCCAAATCAATCCAAAATCAATTGATTTTCTCGTAATCAATTTATATCATCAATCATCTTCCTAAATATAAATCAAATCTACATTCAAATGATCAAAACTAAATCAAATTAAATCAAAATCTTTCTTAATCCATATGACCAATCCCATGGACTTAGCCAAATCTTAATCCAAATCAAGTCAAACTAAATTGATTCTCTCATAAATCAATCAGATTTTCAATCATCTTCAAAAATTTAAATGAAATATACATTTAAGTAATCAAAACTAAATCAAACCAAATCAAAATCTAAACCTAAGCCACATGACCCAACTTCATGGACTTACCCAAACTGGATTGAACTAAATCCATCAAAACCTCTTGTCATGAATGCTGATCACCCTAGGTTGATCAATTAAATTGGGTCAAACCAAGTCAACTTGGTCATTAGACCCAGTCAACCCTTTAACCCATATAAACCCAAACTAGCCAAATTACAACCTAAGCCAAATCCCTTGAAACCAATGATTCATACCAAATCAAAATCAATATTTGAATATGACTTGACCTTCAATTGAGTCAAACCAAACCCAATTGTCCCTCTTGACCCAAGTTGACCCAAATTGACCTAAAAGACCAAATTGAGTCAAATCAAAATAAAAACCAAATTTATTGTAACCAATGGCTCGCGTTCATTTCAAATTGATTGTTGAACTTGACCAAACCCATGATTGGACCCAAGTGAACCCAATTGACCTACCTTGCCCAAAGTGGCCTAAAGGTTCAAGTTGGCTTAAATCAAAACAAAATCCAAATTAATTGAAATCAAAGCCTACAATCATCTTCAATGGGTGAAGTAAACCCAAACCAACACCCAACCTAAGACAATTTGGCCAATTTGGTCAAACTGGTCAATTTTACCCATTTGACTCAAATGAATTCAAATGAGCTAAAATCAAATCTAAGACAAACTAAAAAAAAGCAATTGAACCAAAATATCCCAAATGATTATATGAACTTGACCCAACCCTTGGTTTGACCCAATTTGACCAATTGGTCAACTTGACCCAACCTAACCCAATTTGACCTAAATGAGTGAAATTGAGCCAAACCTAACCAAATAAACTCCAATTTATTTGAAATTTGGGCTAACCCACTTTTTCCTAATTTCAAATCTTCCCAAATCAATTCCAATGCCAAATGAGCATTCTACCCTTAGGTCAAGGGAATCACATGAGACAAATCACTCATGTAAGTTATCATTTCCATTCCTTGGCCACTTGGTACTCTCCTAGTGGTCCAACTTGGCACTTAAGACACTAGCCAACCTGAACCAAGGGGTGCTTGGGAGGTGAAATCAACTCGACCTTGCCATTGGAGCATTTGAAACCCATAGGACACCCATAATTCTTCCTTGGCAACCACCTCCACACCTTCAACCAACCAAGCCAAGCTAACTCACCTCCTCCCTACCACCCACGACTCCCTGAGATGGCTGGACGGTCACTAGAAGCCAAACTCGATCCCACCATTTGATCAAGAAGAAGTGGTGTGTACACCCACTCATTTCCACTCAAACGCACATAAAAATCATTCCAAAGAGCCCTAGCTACCCAAGACGAGCTGCTAGAGCCATTCCCTAAGCTCCCAAGCTCGTTCCTCAATCAGAAAATGCCATTCCCATCTGTCCTAAAATAGGACACTCCCATTTCTAACCTAACTTCCCCATTTCTCCATCAAAATAAAATTAACTTTGCACGTACCTTCCTTAGGCCTCATCAAATAAGAACGAGTCATCTCCCAAGCTTCTCAAGCACCAGAGGTGGGACTTCGATCAAAGTTGAGCCCCAAATCATCAGTTCATGGCCTTCCAAGCGAACATCAATGAATTGATCCAATTGTTGCTCAACTAGGCTTCATCTCCACCAGATGAAGCTTCCTCAATCATTCAAGCAGCCGATCTTGAGCTCCAGTGAGGTATGCTTCCAAAATCGATCCTTAGGCAAAATGGGTTGGATCTTTTTAAAGAAAACTTCCATGTCATGTGATCTTGACCCCTCCGATCAATGTCGTGAAGGAGTGGGATCCTTTGGAGTTGATCCAGCGTGTAAGCTCCATCGTGAGCAATGGTGGAACTCCATTCTCCTCACTGTGATGTTAGACCATCCATTCCCCATGATCAAAATAAATGGTCATGATTAAATCTGCCAGATCAATATGATTTAATCTTATTAAGCTGTGGGATTAATCATTGCCGTCAGATCTTTGATCTGATGGTGGACAAAAAAGCACATTCGCCTCAGCCACGTAGACACTATGTCGGATAAGTTTTAAGTAGCCAATCCCACGATACCACATGGAAAGCGCACCGCGTTAGGACATGACATGGCACTAATAGGATTAGGCTTTAATTAGGCTTAATTAATCATTTTTAATGGATTAAACTTCTAAAAATCATAAAAAAAATCATAGAGAAATAAAACAATGCAAATAAATACTCATTTTAAAGGAATTTTAGGGGAGAATTAATTAAAAATGATTTTAACTATTTTTGAATAGTAAATAAGGTTTAATTACAAAAATAATTAGCTTAATTACTCCTTAATTACTTGAGCAATTAATCCCAAAATTTGTGGGTTAATTTAATGGGATGACCTCTACCTCCCATGATTTTCTTGGGATTTATTTCTCACTTAATTAGGAAAATTGAGTAATTAAACCTTAACTACTCTTTTAAGTTAATTTATGATTAATTAATCTCATGAATAGTAACAAATTGGTTAATTAAGTTTATTAATCATTGTTCAACTATAAGTGAACTAAGGAATAGGGTTGGGACCCTTTTCACTAAGTTCATTTCACCCATTTTAAAATGAAATTAATTAAGATTTAACTAATTAATTAAATCACTTAATCAAGTTGAAATCATAATCACATCAATTAATTAAATCAGTAGATATTAGGTGTTTAATAAACCTAAAGGAGTTTAATGAAATTATGGTTTGTCGACATGTGTGGGAAAACCATAAGAGTAATTAAGTCCCTTAATCTAATTAACTATTAATCATGAGCCAATTGCATTTGGCCCCTTTTATTTCTCAAGTTCATTTTCCACATATCATGTTGGCTCATAATTATTTAGTTAATTACTTTAAGGTGACATAGGTAAGGGTAATTAATTCATCTAATTAAGGGTTCAACTTAATTAACCCATAAAATCAACTTAATTACATTTCCTTAAATTAAATCAAATCAATAATATGGGAATGTGTTTAAAATAACAAGTGATGATTTCTCTTCTCCTATTTAAATCAAATCAAATCCAAAACTTAATTAATAAAGAAGCTTTGGTTTGCTTTAAATAATCTTATTTGATTTGATTGTCCTTAAGAACTACTTTGGTTGAATGAATCACATGCTTATATTTTATTGTCCTCTTCCAATCATGTTAAATTTGGTATGTCATTTGAATTCATGCATCCATCTTTTCAAAATCAAGTAAAATAAGATGGATTTCATTTATGTAAGCTTGCATGTGTTGATATAATTTATATTATCTGTGGCTATTATCACTATTAAATCCAAATGTATTTTTGAAAAGCTTGTAAATGAATAATAATATGTGTTATGATGCTAGTTATAAATACATAAGAAATGCATGTGCTTATAGCTTAAGTGTATGAATGTTAAGTTCAGGTTCCTTTATTCATGTGTTGATTTATATAAGATTGAATGGTAATGGGTATATAGTCTTGACATCCGAACAAGAGGTTTTTAGCTAGCAAGGAGGTCATTTGATTACCTCACTTCTTTAATAATGTCATATCTATTTGATTTCATTCTTATGTATTTCAACATTAGAATTTGATAGAGTTTTAATTCATATATATATATATATATATATATATATATATATATATATAGATGATTCAATCAAAAATATATACATTCTTTGCATGGTGTTCTTTCCCTCATTTATGTATACATCCATGTGTGTCCAAGAAAAGCAAGTATATAGTTTAGACATCCCGGGAATACAAGGTTTTAGTTAGCCCTAAGGAGGTCATTTGATTACTTCCCTCAGTTTAACAATGACATGTACTAGCCTATATCTTTGTACATGTATATGTGTATGTGATTAGTGAATGAAAATCCCATTTTACATTAAAATTGCATGCATTCATAATTGACTAAGTGGTTGAAGTAATTAGCCATATGATTTGGAGCTTACTTCCTATGTTCATGTATACGAATTCACATATGTTTGAATGCAAATGGATATATAGTTTGGACATCCCGAGAATACGAGGCTTTAGCTAGCTACAAGGAGTTCATTTCTTTACCTCACTTCGCTGGTTTAACAATGGCACATGCCTATTTAATTATATACTTATGTCCTTTTTGTATTAGAATTTGGATAACGTTTTAAATTAATATGTTAAAATAATTCAATCAAATAAAATATAAATTCTAAACATACACATAAATTCATCATTTAAGTGTGCTAAAATATTTTGCATGTATAAAAACACTTAGGATTAAATCATATGCATGTTACATGTGATGGAATGGAATGATTTAATATATATAATGTGGTACAAATTCAATTAAATTAATCTTAAGATTGCTTTCATTTTGAATAGAATTATTTAAAGTGAACCTAAACTTAGGATTAGTTAAACCATTTAATAAGCCATTCACTAAAGAGAACTAAATAAAATTAATAAAATTTAGAAAATGACTTAAGGTAGGGATGAAAGAGGGTAATCCTCTTTTCCTCTCTTTATAACACTTAGTTGCTAAGTGTAATAAAATGAAACAAAAGAAAACACAAATTAAAATTCTCAAATCAATTAAACTACTTCAAGTGAAATCAACCTTTCATATTAAATTGAATCCTTTTGCACTTAGATAATACAACACTAATGCCTAACAAGACTTACCACAAAAGCCTTAATACATACATTAGAATTAAGTTACCAATTCTAGCACTAAGTTAGGATGGTGTATGATGTGGTGTATGTTTTGTTTTATGATGCATTATTTTAGATTAGATGTTAGGTGTATGCTTCATAGACGGAAGATAGGCCAATATTAGCCTAATTATTTTTCTGGGGATTATGCTTAAGGGATGCTTAAATAAATGTAAATGCTATTTTTGTGCATTCCTTAAATCAAACATAATCCAAGTTAGGTGGGCATAGTTACCCATGTGTAGGTGCTAAGTTCAAATTATAAATACAACCGCTTGGGATTATATGTATATTTAGCTAACCTTATTTTGCAGGTGTATAGATTTATTTTTCCCACATAAATGTAATTTTGCAATAGGAATTAGGATTAGTGCTTTGGGGAATTAGAATGAATAGTGGCAAGGCTTTTGTCTTGGGGTTCCTCTCAAGCAAGCACCATCCAAATCAAAGAAGGAACCAAATTAGAAATGAAGATATGAAGAAAGAAGACCCCATAGCATTTAATACAATTATAATTTTCTTTCATATTCTAGGTTGTATAAGGGTAGAGCTCAACCCATCTTTTATATTCTGTATCTGACCATCAAGACTGCCTTTTATTCTTTTGCAATAGTTTATATAAGTATTTGATGTTATGTTTACATTGTGCATTAGGACTGCATGCTTTTCATAGTTTCTTAAATAATTGATGCTTTAACATGTGGCTTGATATGATTAGGCTCTTAGGATAAAATAAAAAATAAACCTAAACCAAAAAAATAAAAATAAAAAAACTAAACCTAAAAAATAAAATAAAAATAATACTCAACTAAAAAATAAACCTAAACCTAAACCTAAAAAAATAAACTAAAATAAAAACCTAAACTAAAAACAATATACCTAAAATAAATAAATTAAACTAAATAAAAAACTAAATAAAAATAAAAAATAATATAAATAAAAATAAAAAAAATAAACTAAATAAACTAGATAAAGCTAAACCTAATGGTTTACTTAATTTAAAAAAAACCCATAAACCCTAAATCTTAAACCCTAAACCCTAAACCATAAACCTACAACACTAAATCCTAAACCCTAAACCCTAAACCTTAAACCCTAAATCATAAACCCTAAACCCTAACCCTAAACCCTAAACCGTAAACCCTAAAAGCATAAACCCTAAACCCTAAACCCTAAACCCTAAACCCTAAACCCTAACCTTAAACCCCAAACTATAAACCACAAAACCTAAACCTAAACTTAAAGTAACTAAATAAATTAAAAAATAAACCTAAACCCTAAAACCTAGTAAACCTAAACTTAAACTTAAACCCTAGGAATGGGCAGAACCTTGACATTAGGAACATCACTGTCAACCAGGCTTAGTATAGATCTGGAGGTGGAGGCGAAGGTAGAGGTGGCGATTATCGTAGTGGTTATAAGGGATCTGGTGGATATGGAGGTGGTGGTCAGAGCAGTGGTGTTTATGGAGGTGGGAGGAGCAATAGAGGTTACAGCAATGGTGATGGTAGAGGGAGAGATCTGGGATATAATGGTGGATCCCACTACTCGAGAGGCCAGGGTGGTTCTGATAGGAATTGGAAAACATAAAGAATGGTCGATCTAGTCTATTGCTTATGAAACTATGCCTTTATAGAGAGACGATTCTAGTTATCTTGTGTTTTTTATTTGCTCTACACGTGCTCATTTTTTATCTATGTTCTCGCTTGTGTCTTAGGGAACTTTGTGTGTTACTTGGTTGATAAAATCAAAAAGAAGAAATGTTGAATATGAATTTGTTCTCTGTTAGAAAAAAAATAAAAACCCTAAACCCTAAACTAAAACCTGAACCCTAAAACTAAAACCTAAACCATAATCCCTAAACCCCAACACCCTAAACCCTAAACCTTAAACCCTAAAACCAAAACCCTAAACCTTAAACCTTAAACCCTAAATCCTAAACCCTAAACCACAAACCCTAAACCCTGAACCCTAAACCCTAAATTAAACTTAAACCCTAAACCCTAAGAAGCTAAAAACCTAAACCTAAACTAAATAAAACTTACAAATAAAATAAATAAAAAATCTAAACCAAAACAAAATAAAATATAACCTAAACCTAAACCTAAACTTATAAATAAAATAAAATAAAAAATAAAAACTAAAATAAAATAAAATAAATAAAAACCTAAACTAAACAAAATAATAACAAACGTAAATAAAATAAAACTAAACCTAAAATAAATATAAAATAAACCTAAAATAAAATAAAATAAAATAAAAACTAAATAAAAAAAACCTAAAAAATAAATATAAAAATAAATAAAAAATAAAACCTAAACCCTAAACTAAAAAAAATGTAAACTTAAAATAATAATAAAATAAACCTAAACCTAAACTAAAATAAACTAAACTAAAATGAATAAAACCTAAATAAAACTAAACCTAAACCTAAACTAAATATAATAAAATAAACCAAAAATTAACCTTAACCTAAACTAAAAAGTAAAACCTAAAAGTAAACCTAAAATTAAAACCTAAAACCTAAACCTAAAAAAATAAAATAAAAACCTAAACTTGAAAAATAAACTAAAATACAAAACCTAAATTAAAATAAATAAACCTAAAATAAATAAACAAACCTAAAAAAGTAAACCCAAATAAAAATAAAAAATAAACTAAATATACAAAATAAACCTAAACATACTAGTTTACTTAATTTTTTTAAAAAAACATTAAACCCTAAATCATAAACCCTAAACCCTAAACCCTAAACCCTAAACCCTAAACCCTAAACACTAAAAAACCCTAAACCCTAAACCCTAAAAGCATAAACCCTAAAATCCTAAACCTTAAACCCTAAACTCTTACCCTAAACCCCAAACCCTAAACCTAAACCTAAACTAACTAAATAAATTTAAAAATAAACCTAAACCCTAAACCTAATACTCATAAACCTAAACCTAAACCCTAAGAATGAGCGAACAACCTTAGGAACATCATCGCCAACTAGGTTCGCTTTCTAGCTTGGGCAAGTGAAGGAGAGCTATCATAGTGGTGGTGGGGATCGAAGTGCTGTGGATATGGAGTGAAAGGGGTGGTTATGGAGGAGACCGGGGAGGTTACAACATGGTAGTGAGGGAGAGATCGGGATATAATGGTGGATCGTTACTTGAGAGGTGTGGTGGGGAATTGGAAAAAATTTAAGAATGACCATTGATATGCTTATGGAACTATGTCTTTACAAGAGATGATTCTAGTTATCTAGAGTTTTTGATTTGCTATATGCATGCTCATTTTTTATCAATGTCATCACTTGTGTCTTAAAAAACTTAGTGTGTTACTTGGTTGATGAAATAAAAAAAGAAATGTTGAATATCAATTTGTTCTCTATTAAAAAAAAGAAACAAAAACCCTAAACCATAAAATAAAACCTAAACCCTAAACCTAAAACCTAAACCTTAAACCCTAACCCATAAAACTTTAAAAATCTTAAACCCTAAACCATAAACCCTAAACCCTAAAACCTAAACTTTAAACCCAAAACCCTAAATCATAAACCCTAAACCCTAAACTCTAAACCCCAAACCCTAAACCCTAAAACCTAAACCCTAAACCCTAAACTAACCTTAAACCCTAGACCCTAAAAAGCTAAAAACCTAAACCTAAACTAAATAAAACCTAAAAATATAATAAATAAAAAATTTTAAACCAAAATAAAATAAAAACATAAACTAAAACCTAAACCTAAACATAAACCTAGAAAGAAAATAAAATGAAAAAATAAAAATAAAACTAAAATAAAAGAAATAAAAACCTAAACTAAATTAAAAAAACAAAAAACCTAAATAAAATAAAACTAAACCTAAAATAAAAATATAATAAACCTAAAATAAAAACCTAAACCATAAAAATAAACTTGAAAATAAATAAAAAACAAAACCTAAACTATAGACTAAAAAAACATAAACCTAAAATAAAAATAAAATAAAACTAAACCTAAACTAAAATAAACTAAGTTAAGATAAATAAAACCTAAAGCTAAACCTAAAATAAATTAAACCAAAACCTAAACCTAAACTAAATAAAATAAAATAATCCAAAAATAAACCTAAACCTAAACTAAAAAATAAGACTTGAAAATAAACTTAAAATAAAAACCTAAAAAAATAAAATAAAAACATAAACCTAAGCCTAAAAATATAAAAAAAAACTTTAACCTAAAAAATAAAATTAAAATAAAACTAAACTAAAAATAAACCTAAAGCTAAACCTAAACTTAAAAAAATAAACTAAAATAAAAAACCTAAACTAAATTAAATAAACCTTAAATAAATAAACTAAACTAAATAAAAATAAAAATAAACCTAAATAAAAATTAAAAAATAAAATAAACTAAAATAAATAAAAAATAAACTAAATAAACATAAACCAACTAGTTTATTTAATTTTTTTAAAAAATAAAAAAAATAAAAGAAATAAAAAATGCCCTAACCCTAAACCCTAAATCCTAAAACTAACCATAAGACCTAAACCCTAAACTTACAACCCTAAACCCTAAAACCGTAAATCCTAAACCCGAAACCCTAAAACCCTAAACCCTAAACCCTAAACCCTAAACCAAAAAACCTACTAACCCTAAACCCTAAACCCTAAACTAGAAACCCTAAACCCTAAATCGTAAACCCTACACCTTAAACCCTATATTCTGTAAACCTAAAAACCTAAACCTAAACTAAATAAAATAGATTTCAGCTACAAATTATTAGCCTAAATTTCTCTAATATAGATAAATATTGTATGAGCTTTATATGCCATAGTAGACCACCTCTCTCAAGTTTCATAAAGATGATGAAAGGCAGCAATTAAGAAATAATCTACTTAAGTTTAGACACCTAAGTGTCCATCTATGAGCAATACTCTTCTATAGGAGTGATAGCCTATCTACCTTAGAACTCCTCTCTAATCGATATTGTCTTCTCAATTGTAGCTCTTTCAATTTAGCAGATATGTGGAGGAGCTAAATATGTTCTTTAAAAAGCTCTTTCTAGTAGGATTTCAATGCTTTAAGACTATGCTAGAGATCTTGGTGAATTAGAGAGACTTGATGCGAAGTACTGCTGAATGAGATTTTTATAATAGTGATTTTATCTAACAAAATCTATTGATAAGTAGTGCATAAAAATAATAATCCAAACTCAATATCTCTGCACAGGGATTTCCAAAACTATAGCTCTCCCACTTTGAGACTCAATGCAACAACATAATGTAACAAATATTCAATTCAACATAAAAGCAAGAAAGCTCAAGTAAAACTCCTAAGTCAATGCTTAGAAATATGTGGCATAGTGTTGTGAGAGATTTAGGACACTCACAAATTTTTTGCTGACATCTAAAATATGATTTAAGAGAGATTTTGGATCCCAACATAGTATGTATCACCTTTTCTATTTTCTTTTTATTAGTAGTAGTGTTGCTTAATTTAGATGTATTCATTTGAATTTGATTTAATGGTGGAAAGAATAATTCCTACATTTGATGACATCCTTTTAGGTGCAAGAGCTTTTGATGTTATTTGCAATCTAAAGTTTGTTGAAAAGCTACCTTCAAATTAATTTTATGTAGTGTCTCTTTTAAGTTTAGGGCTCAAGTCGATCTAAACCTAAACAACATTATTTAATCTTTCCCTAATTTTAGAAGATAACAACAATACTTCAAATTTGTTCATGCACTCATTTAAATTTTGGCTTTTTGCTTTAGAGAGTTAAACTCTAACCAACTAATCTTTGTAGAATAAAGATAAGTACTTTTCAACAATAATTTCATTTCAACCATGTAATAACTATTTTGGATCCCAATCTTCCCAGCTCTCTATTTCTATCTAGTAGACTTTTGCTTAGGAGTATGTCTTAGCTTTAGAAATCCCAATTTTCCAGGCTCACCTAAACCCTAAACCATAAACCCTAAAACTAACCCTAAACCCCAAACTCTAAACCCAAAACCTACAACCCTAAACTCAAAACCCTAAACCTTAAAACCCAAAATCCTAAACCCTAAACTATAAGCCCTAAACCCTAAACTAACCCTAAACCCTTAGTTAACCTTAAACCTTAAACACTATACCTTAAAAACCCTAAACCCTAAACCCTAAACCCTAAACTATAAACCCTAACCCCTAAAACCTTAAACCCTAAAACTCTAAACTCTAAACTCTAAACTCTAAACCCTAAACCCTAAACCCTAAACCTATATCCTAAAAACCTAAAAACCTAATCCTAAACAAAATAAAACCTAATAATAAAATCAATAAGAAAAACTAAAACTTAATTAAATCATAAAATAAAATAAAATAAAAACCTAAACTAAAACCTAAATCTAAACCTAAACCTTAAAGTAAAATAAAATAAAATATTAAAAATAAATTAAAATAAAATAAATAAAAATGTAAACTAAACTAAAAAATAAAATAAACCTAAGAGTGAAAACCTAAATATAATAAAACTAAATGTAAAATAAAAACAAAATAAACCTAACATAAAATAAAATAAAAATTACTTAAAAACCTAAACCTAAAAAGTAGCACTAAAAATAAATAAAATATAAAACCTAAACCCTAAACTATAAAAAAAACCTAAACCTAAAATTAAATTAAAATAAACCTAAACCTAATGTAAAATAAACTAACCAAAAAGAAATAAAAGCTAAATCTAAACCTAAACCTAAACTAAATAAAGTAAACTAAAATCAACCTAAACCTAAACTAAAAAGTAAAACCTAAAACTTAAACCTAAAAAAATAAAGTAAAAACCAACACCTAAACCTAAAAATTGATATTAAAACTTAAAACTAAAAAATAAAATAAAAATAAAACTCAACTCAAAAATAAACCTAAACCTAAAAAATAAACTAAGATAAATAAACACAAACTAAAATAAATAAACCAAAAATAAATAAATTAAACTAAATAAAAATAAAAATAAAGTAAACTAAAATAAATAAAAAATAAACTAAAAATACTAAATAAATGTAAACCTACTAGTTTACTTAATTAAAAAAAAATTAAACCCTAAACCTTAAACCCTAGAAACCCTAAACCCTAAAAGCATGAACCCTAAACCCTAAACCCTAAAACCTAACCCCTAAAACCCTAAACCCTAAAACTTTAAACCTTAAACCCTAAACCTTAAACACTAAAGCCTAAACCTGAAATCCTAAAAACCTAAAAAACCTAAACCTAAACTAAATAAAACCTAAAAATAAAATAAATAAGAAAACATAAACCTAAATAAAATAATGTAATAAAATAAAATAAAAAACTAATCAAAAACCTAAGCCTAAAAGTAAAATAAAATAAAATAAAATAAATAAAAACCTAAACTAAACTAAAAAATAAAATAAACCTAAGAATAAAAAAGCTAAATAAAATAAAAAAAAATGTAAAATAAAAATAAAATAAACCTAAAATAAAATAAAATAAAAACTACATAAGGACCTAAACTTAAAAAATATAACTAAAAATAAAAGATAAAAATAAATAAAATATAAAACCTAAACCCTAAAATAAAATAAAATCCGAACCTAAAATAAAAATAAAATAAACCTAAACCTAAAGTATAATAAACTAAATTAAAATAAATAGAACCTAAACCTAAAATAAACTAAACCTAAACTTAAACATAAACTAAATAAAATAAAATAAACTAAAAAATAAACATAAACGTAACTTAAAACATAAAACCTAAAAATAAACCTAAAATAACATCCTAAAACTTAAACATAAAAAAATAAAAGAAAAACTTAAACTTAAACCTAAAATTAAAAATTAAAACTTATACCTAAAAATTTAAATAAAAATAAAACTAAACTAAAAAATAAACTTAAACCTAAAAATTAAAGTAAAATAAAAAATATAAACTAAAATAAATAAACCTAAAATAAATAAACTAAACTAAATAAAAATAAAGAATAAACCTAAATAAAAATAATAAATAAACTAAAAAAATAAAAAATAAACTAAATATACTAAATAAACCTAAACCTACTAGTTTACTTAATTTAAAAGAGAAAACATAAATCCTAAATCCTAAACCATAAATCCTAAAAAACCCTAAACCCTAAACCTAAACCCTAAACCCTTAACCATAAACCCTAAAACTCTAAACCCAAAAAGTCTGAACCCTAAACCTTAAACCATTAAACCTAAACCCTAAACCCTAAATCCTAAAGACCTAAAAACCTCAACCTAAACTAAATAAAACCTAAAAATAAAATAAATAAGAAAACCTAAACCTAAATAAAATAATTAAATTAAATTAAATAAAAACCTAACCTAAACCTAAACATAAAAATAAAATAAAATAAAATAATTAAAATAAACTAAAATAAAATAGATAAAAACCTAGACTAAATTAAAAAATAATATTAACCTAAGAAGAAAAAACCTAAATAAAATAAAAACTAAATGTAAAATAAAAATAAAATAAACCTAAAATAAAATCAAATAAAAACTACATAAATTCCTTGACCTAAAAAATAAAACTAAAAATAAAACCTAAATATAAATAAAATATAAAACCTAAACCCTAAACTAAAAAAAAATACGAAACCAAAATAAAAATAAAATAAATCTAAACTAAAGTAAAATAAAGTAAACTAAAATATACTAAACCTAAACATAAACCTAAACCTAAACTAAATAAAATATAATAAACTAAAAATAAACCTAAACCTAAACTAGAAAAGTAAAACCTAAAAATAAACCTAAAATAAAATCTTAAAACCTAAATGTAAAGAAATAAAATAAAAACCAAAACCTAAACCTAAAAATAAAAATTAAAACTTAATCCTAAAAAATAAAATAAAAATAAAACTCAATTAAAAAATAAACCTAAACTTAAAAAATAAACTAAAATAAAAAATGTAAACTAAAATAAGTAAACCTAAAATAAATAAACTAAACTAAATAAAAATAAAAAATAAAACTAAATAAAAATAAAAAAATAAAATAAACTAAAATTAATAAAAAATAAACTAAATATACTAAATAAACCTAAACCTACTAGTTTACTTAATTTTTTTAAAAAACTTAAACCCTAAATCCTAAACACTAAACCATAAACCATAAACCCTAAACCATAAACCATAAACCTAAACCCTAAACCCTAAAAAATCCTAAACCCTAAACCCAAAAAGCGTAAATCCTCAAACCTTAAACCATAAATGCTAAACTCCTAAATCTAAATCCTTAACCTAACACACTAAACCCTAAACCCCAAACCCTAAACCTAAACCCAAGTAACTAAATAAATTAAAAAATAAACATAAACCCTAAAACCTAATAAACCTAAACCTATCCTAAACTCTAAGAATGGGAACCTTGATCAGAACATCACCATCAACTAAGCTCAACTGGATCTGGCGAAGCAAAGGGGAGGGCTTATCACAATGGTGCTGAGGGATCTAGAGTTACTGGTGGATATGGAAGTCGTGGTCGGAGCAGTGGTGGTTATGGAGGAGAGAGGAGCGAAGAGGTTATAGCTGTGGTGGTGGCAGAGGGAGAGATATGGGATATGATGGTGGATCCCGCTACTGAGACCGGGTTTAGATGGGAACTGAGAAACTAAAGAATGACCGATCCGATCTACGCATGGAACTATGTCTTTATAGTAAAGACGATTCTAGTTATCTAAGGGTTTTGATTTGCTCTATGCATGCTCATTTTTTATATATGTCATTACTTGTGTCTTAGAAAACTTAGTGTGTTACTTAGTTGATGAAATCAAAAAGAAGAAATGTTCAATCTAAATTTGTTCTCTATTAAGAAAAACCAAAAACCCTAAACCCTAAATTAAAACTTGAACCCTAAACCTAAAATATAAACCCTAAACCTTAAACCCTAAAACCCTAAACAAAAATCACTAAACCATAAACCCTAAAATCTTAAACCCTAAACCCTAAACCCTAAACTCCAAACCCTAAACCAAAAACCTTAAACCATAAACTAATCCTAAACCCTAAATCCTAAACACTAAAATGCTAAACACCTAAACCTAAATAAAATAATGTAAAAAAATAAATAAAAATGCCTAATACAAGATAAACTAAAACATAAACCTAAACCTAAACAAAAATAATAATAATAAATAAAAACTAAACTAAAATAAAATAAATAAAATCATAATCTAAACTTAAAAATAAAAACCTAAATAAAATAAAACTAAACCTAAAATAAAAATAAAATAAACCTAAAATAAAATAAAATTAAAACTAAATAAAATAAACCTAAAAAATAAACCTAAAAATAAATATAAATTAAAATCTAAACCTTAAACTAAAAAAAACCATAAACTAAAAAAAATTGAAATAAAACTAAAACTAAACTAAAAAAAAAACCTAAACCTAAACCTAAACCTAAACCTAAACTAAATAAAATAAAATAAACTAAAAATAATACTAAACCTAAACTAAAAAAATAAAACATAAAAATGAAAATAAAATCAAAACCTAAAACCTATGCCTAAAAAAATAAAATAAAAACCTAAACCTAAACCTAAAAATAAATAATAAAACCTAAACCTAAAAAATAAAATAAAAATAAAACTAAGCTAAAAAATAAACTTAATCCCAAACCTAAACCTAAAAAATAAACTAAAATAAAAAACTTAAACTAAAATAAATAAACCTTAAATAAATAAACTAACCTAAATGAAAATAAAAATAAACCTAAATAGAAAATAAAATAAACTAAAAAAAATAAACTAAATAAACATAAACCTACCAGTTTACTTAATTTTTTTAAAAAATGTAACTTTACACCTAAAAATTAACCCTAAACTCTGAACCCTGAACCCTAAACCTATAACCCTAAACCCTAAACCCTAAAACCTTAAACCCTAAACCATAAACCCTTAACCTAAACCCTAAACCCTAAACCCTAAACCTACAACCCTAAACCCAAAACCCTAAACCCTAAACCCTAAACTCTAAACCCTAAACCCTAAACCCTAAACCCTAAACCCTAAACCTAAAACCCTAAACCCTAAAACCTAAACTAATAAATAAAAGAGATTCATAAATAATTAGCATGAATTTTGTAATATAGACAAATATTGTATGAACTTTATATGCCATAGCAGACCCCCTCTCTTAAGTTTCGCAAAGATGCTGAAGGGTAGCTTCTTGTTCGTGGACAAATGAAGAAAGAATCTACTTAAGTTAAGACACCTAAGTGTCCATCTGTGAGCAATCCTCTTCTATAACTATGATAACCTATTTGATCATAGAACTCCTCTCCAATCAAAATTATTTTCTCAACTATAGCTCTTTCAATTTAGCAGATATGTCAAGGAGCTAAATCTGTGCTTTAAAAATCTCTCTCTAGTAGAATTTCAATGCTTGGAGACTGTGCTTGAGATCTTGATGAATTAGGGAGACTTAATGCGAAGTATTGCTGAATGATTTTTACAATAGTGATTGTATTTGACAAAATCTCCTGATAAGTAGTGTGTAACAAGAATAATCCAAACTCAATATCTCTACACAAGGATTTCCAAAACTATAGCTCTCCTACTTTGAGACTGAATGCGGCAACATAATGTAACAAATTATTTGCATCAACATAATAGCAAGAAAGCTCAAGTAAAACTCCTAAGTCAATGCTTAGAAATAGGTGGCATAGTGTTGTGAGAGATTTAGGACACTGACAAATTTTTTGCTAACATCTAAAATATGATTTAAGAGAGATTTTGGATCCCAACACAATATCTATCATCTTTTCTATTTTCTTTTTATTAGTAGTAGTGTTACTTCATTTAGATGTATTCATCTGAATTTGATTTAATGGTGGAAAGAGTAATTCCTACATTTGATGATGTTCTTTTAGAATTTTTGATGTTATTTGAAATCTAAAGTTTGTTGAAATGCCACATGCAAATTAATTTTATGTAGTGTCTCTTTTAAGTTTAGGGCTTAAGTTGATCTAAACCTAAACAACATTACTTTAATCTTTCCCTAATTTTAGAAGACAACAATAATACTTCAAATTTGTTCATGTACTCATTTATAATTTTGGTTTTTTGCTTTAGCGAGTTAAACTCTAAACAATTGATTTTTAACAACAATTTCATTTCAACCATGTAATAACTTGTCTAATCTGAATCTTCCAGGCTCTCTATTTCTATCTTGTAGATTTCTGCTTAGCAGTATGTTTTAGTTTTATAAATCCCAATCTTCTAGGCTCACCAAAACCATAAACCTTAAACAAACCCTAAACCCTAAACTCCAAACCCTAAAGCTCGAAACCCTAAACCTTAATCCCTAAACTGTAAACCCTAAAATCCTAAACCTTAAACCCTAAACCCTAAACCTACAACCTTAAATACTAAACCATAAATCCCAAACCTTAAACCCTAAACACTAAACCCTAAAAACCTAAAAACCTAAACCAAAACTAAATTAAACCTAAAAATAAAATAAATAAATCAAACTTAAACCTAAATAAAATAAAAATATAATAAAATTAAAACTTAAAAAAAACCCAAACCTAAACCAAAACTAGAATCTAAAAAATAAAATATAAAAACTAAACTTAAATAAAATAAATAAAACTCTAAAATAAAATAAAAAATAAAATAAACCTAAAAATAAAATAAAATAAAAAATAAATAATAACATGAAAATAAAAAATAAAACCTAAACCTAAAAAATAAAATAAAAATAAAACTAAACTAAAAAATAAACATCAACCTAAACCTAAACCTAAAAAATAAACTAAAATAAATAAACCTATTATAAATAAATTAAATTAAATAAAAAATAAACCCAAATAAAAAATAAAAAATTAAACAAACAAAAATGTATAAAAAATAAACTAAATAAACCTAAACCTACTACTTTACTTAATTAAAAAAACACCCAAACCATAAACCCTAAACCCTAAACCCTAAACCCTAAACCCCAAATCCAAAACCCTAAAACCTAAATCCTAAATCCTAAACCCTAAACCCCAAACCGTAAACCCTAAAACTAACCCTAAACCCTAAACCCCAAACCTGCAACCCTAAACCTTAAACCCTAAACCCTAAACCCTAAACCCTAAACCTTAAACCCTAAACTAAACTACAAACCCTAAACCCTAAAACTCCCAACCTGAAACCCTAAACCTACTTAATCTTAAACCTAAAACTAAGTCCTAAACTCAAAACCATAAATGTGACCCTAAACCCTAAACCCAAAACCCTAAACCCTAAACTTAAACCTGCTACCCTAAACCCTAAACCAAACCTTAAACCATACCCTAAATAAACTAAACCTAAAAACCTAAACTTAAACCAAAGCTAAACCCTAAAGACTAAACATAAACCCTAAACCAAACTAAACTCAAACCTAATCTAAAACCTAAACCAAAACTAAACCCTAAACCCTAAATCCTAAATAACCCTAAAATTAAAACTAATCCTAAAATAAATAAAACATAAATTTAAAATAAAATAATAAAATAAAATAAAAATATAAACTAAAACATAAACCTAAACCTAAAAATAAAACAAAATAAAATAAATTAATAAAAAAACTAAAATAAAATAAATAAATGCCTAACTAAATAAAAAAATAAATTAACCTAAGAATACAAAACCTAAAATAAAATAAAATAAAAACTAAATAAAAAACTAAACCTAAAATATAAACCTAAAAATAAAACTTAAAAATAAATAAAAAGTAAAACCTAAACTCTAAACTAAAAAAAAAACTAAACCTAAAATAAAAATAAACCTAAACCTAAACCTGAATTAAAATAAACTAAACTAAAATAAATAAAACCTAAACCTAAATCTAAAGTAAAACCTAAACTAAATAAAATAGAATGAACTAAAGATTAACCTAAATGGAAACTAAAAAATAAAATATAAAAATAAACCTAAATGAAAAACCTAAAACTTAAACCAAAAAAATAAAATAAAAACCTAAACCTAAGCCTAAACCTAAACCTAAAAGATAAACTAAAACGAAAAACCAAAACTTAAAAAACAATAAACTAAACTAAATAAAAATAAACAATAAACATAAAAAATAAAATATAAAATAAACTAAAATAAAAAATAAACTAAATGAACCTAAACCTACCAGTTTACTTATTTATTTTTTTTAAAAAAACCCATAAACCCTAAACCCTAAACCCTAAATGCTAAACACTAAACCCTAAACAGTAAACCATAAACCCTACCCCTAAACCCTAAACCCTTAAACACTAAACCCTAAAACCCTAAACCCTAAACCCTAAACCATAAATGCCAAACCCTAAAAAGATGAAACCTAAACCTAAACTAATTAAAACCTAAAAATAAACTATATAAAAAAAATAAACTAAATAAAATAAAAAAATAAAATGAAATAAAAACATAAACTAAAACCATAACCTAAATTTTAAAATAAAATAAAATAAACTAAAATAAAATAAATAAAAACTTAAACTAAACTAAAAAATAAAATAAACCTAAGAATAAATAACTAAAATAAAATAAAAACTAAATATAAAATAAAAAAATTAAATAAAAACTAAACATAAACCTAAACCTAAAAAATGAAGCTAAAAATAAAACCTAAATCTCAAACTAAAAAAAATCTAAACCTAAAATAAAAATAAAATAAACAAAAAAATAAACCAAAATGGAAACTAAAATAAATAAAACCTAAAATAAACTAAACATAAACATAAACCTAAACTAATAAAATAAAATTAATTAAATATAAACCTAAACCTACTAAAAAAGAAAACATAAAAATACCTAAATAAAACCTAAAGCCTAAACCTACAAAAATAAAATAAAAATTTAAATCTAAACTTAAAAATAAAAAATAAAACCAAAACCTAAAAAATGAAATAAAAATAAAACTCAACTAAAAAAACCAAAATATTAACATAAACCTAAAAAATAAACTACAATAAAAAACCTAAACTAAATTAAATAAACTTAAAATAAATAAACTAAACTAATTAAAAATAAAAAATAAACCTAAATAAAAATAAAAAATAAAATAAACTAAATAAACTTAAACTTACAAGTTTACTTAATTTAAAGAAAAATAAATAAAATAAAAATAAATAAAAAACCATAAACCCTAAACCTACAACCCTAAACCCTAAACCCTAAACTTAAACTCTAAACCTAAACCAAAACCTAAACATAAACCTTAACCTAAACCTAAACCTAAACCCTAAACCCTAAAACCACCTATACCCCACCTAAACCCCAAACCCCAAACCCTAAGCCATAAACCCTAAAACCATAAACCCTAAACCCTAAACCCTAAACTAAACTTCTAAGCCTAAACCCTAAAACCTACAACCCTAAACTAAACCCTAAACCCAAACCCTATATAAACCATATACCCTAAACCTAAACCCTAAAAAAGGTAAACCTAAATAAAACCAAAAATAAAATAAATAAAACCTAAACCTAAATAAACTTAAAATAAAATAAAATAAAACCTAAACTAAACCTAAACTAAACTTAAACCTAAACATAAACCTAAAATAAAATAATATAAAAATAAAACTAAAATTAAATAAATTAATAAAAAACCTAAACTAAACAAACCTAAATATAAAAAATAAAATAAAATAAAACTAATCAAAATAAAAGAAACCTAAAATGTAATAAAATAAATACCTAAACCTAAAAAATAAATAAAAAAACAAAACATAAACCTAATCCGAAATTAAAAAATATAAATGTAAAATAAACAAAATAAAATAAACTAAACTAAAATAAATAAAACCAAAACTTAAACCTAAAATAAACTAAACCTAAACTTTAAACTAAATAAAATAAAATAAATTGAAAATAAACCTAAACCTAAACTAAAAAAATAAAAACCTAAAAATAAACCTAAAATAAAATAAATAAATAAATTTAAAAAAAACTTAAACCTAAATCTAAAAAATAAAAAATAAAACCTTAACTAAGAAAATATAAATAAAAATAAAATTAACTATAAAAATAAGCATAAACCTAAACCTAAAAAATAAAATAAAATAAAAAACCTAAGATAAAATAAATAAACTAAACTATAAAAAAAATAAAAAATAAACTTAAAAAAAAAGAAAAAAAAATAAACTAACAAATATATAAAATATACTAAATAAACCTAATCTTGCCAGTTTGCTTTATTTTTATTTAAAAGAAAACCCTAAAACCTAAATAGTAAACCCTAAATCGTATACCTTAAAGCCTAAACTATAAACCTAAACCCTAAATCCTAAACCCTAAATTATAAACCCCAAACATTAAACTAACCCTAAACCTAAACCTACAACTCTAAACCTTAAACTATAAATCTTAAACCCTATAAAATCTTAAACCCTTAACCCTAAACCCTAAATCGTGAACACTACCCATAAACCCTAAACCCTAAAAGTGTAAACACTAAAATCCAAAACCTAAACCCTAAAAGTGTAAACACTAAAATCCAAAACCTAAACCCTAAACCCTAAACCCTAAAGCCTAATCCTAAAACCTAAACCTAAACCTAATCCTAAACCTAAACCTAAAATCTAAACCCTAAACTTAAACCCTAAACCTAAACCCTAAATAAACCTAAAGCCTAAACATAAACTAAACCCTAAACCCTAAACATAAACCTAAACCCAAAACCCTGAACCCTAAAAACTTAAAAACCTAAACCTAAACTAAATAAAACCTAAAAATAAAATAAATCAAAAACCTAAACTGAAATAAAATAAAATAAAATAAAAACCTAGAGTAAGACCTAAACTTAAACCTAAACCTAAAAATAAAATAATATAAAAAAACTAAACTAAAATAAAATAAATAAAAATCTAAAATAAGCTAAAAATTAAAATAAATGTAAAAATTAAAAACATAAATAAAGTAAAAACTAAAAAAATAAAAATAAAATAAACTTAAAATAAAATAAAATAAAAACTAAACAAAAACCTAAACCTAAAAAATAAACCTAAAAATAAAGCATAAAAATAAATAAAGAATTAAACTTAAACCCCAAACTAAAAAAAGAAAACCAAAACCTAAAATAAACAAAATTAAATAAACTTAAACCTAAACTAAAATAACTAAACTAAATTAAATAAAATCTAAACCTAAACCCTAAACTAAATAAAATAAAATAATCTATAAATAAACCTAAATGTAAACTTAAAAATATAACCTACAAATAAAGCTAAAATAAAAACTTAAAACCTTAGCCTTAAACCCTAGAAAGCTACAAATCTAAACCTATACTAAATAAAACCTAGAAAAAAATAAGTAAAAAAACCTAATCCAAAATAAAATAAAATAATAAATAAAATAAAACATAAACTAAAACCTAAACCTTAAAAAATATAATAAAAAATAAAGCTAAACTAAAATAAAATAAATAAAAATCTAAACTAAATTTAAAAATAAAACCTATATAAATTAAACTACTAAAATAAAAAAAATAAAATAATCCTAAAATAATATAAAATAAATACTAAATAAAAAAATAAAGCTAAAAAAATAAACCTAAAAATAAAATCTAAAAATAAATAAAAAGTAAAACCTAAACCTAAACTAAAATAAGCTAAACTAAAATAAATAATACCTAAACCTAAACTTAAAATAAACTAAATGTAAACCTGAACCTAAACCTAAACTAAAAAATAAAATAAAAACTTAAACCTAAACCTAAAAATAAAAAAATAAAACCTAAACTTGAAAAATAAAATAAAATAAAACTAAACTAAAAAATAAACCTAAACCTTAGCTTAAACCTAAAAAATAAACTAAAATAAATAAACCTAAAATAAATAAACTAATCTAAATAAAATAAAATAAAACCTAAAAAAATTAAAAAAACTAAAATAAATAAAAAATAAACTAAATAAACCTAAACCTACCAATTTATTTAATTTTAAAATAATAAAAAAATAAAAAATAAAAACCCTAAACCCTAAACATAAAACCCTATGGTGACTATTGTGTTTTGGGCTCTTATGTTTATGCATCTTGTTATAGATCAGAAAATCTTCTTTGGGATAATTTGAGGAATTTTTTCTCAACAAACCTTGGTTTGTTGGTGGTGATTTCAACACTATTTTATTCTCTTCTGAATGAAGTTGTGGTACTCTCCCAATATTCATTCCATGGAAGATTTTTCCAATATGATCCTTGATTGTAATTTGCTTGATATTGTCTTTTAGGGTTCTAATTATACTTAGCAAAACTCTAGACTTTGGCAAAGGTTGGGCTGGATCCTTTTTAATACTCATTGGATTACTTAGTGGCTTATTACTTCTGTTTATCATTTAAGTAGAACCTTGTCTGATCATACTCCTCTTCTGGTTTCTATTAAGATAATTCTAATAGATTAAAAAACACCTCTCCATTTATATTTCAGAACAT
Source organism: Cymbidium sinense (assembly GCA_021442155.1). Taxonomy (NCBI): domain Eukaryota; kingdom Viridiplantae; phylum Streptophyta; class Magnoliopsida; order Asparagales; family Orchidaceae; genus Cymbidium; species Cymbidium sinense. The sequence goes on along the minus strand of CM038214.1, from coordinate 316,134,809 downwards.
GTGGATTCAACATATTGATTTTTTTGATGTTGTGGCTATTAATTTGAAAGCTCCTTTGCATCCTAATAATTCAATTATGGGGACAAATAGACTTTGGTTAACCTTCAAAGACTTAAACAAAATTTGGGTTGGTGGAACAAGCATTGTTTTAAAAACCTTTTTGTTAATATCAATGATATGGAAAATTGGTTTGTGATCTTGAAGTCTTTGTTATATACGACCCTTCTAAGATTAAGGACTTGATTGAGATGAAAAAAAAACTTGTTAATTTCCAATATATGGGAGATACTTATTTGCGCCAAAAAGCAACTAGTAAAAATATTTTGGATGGTGACAGGAATACAAGCTATTTTCATGCTATAATTAATAAAGAGATAGCTTTAAATAATATTAAAAAATTAATGATGATAATGGAGATTAGATTACATATAATTATGATATTAAGGAATATGTTATTAATTACTTTAGAAATATTCTTAATAAGAATTACTCTTATGAAACTATTTCTAAACCGCATTTGATTCCTTCTATTATTACTAATGATTTGCTTACCATTGTACCTAATGAAGATAGACTTTTTAAAGTTTGTAATAGCATGAACATAGATTTTGTTGCTAGTCCGGAGGGTTTCACTACTCAATTTTTTCAAAAATGTTAGTTTATCATTAAAAATGATTTGATTGAGGTTGTGATTGATTTTTTTAATGGTAATCATTTTCCTAGATATTTTTCTAGTACTTCTATTATTCTCATTCCTAAGAAAGATAATTCAGACTATCGGAGTGATTTTAGACCTATTTGTCTTTGCACCATCTTTAATAAGTTGGTTTCCAAAATTCCTAACAACAGGCTTAGTCCTTTACTTAATAGATCTATCTCTCTCAACCAAACTAGTTTTGTTAGAAGTAGATCTATTTTTGATAATACTGTACTTGCCCAAGAATTAATTCATGATCTTGATGCCAAGAATAGAGGTGGCAACATTCTTTTCAAATTAAATATTACCAAAGCCTTTGACAACATCTCTTGGGATTTTCTTTTCCATATTTTGAATTTATTTAATTTTGCTGATAAATTTATTTATCTTATAAAAAATGTATAAATAATGGCTAGTTTTTTATTTTGCATAATGGGGAAGCCTTGGGTTTCTTTTCCTCTTCCCATGGCTTAATACAAGGGGATCCTTTATCTCCTACTTTATTTATTATCACTGTTTATATTCATCATATCAACAATCTCAAGAATTTTATAAATAAATTTGGTAGAGAAAGTGGCCATTCTATCAATGATAACAAAAGCTATTTTATCACTTCCTCTCGTATTTCCAATAATAAAATCAATCAAATCTTCGATATCACTAATTTTAAACATCAACACTTATCTCTAAAGTACTTTTGTGCTCCTCTCCTTAAAGGCCCGGAATGATCCCATCTCTTTGATGAGTTAATTCATATAATTTTAAATAATATTTCTGCTTGGGAATTCCATTTGCTTTCCTTTGGTGGTAGGCTCACTATTTTTAAAAGCACTCTCAATTCAATGCCTCTTTATTTGATTCAAACGATTATCCCAACTAATGCTACACTTATCAGAATTGATCATTTACCTAATAAATTTTTTGGGGGCTCTAATAATTTTACCAAAAGAATGCATTGGACATATTGGCATAAATGTTGTGGTCATTTTGGTAAAGGTTCTCTTGGTTGCAAACCTATTTGTGAAGCTATCACCGCTTTCTCTCATAAATTCTAGTGGAATTTTAGAAAGAATGATAACCTTTGGTCTATTTTATGATGGAAAAAATACTATCAAGGTAAACAAATTCTTATCTATGCTTATAAAGTTGGTGACTCTGGTTTGGAAAAGTCTTTGCATTAAATGGGTTTTGATCCTTAATATCTTGGGGCATTCATTGGGTTCTTCTTTCTTTTGGCAAGATAATTGGATTTGGCAATGGATCTATTGACACCCTTTTATCTACCCACTCTACTCGCTATCAAAGTTAACTTTTTGGCTTAATAACAATTGGAATGAAAGCTAACTTGTTAATTATATCCCTATTTCCCTTTTGACAACTTTAGAAATATTCCCATTTTTTCATCTTACAAACTGATCAAATTATTTTAAGCTTTCTTATAATGGTGATTTTGTTCTAAAAGAGGTTTGGAATTTTATTAGAGATAAACATAACCCTAGTAATGTCTTTACTAAACTTTGGAACAATATCATTCTCATTTCCTATTCAGTTTTAGCTTGGAGGATTTTGAATAACTTTGTCCCTGTGGACTCTTTTCTCTAGGTTAAAGGGTTTTATTTACCATCTAAGTGATATTGCTGCTTTCATATTCAAAATGTAAATCATATTTTTGTCAATGGTGCTATTTTTCTAAAATATGGCTTTAGTATGATGATTTATTTAATACCTATTTTCATGGTTCTCTTTCTTTATATCAACTTCTTGAAGTTTGTTTCAAAAAAAAAAAGGTCATATCAAAGTTTTAATTGTTATTACCCTTATCTAGTTCATCTGGATGGATAAAAATGATGCTAAATATTGGCGTATTCCTATGAACCATAAAAGGATCATGGCTAGAACTAAGGAAAAAATTCATGATATGTTTAATGCCAATCCTATTAGTAACATTCATTTTAGATGTTATAAATTTGTGGCTAAAATTGGATATCATTACGATTTTGACCCTTATAAAGGTGTTAGGATTATCCATTGGATCAAACCTAAAGACAACTTGATTAAAGTGAATACTGATGGTTCTGTGGCTTCCAATAAATATGGTTATTATGGTTTCCTTAGGGATTCTAAAAGTACTATCATCTATGGTTTTGCCTATCCTCTCTGCTTTATTTATTTTTGTTGAGCTTATGGTTGTTAATACTATTAAAATTTGTTTGAATAGAGGTTTCCTCAACATCTAGAAGTTGATGCTCTCTTTCTTCTTGACATGCATAATTCTAATAGAAATGGGAATGCTAAGTTAGTTTATCTTCTTAATCATACAAAAATCTTCTTTCTCAAGTATGTTTTAAAATTTCCCATATCCTTCATGAAGGTAATGCTTGTGATTTCTTGGCTAATTTAGGTGCCAAACTTAGTTCACTTTATTTGACAACCAAAATTTGTCTAAACTATTAAGAGGTTTGGTTAATTTGGACAATATTGTATTGCTTATCTCAAAATATAATTCCTTGGCTTGGTTTTTTTATGTTGGTTTTTTATGATCCTTTACTTTTGGTTTCCATTTGTTAAACCCTCTTTGGGTGGTGGTTATATGCTTATTTTTAATCTTTAACTTGAGCTGGTTTTTGTTTTTGACCTCTTACTTTTAGGTTGGCCTAGCATTTTCTACCTGGTGGTTATTATCATTCTAGCCTGGGTTGGTTTGGTTTTTTCAACTTGGTGGCTTTTGTCTAATGGTTGGGTGTTTACCATAATATTTCCTTAACTATTTTTGGTAACCTCCTTTTGTGATGTGGCTTTGCCTAATGTCATTTTTTCCTCCTATATGGGTTTTGCCTCGTTTCTAGGTTGGTTGCAAACTTACCTCATTTGGATCTATTGTTGTGGTGGTTGACTAGTTGGCTTTGTTGCCTGGATAGGTTGACTAGCAGTGTTGGCTGGTTAGGTTGGTTGGCTAACTGTCTATTTTGGCTATTTTTCCCTTTTATGTTGGTGACATATCTGAGGGGATATTGGTGGTTTATTATTGGATTGATTGTGGCTTGGTGGAAACTTTCGGTTGGTTGTTATTTTTATTTTATTTTATTGACTGAGGCTTAGTGATCGATTTTGCTAATTTTGTTTTTGCTCTTTTGGTTATGGTTTTGACCTTCTTCTATTTTGGCCTTCCCCTCTTGGCTGTAGCGGCTTTGGGTTTGGTTATTATTATGGGTTGGCTATTTGTTGGCATTTTAGTGGTTGTTCTTTTCTTGGCTATCTTGGGTGATTTTGGCTTGGTGGCTACTATTGGTTTTACATCGACTTGGATTTTTTACTACTGTGGTGGTTGGCTAAGAGGCTATGTTGGCTGGCTAGATTGGTTGGTTGTCTCTCTACTCAGTGGTTTTTTGGATGTTCTTTTAACTTTTCCTTGGTTGCTAGGGTCCTTCCTTTATTTGGTTACTAATGATGGGCTATTCTCTGGTGGCTGCCTTATGGATGTTTTACTTAGCTGCTTTGGTTGGGGGACTTTTAGTTGGCTTTGGAATCTTAGTTGGCTGATTTTCTCTTTGTTGGATTTTTTCTTCTTCTTGGCTAATTTACTGGAGCCTTTTGGTGTGCTGACTGATCCTTTGCTAATCCTTCTGAATTGGAAAAGTTGGTTTATGGTGATTACTGGATGTCTTTGGCCCCCTTTTGTGTGTGCTGGCTTTGGATGTTGGCTTGTATCAGGTATGTTGGTGGTGGTTTTGGTGGTGCTACTACTTGGTTTCGTTAGCTTGCCTAATGATCTGCTTTGCTTCTAGGTTCTAGCTTTATGTGATTGGCTATTGTGGGTTTTGTTTGTGGGTTGGCTCTTGGTATCGGTATCTTTGGCTATGATGGCTTCGATGTTACTCACCTCCTCTCTCTAGTTGGTAGCTTTATATATGATTGTAACCCTTCTTTATGAAGTTTGGATGCTCAAATGATTGTTGCCCCTTGAGATGATCTCAACTAAGCCTCATCCTTCTCTTTCTCAGTTCTCTCCTTTTGCTCTCCAAATCTTTATCCTTTTTAACTATGAGTTTTGCCTTGGTAGTATTTCTGTAGTTTTATTTTTTAGGTTAGAATTTTATAGAGGGACTGGTCATTTCTCAGTCATCCCTAGTGCTATTGCCATGGATCTTACTTATCTTGCTTGCTCAAAGGAATCATGAGCTGCTGCTGACTTAACCTATTTCTATTTTCATGTTTTATCTTAGTTTTACTCTATGTCCTTTCTCTCTTATGCTTTATAGATGTTGTTTTTGCTCTTTTGTTTTCTTTTCTTCTTCTAATGTACTTAGATGGGGGTTTAGCCCTTTAGGTTTCTTATAGCTCTACGAATGGTAGATTTCTAAGCTTTACCCCATTTAAGGACATTGTATATTTTACTTTTACGTTAATAAAAAAACCCTAAACCCTAACCCTAAACTCTAAACCCTAAATCACAAACCCTAAACCTAATGCTAAAGTAACTAAATAAATTAAGAAAATAAACCTAAACCCTAAAACCTAATAAACCTAAACATAAACCTAAACCTAAGAATGGGAAAACCTTGATGGCGAGAACATAAGTCAAAGAGGCTAGATTTGGTGGCGGTGGAGAGGCGGTGGTTATCGTGGTGGTGGGGATCTAGAGGTGCTTGTGGATATGGAGGTGGTGGTTGGAGCATGGTGGTTATGGAGGAGTGACGGAGGTTATAGTCGTGATGGTGCCAGAGGGAGAGATCGGGGATATGATAGTGGATCCTACTACTCGAGAGGCTGGGGTGGTTCTGATTGGAAATGGAGAAACTAAAAATTGCCGATCCGATCTGGTGCTTATCGAACTGTATTTACAGAAGAGACAGTTCTAGTTATCTAGGGTTTTTGATTTGCTCTATTTGTGCTCATTTTTTATCTATGTCGTCGCTTGTGTCTTAGAAAACTTGGTGTGTTACTTAGTAGATCAAATCAAAAAGAAGAAATGTTGAATTTGAATTGGTTCTCCCTTAAAAAAAATTCGAAAAGCCTTAAACCCTAAACTAAAACACGACAAAAACCTAAACCCTAAACCCTAAACCCTAAACTCTAAATCATACCCTAAACTAAAAGTAAAAAAGCTAAACCTTAAACCCTAAACCCTAATCACTAAAGCTAAAAAATCAACCTAAACTAAATAAAACCATAAATAAAATAAATAAACCAAGCCAAAATAAAATAAAATAAAACCTAAACCTAAAAGAAAATAAATTAAAAATAAAATTAAACTAAAATAAATAAAACCTAAACTAAACTAAAAAATAAAAAAATAATAAAATAAAACTAAACCTAAAATAAAATAAAATAAAACCTAAACCTAAAAATAAATGTAAATAAAATAAATAAAAATAAAACCAAATAGTAAACTAAAAAAACCTACCTAAAATAAAAAAAATAAAATGTACTAAACTAAATAATAAAAATATAAAACCTAAACCTAAACTAAACTAAAACACAGTAAAATAAACTAAAATAAAACCTAAACTAAAAATAAATCCACAAAATAAACCTAAAATAATAATTTAAAGCCTAAACCTGAAATAAAATAAAACCTAAAAAAAAATAAATTAAAGATTAAAATAAAATACCAAAACCTAAACAAAAAAAAACTAAAATAAAACCCAAACTAAAATAAATAAACTTAAAGAAATAAACTAAACTAAATAAAAATAAAAAACCTAAACAAAAATAAAAAAAATAAAATAAACAAAAATAAATACATAATAAACCAAATAAACCTAAACTTATGAGTTTACTTAATTTAAAAAAAATAAATAAAATTTTTTTTAAAAAAATCCTTAACCCTAAACCCTAAAACTAACCTTAAACCCTAAACCTACAACCCTAAATCTTAAACCAAACACTAAACCCTAAACCCTAAACCTAAAACCATAAAACCTACAACCCTCAACCGTAAACCCTAAAAACCAAAAACCTAAACATAAACTAAATAAAACTTTAAAATAAAATAAAAAAACCTAAACCTAAATAAAATTAAATAATAAAATATACTTAAAAGCGGAACTAAAACCTAAAACTAAATCTAAACCTAAGCGTAAAATAAAATAAAATAAAATAAAAACTAAAATAAAATAAAATAAATAAAATCTAAGAAAACTAAAATAAAATAAACCTAAAATAAAAAAACCTAAATAAAATAAAAATAAATGTAAAATAAAATAAAATAAACCTAAAAAATGGAAAATAAAACCTAAACCTCAATAAATCAAAATAAATCAAAAATAAATAAAAAATAAACCTAAACACAAAACTAGAAAATTAAACCTAAATTAACAAAATAAAATAAACCTAAACTAAACTAAAATAAACTAAAATAAGATAAAATCACACAAGATCCTACTGGGCAGATCCAACTGATCCTGAGCCCTAGGCCACTGAGCTTCAAACTAGGCCACTCCCAAATCACTGACTACTGGGCCAACCCTAAACCTAAATCTTAACCCACCACCAGGCATTAGGCCCAAGACCACAGGCCACAGGCTCTAGATCTGACCACGTTAGGCCATGGGCCATGACCTAAAAAAGCCATAATCTTGGGCCTTAGGCCCTGGCTGGGCCACAGGCCCTAAATAGCTTGACCTACTGATCACTCACCAACACTACCTCTACAGGCCCTAAATCTAAACCTAAACTATAAAAAATTTAAAATAAAATAACTTAAAAAACTTATACCTAAATAAAATAAAATAAAAACCTAAATTAAAACCTAAACATAAACCTAAACCTAAACCAAAGTAAAATAAAATAAATAAAAATAAATGCTAAACTAAAATAAAATAAATAAAAACCTAAATGAAACTAAATAAAATAAACCTAAAAATAAAACCTAAATAAAATAAAAAATAAACATAAAATAAAAATAAAATAAAAATAAATAAGATAAACAAAAACTAAATAAAAACTTAATCCTAAAAAATATACCAAGTAAAACCTAAAAAAGATAAAATATAAAACCAAACAAAAAAATAAAACCACTAAAATAAATAAAATAAAATAAACCTAATCCTAAACAAAAGTAAATTAAAAATAAAATAAATAAAACCTAAACCTAAACCTAAATAAACTAATCGTAAAGCATAAACTAAATAAAATAAATGAAAAACAAACCTAAACCTAAACTAAAAAAATAAAACCTAAAAATAAACTTGAAATAAAAACCTAAAACTTAAACCTAAAAAAATAAAATTAAAACCTAAATCTAAACTAAACTAAAATGACCTAATCCTAAAAATAAAATAAAAATAAAACTCTAAAAAAAACCTAAACCAAAAATAAATAAAATAAAACCAAACTAAAATTAATAAACCCAACATAAATAAAATAAACTAAATTAAAAGAGCTTAAATAAAATAAAAAAAATAAAATAAACTCAAATAAATAAAATAAACTAAATAAACCTAAATCTACTGGTTTGCTTGGTTTTAAAAAAAAAACCTAAAATCCCACTGCTGCCCTAAAACCATACCACTGAAATCCACTACTAAGCCCTAAACCTTAAACCCAACCCTGAGCCCTGACTACTAGGCCTGGGCCACCTACAAAGGCCAGACCCACGGACCACTAAATCCACAAACTAGCCAGGCCATGAGCCTGGGCCTTAAACTCCCTAAACTCTCCACAAACCCTAAACCTAAACCCTGCCATGACCCTAAACCTTAACCCTCCCTGGCCACTAAAACCACAGACCACTGGACCACAAGGACCTAAACCTATGGAAACCTTCAAAATTATAAACCCTAAAACCAGACCAAAGCCAGTGGGCCCTAGGCCCTTTCTTCTGGCCACTGAAGCTGGCTACACTAAAATGACTCTGGGACAGGCCTGACCCAAGCCTGAAACAATAAACCTAAACCATAAACCCTAAAATCCTAAACTAAACTTAAAGATAAAACCTAAATAAGATAAATAAATAAACCTGGAATTAAAATAAGATAAAATAAAATAAAATAAAACCAAACTAAAACCTAAACTTAAAGCTAAAAATATATAATAAAATAAAATAAAACTAAGATAAAATAAAGAAAGAAATAAACATAAACTTAACTAAAAATAAAATAAACCTAAAATAAAACATAAATTAAATAAAACTAAACTTAAAATAAAATAAAATAAACCTAAAATAAAGAAAATATAAACTAAATAAAACCTAAACCAAAAATAAACCTAAAATAAATAATAAATAAAACCTAAACCCTAAACTAAAAAGAAAAGATCTAAACTAAAATAAAAAATTAAATAAACTAAAACTAAATTAAAAGAAACTAATCTAAAATAATTAAAACCTAAACCTAAACCTAAAATAAACTAAACTAAAAATAATAAACTAAAATAAACCTAAAATAAAAATAAAAATAAAACCTAAACCTAAAAATAAAATAAAAAAAAAAGTAAAAAAATAAACATAAAACTAAACCTAAAAATAAAATAAAAAAACTTAAACTAAAATAAAAACTAAAATAAATAAATAAATAATATAAAATAAATATATATAATAATAAATATATATATATATAATATATATATATATATATATATATATATATATAATAAATTAAACTAAAATAAATAACAAATCAATTAAATAAACCAAAACCTACTGGTTTACTTAAATTTTTTCTTTTATAAAAAAAACTCCTAAACCCTAAACCATAAATCCAAACCCTAAAATTAACCATAAACCCCAGATCCTAAACCCTATCCCTGAGCCCTAAAACAAAAAACTCACACTAAAAGCCAAACCAGGCCGGGCCTTAAACTTTAAACTAAACTGAGCCCACAAACCACAACCCCAATCCATCTTAAACCCAAAATCATAAAACCCTAAACCTTAAACCTAAAACTGACCTAGGCAACTGAGCCCCAAGCAAACCCATGTGCTGACCTGGGCCTAGGCCACTGGCTGAGCTCTAGGCCCAAACCACAGGCCCTAAAACTTGCAAACCCCTAAACAGCCTAAAACCCAGGCAGCACTTAAACTAAATAAAACCTAAATAAAATAAATTTAAAACCTAAATAAAATAAAATAAAACCTAAACTAACATAAACCTAAAAAAATATATAATAAAAATAAACTAAAATAAAATAAAGAAAATAAACTAAATTAAAATAAATAAACTTAAGAATAAAAATCTTAATAAAATAAAAACTAAAATGAAACCTAAACAAATAAAATAAAATAAAAATAAAAACTAAATAAAACCTAAACCAAAAAAATAAACCTAAAAATAAATTAAAAAACCCTAAACTAGAAAATAAACCTAAAATAAAATTAAAATAAATAAAATATTCTTAAACTTAAACTAAAATAAACTAAAATTAAGCTAAAATAAATAAAACCTAAACCTAAAACTAAACATAATCCTAAACCTAAATTAAATAAAATAAAATAAATTAAAAATAAACCTGAACCAAAATGAAATAATAAAACCTAAAAATAACTTAAAATAAAAACTTAAAAGCTAAACCTAAAAAAAATAAAATAAAAACCTAGACCTAAACCTAAAGTAAAAAAAAAAATTTAACCTAAATAAAAAAATAAAATAGTAATAAAACTCAACTAAAAAATATACCTAAAATAAAAACCTAAACCAAAATAAATAAACCAAAAATAAATAAATTAAACTAAATAAAATTAAAATATAAACCTAAATAAAAATAAAATAAATAAAAAATGGATTAAATAAACCTAGACATACCAACAATGACATAACAACAACAAGCCTTTATTCCACTAAGTGGGGTTGGCTACATGAATCCTTCCTCTCCATTGTGTCCAATTATGTGTCAAATTATCATTTAATTCAAGTATACTAAGGTCATTTTTTATACATCTTAACCAAGTCTTTGTAGGTATACCTCTACCTTTCTTAACATAAGGCAAATCTAATGCATCTACTCTCCTAACCGGGTCATCGGACGGCCGACGCTTTATGTGGCCAAACCATCTAGGGCAACTCTCTCTAATCTTATCTACCACTAGAGATACTCCAACATTTTCTCGAACATACTCATTTAGCATTTTATCTCTAAGAGTAGAGCTACTCATCCACCTGAGCATCCTCATCTCTGTAACACTTAACTTAGTTTTATGCTTCTCTTTTATTGGCCAACATTATGCATCGTAAGTCATTGCAGGTCTTACCACCATCTTACAAAATTCTTCCTTAAGTTTAAGTGAAACTTTTCTATCACACAACAGGCTAGATGCATTCCTCCACTTCAACCATCTAACTTGAATTCTACTAATAACATCTCCATCTATTTCACCATCATTTTGAACAATAGAGCCTAAATATCTGAATCGCTCACTCTTATTAATGACTTATTAATGACTTATTCACCTAATGCCACAATACTACCACTAGAACTTTTACAACTAAAATTACAATCCATTTATTCAGTTTTAGATCTACATAAATGAAAACCTTTAGAATCTTTGGTTGACGTCCATAATTCAAGTTTCTCTTGGACTCCCTCTCTAGTCTTATCAACAAGAAGAATGTCATCAGCAAAAAGCGTACACCAAGGTACATCTTCCTATAAATACCTAGTAATAACATCCATAACTAAAGCAAAATAGATAAGGGCTTAAAGATGATCATTGATGTAATCCAACTGAAATAGGAAGATATTTTCTCAATCCTACTTATGTTTGGACACAAGTAACAGCTCCAGTATACATATCCTTAATGACTTGAATATAACTAATATAAACTCCTTTCTAATCTAGAACTCTCCAAAGAACATCTCTTAAAACTTTATCATAAGATTTCTCTAAATCAATAAATATCATTTGTAGATCCTCCTTACTTTATCTATACTTCTCCATCAAACCTCTTAACAAATGTATAGCATCCATAGTGGATCTACATGGCATGAAACCAAACTGATTGTGAGAAACTTTTGTATCACATCGTAACCTATGCTCAATCACCCTCTCCATAATTTTAATGTATGACACAAACATAAACTACTGGTTTACTTAATTTAAAAATATAGACCCTAAAACCTAAATCCTAAATCCTAAACCCTAACCCCTAAACCCTAAACCCTAAGCCTTAAAATTAACCCTATACCCTAAACCCTAAACCATAAATCTTAAATCATAAACCTTAAAAATTCTAAACTCTAAACCCTAAACCCTAGTCATAAACCTTAAACCCTAAAAGTATAAACCCTAAAACCTTAAACCATAAACCCTACACCCTAAACCCTAAACCATAATCCTAAACCTTAAAACCTAATCCCCAAACCCTAAACCTAAACTTAAAGTAAGTAAAAAAATTTAAAAATAAACCCTTAAAACCTAAAAATCATAAACCTAAACCCTAAGAATGGGCAGAACCTTAACTACAGGAACATCATCGTCAACCAGGCTTAGTCTATATTTTACTGTGTAGGCGAAGGTGGACGTGACGGTTATCACAGTGGTGGTGGGGGAACTAGAGGTGTTAGTAGATATGGTGGTGGTGGTCGGAGTAGTGGTAGTTATGGAGACAGGAGGAGCGACGAAGGCAATAGCCATGGTGGTGGCGGATGGAGAGATCAGGGATATGATGGTGTATCCTACTACTTAAATGGCCAAGGTGGTTCTGATGGGAACTAGAGAAACTGAAGAATGATTGATCCGATCTGCTGTTTATGGACTATGTCTTTAAAAATAAAAATGAACTAAAATAAAATAAAGAAAAACCTAAACTAAACTAAAAAATAAAATAAACCTTAAAATAAAAAACCTTAATAAAATAAAAACTAAATGTAAAATAAAAATAAAATAAACTTAAAATAGAATAAAATAAAAATGTAAACTTAAAAAATAAACCTAAAATAAAACCTAAAATAAATATAAAATTAGACCTAAACCACATACTAAAAATCTAAACCTAAAATAAAAAAATAAAATAAACAAAATAAACTAAACCTAAACCTAAACTAAAATAAACTAAATTAAATTAAATAAAACCTAAACTGAAAAATAAAATAAAATAAAACTCAACTAAAAATAATCTTAAAAATATAAACTTAAACCTAAAAAATAAACTAAAATAAAAACACTAAACTAAAATAAAAACCCTAAACTAAAATAAAAATCCTAAAATAAATAAACTAAACTAAATAAAATAAAAAAAATAAACAAATTAAAAAATCAAATAAACTAAAATAAATTAAAATAAATTAAAATAAACTAAATAAACCTACTGGGTTTACTTAATTTAAAAACCCTAACCCATAAACCCTAAACCCTAAAACTAACCCTAAACCTACAACCCTAAACCATAAACCTTAAACCCTAACACTAAACACTAATCCTAAACCATAAAATCTAAAAGCATAAACCCTAAAACCCTAAATCATAAACCTCTAAACCCTAAACCCTAAATCTAATCCTAAACCTTATACCCAAGCCCCAACACTAAACCTAAACCTAAAGTAACTAAATAAATTAAGAAGTAAACCTAAACCCTAAAACCTAATAAAACTAAACCTAAACCTAAACCCTAAAAATGCGTAGAACCTTGACGACAAGAACATCACCGTCAACCAGGCTTAGTCTAGATCTAGCGATGGAGGTGAAGGCAGAGGTGACGATTATCACATTGGTGGTGGGGGATCTAGAGGTGCTGGTGGATATGGAGGTGGTGGTTATGGAGGCAGGAGGAGCGATGAAGGTTACAGCCGTGGTGGTGGTAGATGGAGAGATCAGGGATATGATGGTGAATTCCGCTACCCAAGAGGACTAGGTGGTTATGATGGGAACTGGAGTAATTGAAGAATGACCAACCCTAAACCCTAAAACCCTAAACCCTAAACCATAAACCCTAAGAAGCTAAACACCTAAACCTAAACTAAAACCTAAACAAAAAAAACCAAAATAAAATAATCAAATAAATAAAATAAAACCTAAACTAAAACCTAAACCTAAACTTAAACCTAAAAGAAAATAAAATAAAAATAAAAACTACTAAAATAAAATAAATAAAACCTAAACAAAACTAAAAAAAAAAAATAAAATAAAAAACTAAAATAAAATAAAATAAAATAAAATAAAAACATAAACATAAAAATAAACCTATAAATAAAACCTAAAATAAATTTAAAAAAAAACCCTAAACTAAAAAAAACCTAAACTTAAAATAAATAAAATAAATAAACCCAAAACTAAACTAAAATAAAAGTATCATAAATAAAACCTAAACCTAAACCTAAACCATGACTAAAATAAAACTAAAATAAACCTAAAATAAAACCCAAAACCTAAACCTAAAATAAATTAAAAAACCTAAATCTAAAAGATAAAATAAAATAAAACTAAACTAAGAAATAAACCTAAAACTTAAAAATAATAAATAAATTAAAATAAATAACCTAACCTAAAATAAATATACTGATATAAATAAATAACAAAATAAAATAAAAATAAAAAACTAAATAAACATAAACCTACCAATTTACTTAATTTTAAAGATAAAATAAAAGAATAATAAAATAAAACCCTAAAAAGGCCCTAAACTAACCCAAACTACCACTAAACTTTAAAACCATAAACCCTAACCCTAAACCACTAAAGCATAAATGCTAAACCCTAACCCTAAAACACTAAACCCCAAACCCAAACCTAAACCCTAAACCTAAACACCACTAAAACCACAAACCTAAAACCTAAACCTAAACTAAATAAAACCTAAAATAAATAAAAGGTAAATCTAAAATAAAATAAAATAAAAATAAAATACCTAAACTAAAACCTAAACCTAAACATAAATGAAATGTAAATAAAATAAAATAAATAATAAAACTAATGAAATATAAATAAATAAAACTAAAATAAAAAAATAAAATAAATCTAAAAATAAAAACCTAAATAAAATAAAATAAACATAAAAAATAAATAAAATAAAATAAAATAAAAACCTACAAAATCTTAAAATAAAATAAAAATAAAACCTAAAATAAACTAAAAAATATAAACTAAAATAAACATTTAAAATAAACTATATCTAAACTAAAATAAACCTAAACCTAATAAAATAAACTAAACTAAACTCTAAACAAAATAAAATAAAATAAATTAAAATAAACCTAAACATAAACCTAAAAATAAAAAAAAACCTAAAAAACCTAAACATAAACCTAAAAGTAAATAATAAAACCTAAACATAAATAAGAAAATAAAATAAACTAAACTAAAAATAAACATAAACTACTAAACAAAAAAAAACTCAAATAAATAAACTAATAAATAAAAATAAACTAAACTAAATAAAATAAAAATAAATAAAATAAATAAATAAAACTTGCAACTGACTGCACCCTGACCCTAAACCACTTCTGGACTACCTACCACTGCTCCCAACCCTGATGCTTGATCCTAAACCACAACCACTGACCCTCTAACCACACCTAAACCTCAAAGATCACAGATCCACAACCTCCACTGAAAAGCTGAGACTCCAGAACCTCACCCAGGCCCAGGCCACCTGACCTTAAACTCACTTGGGCCACTATCCTGGGCCACAGGCCACTCTAAACTCACCCACTGGGCCCAGATCTTGACCTGACCACTGACTCTGAGCTGACTAAAGGCCACAAAACTGACCACAGGGGTTTAACCCAAACTATCCCTGATCACTGATCCATACCACAGGCCACAACCCAAGACCATGACCTAAAATAGCGTTGGACCCCAGGCCACTGACCCACCAGACCTACCACCAATCATGGGCCACCAAACTCCACTAAACCATGCTAATACTAAACCTAAAAAACCTAAAACTAAATAAAACCTAAAATAAAATAAATAAAACTAAACCTAAAATATTAAAAAAATATAAAATAAAACCTAAACTAAAATCTAAACCTAAACTAAAATAAAATAAAATATAAAATAAATTAAAATAAAATAAATAAAACAAACTAAAATAAAACATAAATAAAATATAAACTAAAAATGAAATAAACCTAAAATAAAATAAAATAAAAACTAAATAAAAACCTAAACCTAAGAATAAATAAATAAAATAACCTAAACCCTAAACCAAAAAAAACCTAAACCTATAATAAAAATAAAATAAACTTAAACCTAAAATAAACTAAACCTAAATAAACTAAACCTCAACCTAAACTAAGCTAAATAAAATCAAACTAAAATAAACCTAAACCTAAATAAAATAAAACTTAAAATAAACTAAACCTAAAACCTAAAACCTAAAAATAATATAAAACTTATATATAAAAATAAAAAAAACTTAAACCTAAAATAAAATAAAATATAACTCTAAAAGTAAACCTAAATCTAAAAGATAAACAAAAATAAAAAACCTAAACTAAATAACTAAATAATAAAATAAATAAAATAAATAAACTAATGCTTTTTTTTAAAACCATAAACCCTAAATCCAACCCTAAACCCTAACCACAAACTTTCCTTACCTAAACCCAGCCTATCAACCCACCCCAACCTTAAAACCCTAAACTCTAAATCCTAAACCCTAAATCCTATACCCTAAACCCTAAATCTTAAAACCTAAACCACAACCACAAATCATAAACCCACACCTACAACCCTTCTAAACCCCAAACCCTAAACCATAAACTCTCAGAATGGGTAGAATCTTGACAGCAAGAACATCACCATTAACTAAGCATAATCTAGATCTAGTGGTGGAGGCAATGGCGGAGGTGGAAATTTTTGAAAGGGTGGTGGGGGATCTAGAAGTGCTAGAGAATATGGAGGTGGTGATCACAGTGGGGTTATGGAGGCGAGGAGGGCATTACATGTGGTAGTAGAGGGTGGGGATATGATAGGGATCGCTACTCGAGAGTGGGTGTAATTCTGATGAGAACTAGAGAAACTAATGAATGGTGGATCTGATCTACTCCATATGAAACTATGACTTTATGGTAGAGACGGTTCTACTTATCTAGGGTTTTTGATTTGCTCTATGGGTGCTCATATTTTATCTATGTCATTGCTTGTGTCTTAGAAAAATGGGGTGCTACTTGGTTGGTGAAATCAAAAAGAAGAAATGTTGAATCTAAATTTGTTCTCTATTAAAAGAAACCCTAAACCCTAAACTAAAAAAACCCTAAACAAAACTAAACACTAAATCATAAACCCAAAACCCAAACTCTAAAACCTAAATAAACCCTAAAACAAAACAAAAACTAAACCCTAAATCCTAAACCTTAAACATTAAAACCCAAACCCTAAACCCTAAACCATAACCCTAAAACCAAAAACCTAAACCACACTAAACCCTAAATCCCAAACCTTAAACCCTAAACCCTAAAAACCTAAAAACATAAATTTAAACTAAATAAAACCTAAAAATAGCATAAATAAAAAAACTTAAACCTAAAAAAAATAAATAAAATAAAATGAAAAATGTAAACCTAAATCTAAACCTAAAAATAAAATAAAAAACTAAACTAAAATAAAATAAATAAAAACCTAAACTAAACTAAAAAAAAATAAAATGAACCTAAAAATAAAAAAACCTAAACCTAAAATAAAAAATAAAATTATCAAGTCAAAAAAACCTAAACTAAAATAAACTAAACTAAAATAAATAAAACTTAAACCTAAATATAAAATAAACAATAAACTAAAGTAAATAAAATAAAATAAACTAAACTAATCTAAACCTAAACTAAACTAAAAATAAAACCTAAAATAAAGCTAAAATAAAACCTAAAACCTAGACATAAAATGAAATTTAAACCAAGCTAAATATCAAATAAAACCTAAACCTAAAAAATAAAATCAAAATCAAAAATATGGTAAAATAAATAAAATAAATATTAAACTAATATAAAACCTAAATAAATATAAAATAAAATAAACTAAATAACTAAACTAAAAACCCTGACCCTAGACCCTCCTAAACCACACCATGGTTCCTGAGCCCAGGCTCACACACTCTCTGATCCCTGAGCCAAGGCTGATCCTGTGGCCCCTCCCTAGCTCCACACCCTACCTGATCCATGACCACAAATCCTGGGCCACTCCACAGGCCACACCATCCTAAAATCCTAAATCCTCCCAGCCAGACTACACACCACTGGTGACCTAAATACCACCCACCACCACACTCTACTAACTGACCTCCCTACCCAAAACATCCTCATAAATCCCAACCACACCTTAAACCCTAAACCCTAAGACATAATCCCTAAACAAACCCTAAACTTTAAAACCTAAACCAACAAACATAAGTAACTAAATAAATTAAAAAAGTATATTAAAACCCTAAAAGCTAATAAACATAAACTCAAACCCTAAGAATGGGCAAAACCTTGGCAGAACCTCACCATCAACCAAAGCAGTCTAGATCTCGTGGTGGAGGCGAAGGTGGAGGTAGCAATTATCATAGTGGTGGTGGGGGATCTGGAGGTGCTGGTGGCTATGAAGGTGGTAGTTATGGAGGCAGGAGGAGCGACGGAGGTTATAGCCATGGTGGTGGCAGAGGGAGAGATCAGGGATATGATGGCAGATTCTACTACTTGAGAGGAAGTGGTGATTCAGATGGGAATTGGAGAAACTAAAGAATGGTCGATCCAATCTTCTGCTTATGGAATTATGTCTTACACTAGAGATGGTTCTAGTTATCTAGTGTTTTTGATTTGCTCTATGCATGCTCATTTTTTATCTAAGTCATCACTTATGTCTTAGAAAACTTTTGTGCTACTTAGTTGATGAAATCAAAAGAAAATATGTTGAATCTAAATTTGTTCTCTAGAAAAACCATAAACACAAACCTAAACCCAAACCTAAACTAAAACAAACCCTAAAAACCCTAAATCCTAAACCATTAACCCTAAATCCTACCTACAACCCTACCTAAACTAATCCCAAACCCTAAACTTTAAACCCTAAACCCTAAAACCTAAAACCTAAACTTAAACTAAATAAAACCTAAAAATAAAAATAAAATAAATAAAGATAAAATAAAATAAATAAAACCTAAACTAAAATAAATCTAAATCTAAAAAATAAAATAAAAAAAATAAAACTAAACTAAAATAGATAAAGAAAACCTAAACTAAAAAATTAAATAAACCTAAAATAAAACTTAAATAAAATAACCTAAAATAAAATTAAATAAACCTAAATAAAATATAATAAATGCACCTAAATCTAAAAATAAAATCTAAAATCTTAAAATAAATAAAATAAAAATTTAAATAAAAATAAACTTAAACCTAAACCTAAACTTAAAAATTAAACTAAAATAAAACCTAAACAAAATAAATATACCTAAAATAAAGAAACTAAACAATAAAATAAAATAAACCCAGAAAACAAAATAAATAAACTAAATGTCAATTTGCTTAATGTTTTAAAAACCTAAACCTAAACCCTACCCTACCCTGCTCTTAACTAAACCTTAAACCCTAAACCCAAACCCTAAACCCTACCACAAACCTCTAAAACTAGCCAATTAACCTAAACCCTAAACCTTAAACCCTAAACCCCAACCAAACAAACCTGGACCAACCCAACCCAAAACCTAACACAAAACTTAAACTCCTGAGCCCAAATCCTAAACCCAATTCTTACCCTAACTATCAACTAACCACTCCTAACCTATAAAACCCTCTAAAGCCACACTACCCTAAACCCTAAACCCTAAAATCCCAACCTAAACCCTAAACCTTAAATCAAACCCTAATCCCAATAATTTCAATTTGGATTTCTCTCCTTAATATGATTCATTTTGTTAACCATTAATTCATTTTTGCTATGGGTTCTTTATTTGGTTCCATCACAAATTGATTAAGAAATGGCTGAAATCTCAAATGGTGGCTTAAATCCTTGTTGAATTGGACATTACCAAAGAAATCGTTGGATCTAATAATTATGGTTACATGCAAGAATTGAATTTGAAAATTTCCTTGTCTTTTGTTCTCACTACAAAATCCATGGGTATGATAATTTTGAATGTTTCATTCTTCATCCTCACCTAAAAAAAGATAATCCCTTAAGGAAACTTATGTTCCTAACCCTAGGTCGACCACTGTTAAATATCAAAAAGCTACTTCAAAAAAAAGTTTTTTGAATGTTCATAGTAAGGTAGTTTTACCTCTTACATCTTCTGTGCAATTGAAGGATTCTAATGTGGACAATAATAGTTTTCTAAAATTTTGGATGATTATATTTCCTTTGATTGATCCGCATCCTTGCGGCTTTGATTGATGAAAATGAAGCTTTAATTAAAAATATTAATGAGGATATTAATGTTATGCATCATTCAAATTCTATGGAGAATATGGTTTTTGTTCCTCATGATAATCAGGTTGCAAAATCTGAATCTAATTTTCAAGTTTAGGATGTCTTAAATTCTCAAAAAGATTTGGTTCTGTCTAATAATTTGGATATTGAAGAAGAAGGGCTAGGTGTTCACACTTTCCTTCTTAATAAATATGTTTCAGCTCCCTCTCTTGCTATACCTGATGCTCATTTGCCTTTAAGAAATTCTAATGTCTTGGAAGAAGGAGAACTCAGTTCTATACAAGAAACTTTTTCTAAATCTATGACTAATGTTGTTAAATCCTTCTCGGATGATGATTATATGGGAAAAGAAAATGGATTCCAAACTTATCATGCTAATAAGAGAAAGAATGTTAAAAATTTCCATCCCAAATTGTCAAAAAAACACCAGATTTGCTGCGGCCTCCCTCTCCTCTCTTATTTAACATTTTTTTAACCCCATTTTATTTCCTTATGTTTAATTTTCTTGTTTGGAATGTTAGAGGGATCAATACCCTCTCTATTCATAACCCGTATTAGAAATCTTTGTAGAATTCATATTTTTTTTACTTATTGTTATGGAGCCTCTTATTCATTCTAATAAAATTAACCATGTTGCTAGAATGATCGATTTCAATAAAATTTTCTCTAATATTAGTAATAAGATTTGATGTTTTTGGAATAATTTTGTTGATGTTTATGTTCATGATGATTTTCAACAAGTAGTCAATGCTCAAATCTCTTAAGGTGATTTTTATGTTTTGTGCTCTTTTGTTTATGCATCTTGTAATAGATCTAGTAGAAATTTTCTTTAGGCTAATTTAAGGAATTTTGCTACATCTATCAATAAAACTTGGTTGTTGGTGGGGATTCCAATTATTTTATTCTCTTCTGCATGAAGTAGTGGTTGCTCTTCTAATATTCATTCCTTGGAAGAATTTTCCAATATGATCCATGATTTGAATTTGATTGATATTGGCTTTAAGGGTTCTAATTATACATGGAAAAACTCTAGACTTTGGCAAAAGGTTGGATCAGATATTTTTTAATACTCATTAGATTACTCAATGGCCTATTTCTTCTATAGATCAGCAAAACCTTGTGATCATGATCCTCTTTTGGTTTCTATTAAAGATAATTCTAATATATTAAAGAATTTCTCTCCTTTCGATTTCAGAACATGTGGATTTAGCATATTAATGTTGGCCTCACTTTTGGAGTGAGTTCTCAACCTCCTCTTCTTAGACCTAGGGATCTTCTAGACACTAAGACTTCTTTAGAAATAAGGCTCTTCTAGTGATTAGGTGAACACTTAATCTAAACCTAAAGATATAGAAGGGTTAATCATAAGATTAGACTATTCCTTAGGAATTAAGGAGACTTGCCTACTCTATAGACTAAATCTGACCTATGTTCACCTTCTCAAACCAAACCTCAGTTTCAATTCAAATTTTAAAATCCAAATTCAAATCCAAATCAAATGATTGAATCCCATGATCAAATAGAAAATTGAAATCTTTCCTAAGACCTATGATTTATCTTATGGACTTAGCCTTAACCATATCCAAATCAATCCAAATTCAATTAATTTTCTCTACGATCATTTCAACCCTTCAATCAATTTATCAAATTCAAACTCAAACTCAACTTCAAATCATAATCCAAACCTAAATCCAATTATAATCAAATCTAAACCCAAACCCTTAAGCCAATTTCATGGACTTAGCCAAGTTCTACCTAAAACCAATCAATCCTTCAATCATCATTCAAAGTTCTACCTAAAATCACAATCAAAACCATCAAGTAAATCATTCATATTAGAATTCAAAATCAAATGCAATTTTAGTAAACTTTAAGCCTAAATTAAATCAAATCATGATTTGAATGTTAAGTCACTAATATATATAAAGAAATGATAATAACAAACAACAAATTTTAATTTAACATACACAATCCATTTGAAATCTAAAATGAACTACAAGAGAGAGAGAGAGAGAGAGTTTAAACCAATTCTAAACATAAAAAAAAATTTATTTAGGATTAAATCAAAATAAAGACTATAAATAAATGTTACACACACACACACACACACTCATATATATATATATATATATATATATATATATATAATATTAACCATTAAATCAAAATAATTAATCATAATTAAAATTATCTTATTTTATACACATAACTTATAAATTTTCATTCAATTATTTACTAAAGTTATTAAAATTATGTAAAACTTTTAAAATCATTCATTTAAAAAAATCAAGTTTCACCAAATGTTTTTAAAAAAAAGTGAAAAAGGCAAAACTATTAAATGACATACTCCTTGCTAATTTATGTGATCATGACAACATATGAAAAAATGCAAAAAAAAAGAAATAAAAAGAGGGATCGTGGGAGAAGTTGGAGCATGTAAGACAAAGTTGGTCTCTCTCTCTCTCTCTCTCTCTCTCTCTCTCTCTCTCTCTCTCTCTCTCTCTCTCAGCTAGTAGAAAACACAACACACTAAAAAAATGAGGCCCCATCCTTTTTCTCATTTCCCTTTAGGCAAGAGAAGCCGAAGCCCTCTCACTCCTGTTTCAGTTTAGAGTAGCTCTCCCATCCCAGCTAGCCCTAAAAAAATTAAAAAATAAAAAATATCTTCGAGCACCTCTCCTTCACTAGACGCAAAGCCAAAAGAAAACTCTCCCTCATGTCCATCTCTTCCTCTCAACCAAGTGAAGCCTAGCCAACCCAAGCAGCATCCATGTCTCCCTCTTCCTCCAATAGGTGACCTCTTTTCCCTCACTTTCTCCAAAACTGAGACACATAGTAGCATGTAGCAGGTAGCTGATCGAGACTTTTTTGACCTCAACTAGGCCCCATAAATCTTCCTACCTGCAGAAAGCACATGAGACATCCCATGAATTTTCTATAGATTGATTGAACCATTCCACTCGCATAGCCTAGCTACTAGTGAACTCTCCCTCTATGCCTCTATCCTCTTTCATAAAGATCATGACTTTCCAGCCCCTAGCGTCAGTCCCATTCTTCATCACTTCTCCCATTGTATTGCTGGTCATAGAAGAACCCCTTCAAAGTTCTCTGCTGGATGGTTCTCTGGATTTAGCGTGAAGAAAGAATCTCTGCCTGAAATTGTCAAGGTCAGTGATATGGTCCTCCACGATCCCGCTGTTGAGGTCTCCTTGGAAGAGATCAGATTCGAGAAGATCAAGAAGATCATAGATGACATGATTATGTAGAAGGCTCACAGTCGCCTCTACTCCATAGAATGGTATTCCTTTGAGGAAAATGAGATGAATGGCCATGGAATAGGTGAAAGTATTGATGCAGAATAGTATGCTAGGGATTTAATTTCCCTGAAAGCCATTCTCAATGATCTGTACAAAAATTCCAAATCAAAGGCACTACTGGTAGCTCTTAGAGGGTTCTTTAATGATCCATAGTGGTATGCTCAACTTCTAGGCTTTTGAACCTAATGTTCTCAATGCCCTAACACATCATATATATGTCTGGATTATTATTCTTGAAGACACAAAAGAATACATTAGCTATGCTCTTAAGAGTGAAAGGATGCACAAGACCATCGACCTTTTAATCTTCTAGTAATAATTAATCCAAAGCTTCAAAAGAAGGGAAACAAAATAGCTTTGTTCTTTGAAATATGTTTAAGTGTTGATGGATTTAGAGCTATTGTAGAGTAGCATCTGTAGGTGAAGGTCACAGGTCATGATCATTTTGGTCAACCAATCAAAATTGCTGCTTCAGATGGATGGCTTGCATATTACAACATGAGTTTGATCATCTAAATGAGACTATATATGTAGATAAGATTGTTCTAAGAAGATTTAGAAAAGTCAAGAATCAAGATTTGCATCTTCTGGGATGCCCAAAGCTATATGAGCAAGTGGGGTGGAAGCAAACCATAAGAGTAAAAAAAAGAATGCTAGATAAAGTATTGATTTAACCCAATAAGCACCTTAATAGGGCTTCATTTCTTCCAAATGAAGCCACCTCTTGGTCGGAATCCACTGGACATTAGCTCTGGTGAGGTATAATTTTTAAATGCTTAGAAAGCCCTAGGGATCTCATGTTTGATGTGTTGAATGCGAGTGTCATTATGATCCAACCTTTAGAGCCCGTGCACTTTAATTTTTAATATTTTTGAAAAGAGTTTAGAGACAAAAGTAAGACCATTCATTTTATGGGTTTTAAGTGAACAGTTTTGATTAGGCTGAATGGCTTAGTGATTTGATTGCACCTATCCAACCATGATTAACTCATGGGCCATGATCATGACTAATCAATATTTTATTTATTATTAAATTCAATCGGATCTAAAAAAAGGAGTTTATCAATCTTTAGAATAAAAAAAGAAAGAAATAATATGTGATCAAACAAAATAAAAAAATTGTACAAATTAAATTATCATAAAATTTAAGTAAAACTTTGTATAAATAAAATTAACTAAACCAATAACATTATAAATATTATAATCAAATATATAAAAAGTTGTTTGCACATAATTTATTAATGTCATTTATAAAAATCAATTAAATCCCTAATTGTTATATGTTGATCGTAAAAGTCAAAAAGAAAATTTAGTTATGAGACATATCCTAAATTATAATTAATTTAACTATTAATTACAATTGACTAAGCTTTATTTTATTAGTTATTCATATAAAATATTGAGAAAATGATTAGACTTCTTTCCTAATTATTTCCTCTAATTTATTTCATTAATAGGGGATTTATGGAATAGGATTGGGACCTATTTCCCAACCCATTCCTTAAAGCCATTTCATTTGGAGGATATTAATCAATTTGGCATATTAAGTAAGAAATTGATTAATTAATTAAATATTTCATTAATCAAATTAAAATTACAATCATATCTAATCTTCATTAATTAATTAATGGGTAGATCTTTAGTTTTAATAGCCTAAAGAGAGTTAATGAAATTATGATTTACCCATATGTGTGGGAAAATCATAAAAGTAATTAATTAAGTTTCTCAATCTAATTAATCAATAATTGTGAGCTAATTTCATTAAGCCCTTTCACTTTTAGGATCATTGCAAGTTATTTTCCATGCATATTATTTAATTAATTACTTTAAGGTAACATAGGTAAGGCTTAATTAGTGGATTTAATGCATATTACAACCTAATTAATCCATAAGATCCACTTATTTACATTTTATTAAACCAAATCAATTCACAAACATGGGAATGGGTTAGGATAAGCAAACTTTCCTTCATTTCATTAAATCAAATCAAAACATAAAAGTTAAAAGTGACATAAGAAACTTTGGCTTCTATAATGATTTTATTTGATATGACTATCCTTAGGAATTAATTTAATTGAACTGAATCATGTGTTTATGTTTAGTTATTCTTCTCCAATCATATTAAATGTTGTATGTCATTTGATTCATGCATTCATCTTTTGCAAAATTAACTAAATCAAATGGTTCCCTTTATGTCATGCTTGCATGTGTTGATCTAATTTAATATATGTGTGGCTATTATCACTATTAAATCAAAGTTATTTTCAAAAGTTTATAAGTCAACTATAATATTTGGAGTGATAATAATTATAAATATTTATATGCATGCATGTGTCTATGGCTTAGAACATGTGTTATGGAGTTCTCTTTCTTTAGTCTATATGGATTTACATAAAGTCTGAATGTTAACATGTGTATAGTCCATTTGAAAAGGACACAACATTTGTTTGAATTCATTCCTATGTATTGGTATGTTATAATTTATATATAACTTTAGCTCGCATGTATAAATAATTCAATTGAAAGAAATATAACTTTCGCATGATTTTCCATTCTTGTAGTCACTTGTACATTCATGTGTATTCAAGAGTAGTGGGTATATCTAGTCTGACATTATGGGGACATAAGGCTTTAAGTAGCCCCAAAGGTCTTTACCTCACTCCCTTGGTTTAACAATGGTAAGTATCACTTAAAACTTTTATACACTTCTATGTGCATTGAGCTAATGAATGAAAATCTCCTTTTCAACTTTCCTCACATGTATAAATAATTCAATTTAAATAAATACAACTTTTACATGATTTTCTATTCTTGTAGTCATTTTTACATTCATGTGTATTCAAGAATAGTGGGTATATCTAATCTGGACAATCTGGGGATGTGAAGCTTTATGTAACCCCAAGGTGGTTTTATCTCATTCCCCTAGTTTAACAATGGCATAGTATCCTCTTAAAACTTTTATACACTTGTATGTGCATTTAGCTAATGAATAAAAATCTTCTTTTCTACAAATATACACATCTACATTCATCATCTTAGTGTGCTAAAACATATTGTATGTCTAGGTACATTTAGGATTAATAGCATTTGCATGTTACATGTGATGGAAAGGAATGATTGAACATATGTCATGTGATAGTAATTCAATTAAATTAATCTTAAGATATTTTTCATATTAAATAAGATTATTTAAAGTGAGCCTAAACTTGATTAAGTTAAAATGTGTAATAAGCCATTCACTAAAGAAAATTAAATTAAATTAACATGCTTTAGAAAGTGGCTTAAGGTAGGGATGAAAGAGAGCAATCCTCTTTCTTCTCTTTATAACACTTAGTTGCTAAGTGTAATCAAATGAAATAAAAGAAAACACAAATTAAAATTCTCAAATCAATTAAATAACTTCAAGTGAAACTAACCCTTCTTGTTAAATTAAATCTTTCTATACTTAGAGAACTACAACTCTAATGCCTAGCAAGACATACCACACAAGCCTTAATACACACACATTAGAATTAAGTCACTACTTCTAGCTTTATGTTAGGGCGATGCTTGGTATAATGTATATTTTGGTTTGTGATGTATTATTGTAGACTGGATCTAAGGGTGTATGCCTCGTAGACTAGATGGTAGGCTATGATTAGCCTAATCATGTTTTTTGCATGGAATTATGCTTAAGGGGCCGATTAAAAATAAATATAAATGCTCTCTTGACAAGTTTCTTAAGCCCCTAAGCATAATCCAAGTTAGGACAGGTGAGCTTGGTTACCCATGTGCATGGTGCTAAGTCCAAATTATGATATAATTGCTTGGGATTGTATGTATGTTTAACTAACCTCTATTTTACTGGTGTTGTTAGATTTACTTTTCCTATTCTTAATGTAATTATGCAATTAGGAATTAGGATTAGTGCTATGGGGGATAAAGATGAGCATTGGCTAGAAGTCTTTGTCCTGGGAGGCCATGTGATGCCTTTGAAGTGAGCAAATTAAATCAAAGAAAAGAAATGAAGACATGAAGATTGAAGAATGAAGACCCCCCATAGCATTCATTCATTATAAATTATAATTATTATTTTGTAATTTTGGGTTGTATATGGGTAGGGCTCCACTACCCATCTTTTCTTTTCGGGTTGTACAGTGGTACCCGACTACATCAGCTTTTATTCTTACACGATAGTTATAGAAATTGGTTGATGATTTATTTAGGATTTGTACTAGAAATGGCATGCTTTTCTTAGTTTCTTAAATGATTGATGTTTGAATGTGTGGCCTAAATGAAATTAGGCTCTTAAAAAAATCTTTTTCCCAATTATAACTCATAACTAAAGTTTTAAATAATTCATAACTCTCATAAAGCCTATGCATTAAATCAAGATAATTAAAATATTTAGCAACCCCTTAGTTGAATGTTGTATGTCTCACATCATGCATGCATATTGCTTCACTCTTGCTAAGAGAGGGTTTCCATCCTTACATGATAGCAGAAGGCTTGACCTTTGAGGCCTCCCTTATGGAGGAAAACAACTCTTTCTCGCTGATTTAGCCAATAATCTAACTTCATCATGCTTATAGGCATACAAAATCCCAATACCTTTATCAAAATGAAGTGTCCAAAATCAAATAAAATTTGAAAATATTTGTATTTATAGATTAAGTCATTAGTCATACCACTCATGCTCTAGTCTCTTAGAGTGGGTTTAAGGAATTTTGTCTCTTTTAAATTAATAACATTTCAACTATCTTGCAAATGAATAAGATACTTATCTACATGGTTTTAAAATAGTAGGAGTTAGTTAGACCACTCAGGCTTATAAGCCCAATGGTGGTTTATTCTCTCTTGGAGGTAAACCTTATGCCCATTTTTTGCTTAGACCTAGGTCATGCTTTGGCTTATGCCAAAGCTTCCTAGATATAGTGCGAGACTATTTCCTTGAGATACTAGCATAAATCCCACCTCTTAGGCATTTCACAACCTTGTGTTGTTTGATTATAAGTCCTAGCTTTATAATAAAATGTCTACTTCAATAAAATTAATCTCTTCAACTTCAAACATATAAAGTCCATAGGATAGATTGGATTCACTAGCTTCCTAGTATCATGAGTATTTCCTACTCATCCCCTTTGGCTTCAATAATAAGTCTCTCCTTGAACAATCGCAATTGATTTTCCTATACAAATAATCCTTTGATAGCCTAGCCTTGAAATCTTTGGAGACCTTAATTTCTACTTTTGAGTATTCCTAAGAATTCCAATTCCTTATGATGTAATTAACTATGGGGCTTGCCTCATAGGGAACTTAACAAACTTGGCTTAAAATAAAACCTACTTTACTTTTCCAAGTAAAGTTGGGAAAGATCTAGTATATTCGAAGACCTATCATGCCTTAGCAGTCCTTATTAAGTGATTAAGTCCATTATAGGGTGATGATTTCTATCTTTTGAGATAATGCATCATTCCTTAATGTCATACCTGATCACTTCAATAAGTACTCCCTAAGATCTCATGGTGTCCCACATTTCAAAAAATAAACATCATAACAAATTTTTAATGTTGTGGCTAACAATTGGAAAGCTCCTATACATCCAATAATTGATTAGGGGATGAATAGGCTCTAGTTTAAACTAAATGACTAAAATAAAATATGGTTTGGTGGAATAAGTATTATTTTAAAAATCTTTTTTGCTAATATCAAGGATATGAAAATTTGGTTTGTGATCTTGAAGTTTTGTTATGATGGAACCTTCCAAGATTATGGACTTGAATGAGGCAAAGATAAACTTATTAATTTTCAAAATATGGAAGAAACTTATTGGCATCAAAAGCTACTAGTAAATATATTGTAGATGGTGAAGAATGAATACAGGTATTTAAATGCTTTAGTAATAAAAGAGAACTCTAAATAATATTCAAAAAATTAAAAATGATAATGATGAATGGATTATGGAGAATAATGATATTAAGGATTTTTATTAATTATTTTAGAAATATATTCTTAATAAGAGTTTTCTTATGAAGCTATTTTAAATTACTAGATTCTTCTATTATTACCAATGATTAAAATGCTTTTCTTACTATTTTTTCCTAATGAAGATGAAAATTTTAAAGTTCTTAATAGCATGAACATAGATTATTGTTGGAGAGGTTTCACCTCAATTTTTTTTAAAAATGTTGGTTTATTATTAAAATGATTTGATTGATGTTGTGGTTGATTTCTTTTGGTAATCCTTTTTAGATATTTTTTAGCACTTCTATTATTCTCATACCTAAGAAAGATAATCAGAACTATTGGAGTGAGTTTAGACCTATTAGTCTTTGCACCTTCTTCAATAAGCTAATTTCCAAAATTATTGCCAACAGGCTTAGTCCTCTTCTTCATAAGATTATCTCTCTCAACCAAACTGGTTTTGTTAGAGGTAGATCTATTTCTTATAATATTTTACTTTCCCAAGAATTAATTCATGATTTAGATGTTTAGACTAGAGGTGGAAACATTCTTTTCAAATTAGATATTACAAAGATTTTGATAATATCTCTTTGGGATTTCCTTTTCATATTCTGAATTTATTTGGGTTTTCGATAAATTTATTTTTGTATTAAAATTGTATTAATAATGCCTAGTTTTTTTTTATTTTGCTTAATGGGAAGCTTTGGGTTTCTTTTCCTTCCTCCCATGGCTTAAGACAAGGGGATCCTTTATCTCTTGCTTTATTTATTATTAATGTTGAATACTTATCTAGGAGCATCAATGATTTATTCTTAAATAATCTAGTATGTATTACAAAACTCTTTTGGTCTTCTTGTTTCCCATTTAAGCTTTGTGGATGATTTTATTATTTTTTGTGCTGCTTCTATTCATCATATGAAGAATCTTAAGCATTTTTTAAATACATTTGGTAAACAAAGTGGTCTTACTATCAATGATAACAAAAGCTATTTTATTACTTCTTCTAGCATCTCCAATAATAAAATCAATCACATCATATCACTAATTTTAAACATCAACATTTACCTCTTAAGTACTTGGGTGCTCCTCTTTTAAAGGTCCAAAATGATCCCATCTTTTGATGAGTTAATTCAAAAAATTTTTAAATAAAATTTTGTTTGGGAATTTCATTTACTCTCCTTTGGTGGCAGGCTCACTATTCTTAAAAGCACTCTCAATTCAATGCCACTATATTTGATTCAAACTCTTATTCCTACTAATTCTACTCTTATCAGAATTGATCGCTTGCTTAATAAATTTTTTGGGGATCCAATAATTCTATTAAAAGAATGCATTGGACATCTTGGAATAAATGTTGTGGTCCTTTGGGTGAAGGTGGTCTTGGTTGCAAATCTATTCATGAAGTTATTACTGTCTTCTCTCATAAGCTCTGGTGGAATTTTAGAAAGAATGATAACCTTTGGGCTAATTTTATGATGGAAAAATACTGCCAAGGTAAACACCCTCTTATCTGCTTATAAAGTTGGTGACTCTGGTTTGGAAAAGGCTTTGCTCCATTAAATGGGTTGTTGAATCTTTAATATCTTGGGGTATTCATTGGTTCATCCATCTTTTGGCAAGAAAATAATTGGATTGGCAATGGCTCTATTGACTCCCTTTATCTACACACTCTACTGTTGCTATCAAAGTTAACTCTTTTTGGCTTAATAACAATTGGAATGAAAATAAACTTGAGAATTATATCCTATTTCACTTTTTGATAACTTTAGAAACATCCCTATTTTTTCTAACAAACCTGATCAAATTCTTTTTAAGCTCTCTTATAATGGTGATTTCGTTCCTAAAGAGGTTTGGAATTTTATTAGAGATAACCAAAACTCCTCTAATGTTTTCATTAAACTTTGGAACAATATCATTCCCATTTCTTATTTGGTTTTAGCTTGGAGGATTTTGAATAACTTTATTCTGTAGATTTCTTGCTCTCAAATAAAGGGTTTTATTTACCTTCTAAGTGTTATTGTTGCTTTCATATTGAAAATGTTAATCATGTTTTTTTGTCAATGGTGTCATTGCTTCCAAATTATGGATATGGTATGATGATTTATTTAACACTAACTATTTTCATGGTTCCCTTTCTTTATATCAACTTCTTGAAGCTTGTTTCCAAAAAAGTGAAAGGTCATATCAAAATCTTAATTGCTATTACCTATATTTGGTTCATTTGGATGGATA
Organism: Cymbidium sinense; assembly: GCA_021442155.1. Taxonomy (NCBI): domain Eukaryota; kingdom Viridiplantae; phylum Streptophyta; class Magnoliopsida; order Asparagales; family Orchidaceae; genus Cymbidium; species Cymbidium sinense. The sequence continues at coordinate 316,103,345 of CM038214.1, read as the reverse complement.
GAAATGATGCTAAATATCATGGTATTCCTATGAATCATAAAAGGATCTTGGATAGAACTAAAGAAAAAATTCATGCTTTGTAATTTAATTAATTAGTAAAATCCATTTTAGAGGTTACAAATTTGTGGCTAAACATTGGGTCATTCACTTTAATGTTTCTTTCAATAAGGTTAGATTATCCATTGGATCAAACCTAATGATAACTTTATTAAAATTAATATTGATGGTTCATTTTTACCTAATAAATATGGTTGTGGTGGTATTATTACGGATTCCAAAGGTACTGTCATTTGTGCTTTTGCTTATCCCCTCAAAGCCTATTATGTTATTTTAAGCTTATGGATGTTAATAAAGCTATTGATATTTTTTTTTGAACAAAGGCCAAACTATTAACACTAAACCCTAAACCCTAAACCCTAACCATTAACACTAAACCCTAAACCCTAAACCTTAAACCTAAACCTAAAGTAACTAAATATACAAAAAAATAAATCTAAACCCTAAGAATGGGTAGAACCTTATTAGTAAGAACATCACCGTCAACCAGGCTCAGTCTAGATCTAGCGGTGGAGACGAAATCAGAGGCGGCAGTTATCACAGTGCTGGTGGATATGGTGGTGGTGGTCGAAGTAGTGGTGGTTTTGGAGGCGGAGGCAGGAGGAGCAACAGGAGGTTATATGGTGGTGGTGAGAGAGATTGTGGATATGATGGTGGATCCTGCTACTCGAGAGGCGGGGGTGGTTTTGATGGGAACTAAAGAAACTGAAGAACAGTCGATCCGATCTGCTACTTATGGAACTATTTCTTTATAGTATAGATAATTCTAGTTATCTAGGGTTTTTCATTTGCTATATGCGTGCCCATTTTTTATCTATGTCATCACCTGTGTCCTAGAAAACATGGTGTGCTACTTGGTTGCTGAAATCAAAAAAAAAAAACTTAAACCTTAAACCTTAAACCCTAAACCCAAAACCCAAAACCTTAAACTAAAACCTTAACACTAAATTTAAAACCTAAACCCTGAACCATAAAATCTAAAAACCTTAAACCCCAAACACTAAACCCTAAACCCTAAACCCTAAACCCTAAAATAAAACCTAAACCTAAATAAATAAATAAAACCTAAACTAAAACCTAAACCAAAACCAAAACCTAAACCTAAACTAAAAAATAAAATAGACCTAAAAATAAAAAACCTAAATAAAATAAAACTAATCTTAAAATAAAAATAAAATAAACCTAAGATAAAATAAAATAAAAACTAAATAAAAACCTAAACCTAAAAAATAAACCTAAAAATAAAACCTAGAAATAAATAAACAATAACACCTAAACCCAAACTAAAAAAAACCTAAATCTAAAATAAAAATAAAATAAACAAAATAAAATAAACCTAAACCTAAACTAAAATAAATAAAACCTAAACCTAAACCTAAAATCAACTAAACCTAAACCTAAACTTAAAATCAACTAAACCTAAACCTAAACATAAACAAAAATAAAATAAAATAAAATAAAATAAAATCTGCCTACTAAAAAAAATAACCTAAAACTTAAACCTAAAAAAAAAAAAATAAACACATAAACCTAAACATAATAAAAATAAAACCTAAACCTAAAAAAAATAAAATAAAAATAAACTTAACTAAAAATAAACTCTAAGCCTAAACCTAAAAATAAATTAAAATAAATATACCTGAAAATAACTAAACTAAATAAAATAAAATAAACCTAAATAAAAGTAAAAAAATAAAATAAACTAAAACATATAAAATAAACTAAATAAACTAAATTCTAAACCTTCCTATTTAAATAAAAGAAAACCTATACCCTAAATGCTAAACTCCAAACCCTAAACCCAAAACCTACAACCCTAAACCCTAAACCCTAAACTCTACCCTAAATAAATCCTAAACCCTATCTAAACAACTCTTAAACTAAACCCTCCCTACCCTGATCTAAACTAGTGAACTTTCCCAACTTGCCTACCCAACCCCAAACCCAAAACCTAAAAACTTAACCCTAAATAAACCCACTATCTTGACCTCCATGACCTAAACCCTACCTTTCCCCACTAACCCTCCCTCTCTCTAATACCTGGGCTGTAAAACTAAACTCTGACCCTCCCTCTCCTATAAACCCTAAACCTGTTAAACCCTACCACTTGCCTACTACCCCAGACTCTGATCCCACCTCTTTTACCCTACTTTTCTCTCCATAAACCCTAAACTTAAACTAAATCCTAACCCTACCCTATTTCTTACCCTAATAAAACTAAACAACAAAATACTTAAACCCACCAGGCCCTATAAAACCTTACCCTAAAGATCTTACACTCCCTCCTAAACTCTATCCCTAAATAAAAAGCCTAAACCCAACCCACCCAACCCTAAACTCTCTCTAAACCATAAACCCCATACTGAATCCCTCCTTACTGACCACTGACCCTACAAATCAACTCTAAACTAAACTACCACTCTATCTTAAACCCTAAACCCTTATCACCTCCCTCCTCTTCCATAAACTCTCCACCATAAACCTAAACCCTAAATCCTAAAATGTAAACCCCACTCTAAACCTTCCCACTCTAACCCTGGGCCCTTCACTTACATATGTTCCCAAACCAAACTTAAACCCTCTCTCCCTAAACCTAAACCTCCACTAAACTGAAAAATACTAAAAAACCTTAAACCTTAACCCCAACCCTAAACTAAACTAATCTCTAAGAATTGGTAGAACCTTAACTATAGAACATCACTCAGCAGGGCTTAGTCTAGATCTAGTAGTGGAGGTAAAGGTAGAGGCGGTGGTTATCATAGTGGTGGGAGGTGGGATTTAGTCTGGTGGATTTGGAGGTGGTGCTTATGGAGGCAGAGGAGTGATTTATCATCGTCTAAGAATGGGATATGATGGTGGAACAAACCCTAAACTAACCCTAATCCTAAAACTAAACCTAAACCTAAATCTCTACCCAAACCCAAAACCTAAAATAAATAATAAACCCTAAACCCTAAACCTAAAGCTAAACAAACTCTAAACCTAACCCAAACCTAAACCCTAAACCTAAACCTAAACCCTAAACCATAAATAAACCCTAAATCCCTAAACCCTAAATAAAACTAAACCTTAAACTAAACCCAAACCACTCTATTAAAAAAAAAAAACCAAAATAAAACTTAAATAAATACTAACTAAAAAAACTCTAAACCTAAACCCACAAACCTAAACCTAAAATAAAACTAAACTAAACTAAATCATAAACTTAAATATTAAATCTAAATCCTAAACCCCAAACCTAAACCTAAACCCAAACCAAAACCCCAAACCCAACTAAACTTTATGCCTTAACTCAAATAAAACCCTAAACTAAACTAACCTAAACTAAAATCCTAATCCCTAAACCTAAACACTAAAACACTAAATGCTAAACCCCAAACTAAACCTTAACCCTAAACCCTAAAGCCTAAAGCATAAACCATAAAATAAACTAACCCTAAACCTAAAACTAAATAAATTAAAAAATAAACCTAAATAAAACCTAATAAACTAAAAACCTAAACCTAAACCTAAGATTTTCTAGAACCAATGATAACATCACAAACCAGTTTAGTCTAGATCTGGAGGAAATGGTTATCACTATTATGGTCGGGGATTTAGAAGTGCTGGTGGATATGGAGGTGGTGGTCAGAGTAGTGGTGGTTATGGAGGAAGGAGGAGCGATGGATGTTCCAGCTGTAGTGGGGGCAAAGGGAGAGATAAGGGCTACGATGGTGGATCCTACTACTCGAGAGGCTGGGGTGGTTCGATGAAAAAGTCGAAGAACCAATGATCTGTTTATGGAACCATGACTTTATAGTAAAGACGGTTCTAGTTATTTAGGGTTTTTGATTTGCTCTATGCATGATCATTTTTTATCTATGTTGTCTCTTGTGTCTTAGATAACTTGGTCTGTTACTTGGTTGATAAAATCAAAAAGAAGAAATGTTGAATATGAATTTCTTCTTGGAAAAAAAAACAAAAACCCTAAACCCTAAATTAAAACCTCAAACTAAACTAAAACCAAAACCTTAAACCCTAAACCCTAAAACCCTAAACCTAAAACCCTAAACCCTAAACCATAAACCATAAACCCTAAACCCTAAACCCTAAACCCTAAACTCCAAACCCTAAACCCTAAATCATAAACCCTAAATTAACCCTAAATCTAAAGCTAAAACCTAAACCTAAACCTAAACTAAATAAACTTAAAATTAAAATAATTAAAATCTAAACTAAAATAAAATAAAAAAATAAAATAAAACCTAAACTAAAACCTAAACCTAAACATAAACCTAAACCTAAACTTAAATCTAAAAAAGAAAACCAAAATAAAATAAATAAAACTTAAACTAAACTAAAAAATAGAAACCTAAATAAAATAAAAACTATGCCTAAAATAAAAAATAAATGTAAAATCAAATAAAATAAAACTAAAATAAACCCATAAACTTAAAAGTAAACATATAAATAAACCTACAAATAAATAAAAATAAACCTATGCCTAAATGAAAAAAGCTGGCAAATAAATAAAATACCTAACCATAAACAAAATAAAATAAATTAAAATAAATAAACCTAAACTATACCCTAAACTAATCCTAAACTAAAACCTACCAAACTACCCTAAAATCCCAAACCCTACACAAAACCCTAAATCCAAAAACCTAAACCTAATCCCCCTAAACCAAACAAAAACCCTAAACCCTAAAATCTAAACCCTAAACCCTAATCCTTAAACCCTGCTCTAAACCCAAAATCCCAAACCTAAACCTTACCTAAACACCCCAAATCTTAAACCTAAACCAAAACCTAAACTAAACTATATAAAACCTAAAAAATAAATAAATAAACTATAAAAATAACTAAACCTAAACCTAAAATGAAAAAAAAAAAAATAAATACTAAACTAAAATAAAAATAAATAACCAAACTAAAATAAAAATTTAAACTTAAATAAAATAAACTAAGCCTAAAATAAAATAAAATAAACCTAAAATAAAATAAATCTAAATAAAACTTAAACCTAAAAAACCTAAAAATAAAACCTAAAATAAATAAAAAAATAAACCTAAACCATAAACTAAAAAAACATAAACAAAACAAAATGAACAAAAATAAATAAAACCTAAACCTAAACCAAAACTTAAACCTAAATAAAATAAAATAAACCTAAAATAAAATAAAACCTAAACTAGAAAATAAAACAAAATAAAATTAAAATAAAACCTAAAACTTAAACCTAAAATAATAAAATAAAACTTAATCCAAAACCAAAAACAAAAAATAAAACCTAAACCTAAAAAAATAAAATAAAATAAAACTAAAATAAACTAAGATAAAACCAACTAAAATAAATAAACCTAAAATAAATAAACTAAACTAAAAAAAAAAATTAAAATAAAATCTAAAAATAAAATATACTAAATAAACCTAAACTTATTCTTAATTTTAAAAAAAAACCTAAACCCAACCATAAATAAAATCGACCTAAAATAAACCCTAAAACTAACCCTAAACCTACAACACTAACCTAACCCTAAACCCTAAAACCTAAACTTAGACCCTAAACTAATTCTAAAACTTGCTAATCCTAAAACCTAAACTAAATCCTCTAAAATCATAAACCCTAAAGCAAACCTAAACCCTAAACCCTAAACCTTAAACCCTAAACCTAAAATTAAATCCTAAACCCTAAACCCTAAAACCTAAACCTTAAACCAAACCCTAAACCCCAAACCCTAAACCTAAACTCTTATAAACCCCAAACCCTAAACCCTAAACCCTAAACCTCTCTCTAAACCCTTTATCCCTAAACCCTAAAAGCTAAAACCTAAATCTAAAAAATAAAACTTAAAATTAAATTAAATAAATAAAACCTAAAATAAAATAAAAATAAAATAAAATAAAATTCTAAACTAAAATCTAAACCTAAACCTAAACCAAAACTTAAACCTATAATGAAAATAAAATAAAAATTAAAAATTAAATAAAAATAAAATAAATAAAAACTTAAACTAAACTAAAAAATAAAAAACTTAAGCCTAAACCCTTAACGAAAAAAAAGCTTAAACCTAAAATAAGAATAAATTAAACCTAAACCTAAACTAAACTAAACTAAAATAAATAAAACCTAAACTTAAACCTAAACCTATACCCTAAACTAACCCTAAACCCTAAACTAACCCTAAACCCTGCTAACCCTAAAACCTATACCCTAAACCCTAAAAACCCTAAACACTAAAGCCTAAACACTAAACCCTAACATTAAACCCTATACCCTAATACTAAAACCCTAAACCTTAAACCCTAAACCCTAAACCTAAAAATGTAAAAACATAAACATAAACTAAAGAAAAAAAACTAAACCAAAATAAAATAGAAAAAAAATAAATAAAAACCTAAATTAAAACATAAACCTAAACTTAAAAATAAAATAAATTAAAATAATTAAATACCTAAAATATACTAAAAAATAAAATAAACCTAAAAATAAAAAACTTAAATAAAATAAAAACTAAATGTAAATTAAAAATAAAATAAGTCAGAAATGAAATAAATTAAAATAAAAACTTAAACCTAATAAATAAACCTTAAAATAAAACCTAAACCCTAAATTCAAAAAAAAAACCTAAATGAAAATTTAAAATAAAATAAACCTAAACTAAACTAAAAACATAAACTAAAACCTAAACCTAAAAATAAATAAAAATCTAAACTAAACTAGAAAATAAAAAGCATAAATAAAGTAAAAACTAAACCTAAACCTAAACTAAAATAGACTAAACTAAAATGTACAAAACATAAACCTAAACTAAAATAAACTCGACTAAGCTTAAACCAAATAATAAATAAAATAAACAAAAAAATATAACCTAAACCTAAACTAAAAAATAAAACCTAAAATAAACCTAAAATAAAACCTAAAACCTAAACTAAAAAGACTAAAAACATAAACCTAAACCTAAAAATAAAAAAATAAACTTAAATAAATATAATAAAAGAAAACTAAACTAAAATAAACTACTTAAACCTAAACCTAAAATAAACTAAAATAAAACATAAACTAGGTTAAATGACCTCAAATAAAATATACTAAACTAAATAAAATAAACATAAAATAAAAATAAAAAACTAAAATAATAATAAAAATAAACTAAATAAACTAAACCTGGGTTTGCTTGATTTAAAAGATTAAAACCCACAAAACTGAGACCTACCTAACACCCTAAACCTAAGACCATAGGCCTAACTGAGCCACAAAATACTAAACACTAAAAGCCAAACTGGGATAAAACCAAACCCTAAATCCTGAGCCAGACCTAGGCCAACTGAGCCTGACTGAGCCACAAACCCTGAGCCCCAGACCACCCTAGAAACAAGCTACAAAGCTTAAAACTTAAACATTAACTAAATAAAGAAAAAAATTAAAACCTAAATAAATTAAAGATAAAATAAAATAAAACTAAACTAAACCTAAAATAAAAAATAATAATAAAAATAAATAAATAAAATAAACCTAAAATTAAAAAAACCTAAAATAATTATAAACTAAATAAAATAAATAATAAACCAAAATAAAATAAAATAAAACAAAATATAAACTAAATCTAAAAATAAATCTAAAAATAAAACTAAGACAAACATTTTAAAAAAAAACTAAAAAATAAAAATAAAATAAACCTAAATGTAAATTAAACTACTATACTAAAATAATTAAAACTAAACCTAAAATAAACTAATCCAAACTTGGACCTAAACTGTAGAATAAAAAAAAATAAAATAAAACTTAAAATAAACAAAATAAACCTAAAATAAAACACAAAAATAAAGCTAAAAAAAAAATTTTAAAAGAAAACCTAAACCAAAACCTAAAATAAAAAATAAAACTAAACCTAAAAATAAGATAAAATAAAATAAAACTAAAAATAAACTTAAACTAAACTTTAACCTAAAATTATGAGAATAAAAACTAAAACTAAAATAAATAAACTATACTAAATAAAAAAAATAAACCTAAATAAAATAAAAAAATAAAATAAACTAAAATAAACAAAAAAATAAACTAAGCGGACTGCACAGTTACTTAATTTAAAATAAAAATAAAATATGAATAAACCCCAATCCACAAACTACCCACTAAACCACAAACCACAAGGCCACAAAACCTAAACCCTCAGCACTAGGCCAACCCAAATCTACCAACCCTGACCCAAAAGATAAACCACAAAAACACTAAATAATAAAATAAAATAAGATAAAATAAAATAAAATGAAACCTAATAAATGAGCTTAGGCCAACTAAAAAAATAAAATAAATATAAGTAAAACTAAACTAAAATAAAATAAATAAAACCTAAACTAAAGTAAAAATAAAATAAACCTAAAATAAAACCTAAATTAAATAAAACTAAACTTAAAATAAAATAAAATGGACCAGATAAAATATAAGAAAAACTAAAAAAAAACCTAAACCTAAAAGTAAACCTAAAAATAAAACCTAAATAAAAAACTACCACTAAAATAGCTAAAAAAACCACAAAGTAAAATAAAAATAAATAAAACAAAATAAAAAAAAACCTAAACTAAACTAAAATAAGTATAACTAAATCCTAAACCTAAAATAAATTAAACTAAACCTAAACATGGAACTAAAATAAAATAAAGAAATAAACATAAACAACTAAAATTAAAATCTAAAATCAACCTAAAATAATAACCTAAAACCTAAACATAAAAAAAATAAAAACTTAAACTAAACCTAATAATAAAAATAAACTTAAAAATAAAATAAAATAAAACTAAACTAAAAAAGAAACATAAAGCTAAACTAAAACCTAAATAAATAAAATAAAAGATAAACTAAAATAAATAAAATGAATAAAATAAATAAATAAAAATAAAGTAAACTAAAATAAAATAAGTTTAATTAAAATAAATAAATAAAATAAATAAAATAAACTGCCAGTTTGCATGATTTAAAAAAAACCAGGCCAAACTCTGAGCCATAAACCACAAAATGAGCTTAAGATCTAAACCATAGCCCACTACTATCTTGGGCACAACCCTGCCCTAAATCACTACCATACCTGTAACCCTGAGCCACAAACCCTAGGCCCCAAGGCGACCACTGAGCCCTAGACCCTACCATGCTAAACTGAGCCCTAAATTTCCTGGCCAAAACCACAAAATCCACAACCTACACAAAAGGCTTAGACCACTGAGCCAAGCATACAACAAAATAAAATAAAATAAAACAAATAAACTTACCTAAAATAAATTAAAATGAAATAAAACTAAATAAGATAAAATAAATAAAATCTAAACTAAACTAAAAATGTATTAAACCTAAAAATAAAACTCAAATAAAATAAAACTAAATAAAATAAAATAAAAATAAAAGATAAAATGAAATAAAACTAAATAAACATACCTAAAAACTTAACCTAAATAAATCAGTTTAAATAAAATCACACCTCTAAAAAAAAGGTAAAACCAAAATAAAAAATAAAATCAATGATAAAATAAACAACCTAAACAAAAATAAACTAAACTAAGATAGATAAAACCTAAAACCTAAACCATAAAAGACTACCTAAATAAAATAAAGATAAAATAAATAACCTAGCTAAAAAAATAAACAAAATGGGCCTAACTGAGCTAAGATAAAGGAAACTCCAACTAGGCCTAAACCAGCCATAGTTACTAACTTTGGACCCTACTAGGCCTAACTAACTGACCTAAAGGCCCTGAGCCACGGACCACTGAATGACCACTAAACCTGAGCCTACCTGAATACAAGCCCCAGGCCACTGGGCCCTGGGCCACAGAAGATGGTGGGCCCAGTAAATAAAAAACTACCCTAGGCTACTAGATCCAAGGCATGCGTCTCTAGGATCTGAGCCAAACCACTACTTGACTATATACTGGGCCACAGGCCCTGGGCCCAGGCCTGGGCCTGCACTATCTGGGCCCAACTATGAGCCACTGATCACTAAATGACCCTGTTCACAAAATAAACCACTAAACCTAAAATCCAAACCTTAAACTAAACCCTAAACCATAGCTGCTGAAACCTAAACCATAAACACTAAAACCCTAAACTAACCCTAAAACCTAGAAACCCTAAACCTTAAACCCTAAACACTAAAAACATAAACCATAAAACTCCAAACCCTAAACCCTAAATCTTAAACCCTAAACCCTAACCTTAAACCTTAAACCCTAAACCCCAAACCCTAAACTTAAATCTAAAGTAACTAAATAAATTAAAAAATAAACTTATACCCTAAAACTTAATAAACCTAATCCTAAACCTAAAGATTGGGCAGAACCTTGATGATAGGAACATCACTATCAACCAGTCTCAGTCTAGATTTGGCAGTAGAGGCAAAGGTGGATGCAGCAGTTATCGTAGTGGTGGTGGGGGTTTTGAAGGTGCTGGTGGTTAGACTAGTGGTGATTATGGAGGCAGGAGGAGCGACGGAGGTTATAGCCGTAGTGGGGGCGGTGAGAGAGATAGGGGATACGATGGTGGATCCCACTACTCGAGAGGCCAGGGTGGTTCTGATGGGAACTAGAAAAATTGAAGAATGACCAATCTGATCTGCTACTTAAGGAACTAAGTCTGTATAGTAGAGATGATTCTAATTATCTAAGATTTTTGATTTTCTCTATGCGTGTTCACTTTTTATCTATCTTGTCACTTGTGCCTTAGAAAACTTGGTGTGTTACTTGTTTGATGAAATCAAAAAGAAGAAATGTTGAATCTAAATTTATTCTCTATTGAAATATAATCAAACAAAAACACTAAACTGTAAATTAAAACCTGAACCCTAAACCTAAAACTTAAACCCTGAATCCTAAATGCTAAACCTTAAAAACCTTAAACCTAAAACTTTAAACCCAAAACCCTAAAACCTAAACACTAAACCCTGAAAACCACAAAATCCACTGACCTAAAACTTAACCCACAGATCACAAACTCTAAAAACTAAACCTAAACCCTAAATAAATCTATACAAACCCTGAGCCATAAACTAACCTAAACCCTTAAAGCTAAAAACCTAAACATAAACTAAATAAAACTAAAGATAAAATAAATAAAAATACGAGACTAAAATAAAATGAAATAAAATAAAATAAAATAAAAACCTAAAACTAAAGATAACTAAATCTAAACCTAAACTTAAACCTAAAAAAGAAAATAAAATAAAATAAAAAAAATAAACTAAAATAAAAAAAATTAAACTAAACTAAAAAAAATAAAAACTTAAATTAAATCAAACTAAGCCTAAATTAAAATAAAATAAAATATGCCTAAATTTAAAATAAAATAAACTATAATAAATAAAATTAAAATTAAATAAAACCTAAGCCAAAATAAACATAAAAAAAATAAAAATAAAACCTAAACACTAAACTAAAACCTCAATCTAATCTAAAATAAATGAAACTAAACCTAAAATAAACTAAACTAAACTAAACTAAATAAATAAAATAAACCTAAGCAAAACCTAAATTAAAAAAATAAAACCATAAAATAAACCTAAAATAGAAACCTAAACTTAAACCAAAATAATAAAATAATAACTAAACATAAACCAAAACATAAAAAATAAAACCTAAACCTAAATAAAATAAAAAAAATAAAAACCAAACTAAAATAAACCAGCTAAACTACATAAAAATAAACAAAATAAAAACCAACTAAAATAATAAACTAAAATAAATAAAATTAAAATTAAAATTAATAAACTAAAATAAATACAAAATAAACTAAATAAACCTAATCCTTTTGCTTATTTAAGAAAATGGAAAAAAAACATCCACGGACCTAAAATATAACCAACCTAAACCCAGGCTGTGAAACCAAAGGCCAAGACCCTAAACCTTAGGACCTGCAATCTAAGGCAGAGTGAGCCCCAGACCTAGCTAGGCAACCCACATTAAACCTAAAACCTACGATAAATAAACCTGAATAATTAATAAATAAAACCCAAACCTAAATAATAAAAAGATAAATTACCTAAACTAACCAACCTAAACCTAAAACATAAAAATAAAATAAAATAAAAAAAATAACAAACTAAACTAAAATAAAATAAAATAAAACCTAAATAAAACTAAAATAAAATAATAAAAAAAAACCTAAAATAAAATAAAAAGTAAATGTCAAATAAAATAAAATAAACTTAATAAAATAAAATAAAACTAAATGAAATTTAAACATAAAAATATAAAAAATAAAAAAAAACTAAAAAAAACATAATTTAAAATAAAATAAAACAAATAAACCTAAATAAACTAAATATAACCTAAACTAAAATAAATAACCTTTACCTAAATTAAAAATAACCCAGAGAATAAACCTAAAATAATAACCTAAAACCTAAACCTAAAAATAAAATAAAAACCAACTTAAACTTGAAATAAAAAATAAAACTAAACTAAAAGTAAATTATAAATAAAACTAAAGAAAAAATAAACATAAACCTAAACTAAACATAAAATAAAATGGAAATAAACCTAACCTAAACTAAAATAAAATAAAAAAATAATCTAAATCCTAAAAAAATAAAATAAAACCTAAACTTAAACTTTAAGATAAAAATAAAACCTAAACTAATTTAAATAAAACTAAGAAAGAAATAAACTACCTAAACTAAACATAAAAAAAATAAACTAAAATAAAAAACCTAAAATAAAATAAAATAAAAAAAATAATTAAAATAAAAATAAACACGGATAATTAAAAATAAAATAAACTAAAATAATAAACTAAATAAACCTAAACTTAGTTGCATAATTTAAAAAAACCCTAAACCCTAAATCTAAAAACTAAACCACAAACCCTATGACCTACCTCCTACTGACCCTAAACCACACCTCAAACCTGAGCCCTAAACCCTGACCTAAACCTAAACCTTGACCCTCAAACCCTCCTAAATCACAAACTAAACCCTAAACCCTAAACCCTAAACCAAACCTAAACCCTAACCCTAAACCCTAAAATATAAACCTTAAACCCTAAACCTTAAACCATAAACTTATTTTCATATTTTGGCCTAAGCTGGGTTATGTTTTTGACCTCTTGCTTTTGGGTTGGCCTGGTTGTGGCTACCTGGTGGTTCCTATCCTTCCATCTTGGGTTGGCTTGGTTTTTTTGGCCTTGTGGCTGCTATCTTCTCTGCCTTGTTACTCTGGTTATTACTGGATGAGATGGTTTCTTCTATGGCTTTATTCTGTTTTCAACATTGGTTGGTTTGTTGGCTCTGCTCTTGAACTTAAATTACTTTTTGTTGGTTTTCATGGTTGGATGGGTGGCCTTCTTAGTGGGAACTATTGTTGGTTGTTACCTTTCTCAGCCTTCTTTCACAGAATGTCCTGGCTACTTTTTTGGGGATTGCTTCCCAGTTCCTTGTTGTTTATTACTGGATCATTCTTTTGCATTCATTTTATGTTTGGATATTCTCCAGGGATTAGCCTGTACTTGGTGCATTATTTGTAGCACATTCTTTGTTGTTATTATGCTTCCTATCAGTTTAATCTTTATTGTTGGGGAAGTTTGGTTTTTAGGCTGGTACTTCCTAGCTGCTATTATTACCTTTCTATGGTGGTTGTGCTTCAATTGGACCTATGTTATGTGGTGCTTTGTTGGTTTTCTACTTTTCCTTGGCTATTAGGGATGCTTCCTTTGTTGGTTACCTATGATGGGCTATTCTCTAGTGGTTGCCTTATGGCTGTTTTACTTAGCTAGTTTGGTTGGAGGACTTTTAGTTGTCCTTGAAATCTTGGTTAGTTGATTTTTTCCTTGTTGGTCTTTTCCTTCTTCTTGGACAATTTGCAAGTGCCTTTTTCCTTGTTAGTTGATTTTCAATAGAAACCTAACCTCTCTCTCATCTTCCTTCATGCAAGAGGAGTCAAAGCCATTCATGTCTCATTAGATCGTTCGAAGGCTAGTCACCAGATTGAGTCCCTTTGTTCATCTGTCTTCATTCTTTGTATCAGCTACACGCATGCAGCATCTCATCCTCTTGCGGTTTGGTTCTTCTTCCCCTCTGATCAAATCGTAGGCTAGTCACACACTTCCCTTTCTTTTCCTTGTGCAAGCAGACCAAACTAGAGACTCATGCTTGACACACTTATCCACAGGCAAGCTTCATCCCGAGCCCACAGGTCGAGAGGCACTATAACCTACGAGAATATTCATCGCTCCAACTCAATGCAAAATCTATTCCTCTTTAAACTCCTTTCGGCTGTAGGTATTCTTCTCGTCCCTCACATTTTTGGTTCAACAATATCATGCTATAACATCAAGCCTCTCTCTTCTCGCCCTCTTCCTCTACAAGACAGCCAACACTTCATCTTCTCCACATTTCCTTACAAAATCTTTCACAACTTTAATCTTGTTATATGTTGAACCTCCTTTCCTTCTTCTAGTCTGCATTCCACTACCTCCAATTCTCCATCCAGGTTTCCCTCCATTGGCCTGTATTTGAAATACTCTTCTCTACATAACCCAAGGGCATGTAAGGAAGATATATCCTCCATCTTGCTTCTAACTGTTCCGTCCATGAGAATGATGAAGCTCTGGATAGTAGCGGTCATGAGTTAGCTTATGGGATACTTGGTGAGGAGTTAAGCCTAGAAACATCTGGCGAAGCTCCCTCATGTCTCAGGAAAGCTATTCAAATTAACCAATTTAGCGAACACTGTCTTCAATCAGTGAGGAGGCATTTAAAGTGAACCATATTAGCAAAGAAAAAGAATGCTAGCTAAAGTATTGATCCAACCCAACAACCATCTCAATAGGGCTTCATTTCTTCTAAATGAAGCCACCTCTAATTAGAATCCGACAAACAATAGCTCCAATGAGGAATAATTCTTAAATGCTTAGAAAGTCTTAGGGATCTTATGTTTGATGTGTTGAATGCGAGCGTCATTAGGATCCAACCTTTAGAACCCATGAACTTTACTTTTTAATCCTTTTGGAGAGAGTTTAGAGATAAAAGAAAAACTATTTATTTTATGTGTTTGGAATGAATAGTTTTGATTAGGTTGAATGGCGTAGTAATTTGATTCCACCAATCAAGCCATGATTAACTAATGGGTCATTTCATTTTTGATCTAATGATCAAGATTAATTCACCTTATTCTATTTATTATTTAATTCAATCAGAACTTAAAAAAGGAGTTAATCAATCTTTAGAATTCCAAACAAAATAAAAAAAAGAAATAATATGTTATCAAACAGAATAAAAAAAGTACAAATTAAATCATCATAAAATCTAAGTAAAACATAGTATAAAAAGAGAAAACAAAATTAACTAAACCAATAGAATTATAAATATTATAATCGAATATAAAAAGTTGTTTGAACATTATTTATGAAAGTCAGTTATAAAATCAATTAATATTTAATTGTTATATGTTGATTCTAAAATTGAAAAGAAAATTTAGTTATGTGACATATCCTTAATTATAATTAACTCAACTATTACAATTGGCTAAGCTTTATTTGATTAATTATTCATATAAAATTTTGGAGGAATTCATAACTAATTCAAACCACATTTTAAAATAAAAAAAAAATATATATATATATATATAAACTTACATCCCTTAGGACATAGATAATTGAAGTCAACAAAAAAAATGAGCAAACTTGTATAATTCATATTCTAAATATCATAATCAAATCATATAAACATAAAATTAAATATAAACTCTAAAGTTATTAAATCATATCCAATTACTCCAAATTCCATCAATATCAAAATAAGTTAAGCAAAAAATAAATCCAACTAAAAGAAACCTATTGAACTAAGAAGAGAATAATCATTAAGCTAAAGAGATAATCATTTATATTAACTAGATGGCTAAATTTAATAAGTTAAATCTTAATTGGAATTCAAATACAGAACACATTAAACATCAAATAAATTATAAGTAAATTAAAATACATTCACCAATCCAAATCAAACTCAAATAAAATAATAAAATCAATTAATTTAAACAAACATCAAAATGACAAAATCATATGAAATTAAAACCAAAAGGAAAAGCATTAGATATTAAAGAAATTTAATTATCAAATTTAATTAAATCAAAACATCTAATCCAAAATTAATCAATAATATATGAAATTAAACAAAGTTAAACTTCATTAGATATTAAGGATATTGAATTCAAAATATCTAATCCAAAATCAATCAATCAAAATGCATGAAGATTAAGTAAACTCAAATTTTAAAATGTAAGTTAAATCAAATAAACATTAATCAAATCAAATCAATCACATAAATTCAAATGGGCTAATTAAGATAATTACAGACCTTAGTTAGACTCTTTAAGAGTTAGGATGTAGAATATGATGAGTTCCATCCAAAAATGGAATTCATTCTACTCTTTATTCTTGAAAACATAAATATCCTTTAACCAAATAAAATTGAAAATAAAAATAGAAATTAAATAATTAAATCATTTAAATTGAAACCACCCAAAGGAAAAAATTTAAACAAATTCAAACTCAAAATTGAAACTTAAACTAAAGAAGCCTAGTAAGGTCTTGTCACACAGGCCCTTTTTTCACACACTAGAATACTAGGTCACTGACCCTAGAATTAGGTTAGGTCGATGTGTTGATTATGGTTTGTGTTTTATTTTGTGATGTAATTTTTTTATATTGGATGTTAGAAATGTGGTTTGTAGGCTGGTTGTTAGGCGTTGATATTTTTTGAGGATTATGCTTAGGCTTAAAATAAATTTAAATGCTCCTTGTAGGTTTCTTAAGCCCTAAGCATAATCCAAGTTAGGATAGGTGGGCTTATTACCCATGTGTAAGTTGCTAAGTCCAAATAATAAATATAACTATTTAGGTTGTATGTGTGTTTAGCTAACACTTATTTTGCAAGTGTAGTTAGATTTACTTTTTATATTTTTAATGTAATTTTTAATTAGGAAATAGGATTAGTGCTATGGGTGTTTAGGATGAGCATTGGCTAGAATGCTTAGTCCTTGGGTGCCATATGATGCCTTGAAGCCTATCACATCAAAAGAAGCAAATATATGAAGAAATGAAGGAGATATGAATAATGAATACTTGAAGACCCCCCATAGAATTTATTATTTATAATTATAATTATTCTTTATATACTGGGTTGTATAAGGGTAGAGCTTCTTTTTTTTGGGGTGTCTGACAATCCTTTTATTGTTTTATGGTGGTCTATAAAATTGTTTGATGTTGTATTTATATTGCTCATTAGAAACAACATGCCTTTCTTAGTTTCTTATATGTTTGATGCTTTAATGTGTTGCTTGGATGTGATTAGGCTCTTAGGATAAAATTCTCTACCCCAATTAATAACTCAATTAAAATTTAAAATAACTCATAACCTCACCATAAAGACTAGGTTCTAAATAAGATAATTAAAAGATTTAGCAATCCCTTAGTGGAATGGTTGAATGTCTCCCAACATGTATGCATATTCTTTCTCTCTTGAACATGAAGGATCTCCATCCTTGCACGATAGGGGAATGTTTGACCTATGAGGGCATCCCTTGTGGTGGAGAACACCTTCTTCTAGCTGATTTGGCCCATAACCTATTTTCATCATGCATATAAGCATCAAAATCCTAAAGCCTTTGTCAAAATGAAGTGTCAAAATTGAAATAAAATTTGAAAGATTTTGCATTTGTTGATTAAGTCATTACTCATACCATTCATGCTCTAGTCTCTTAGGGAGTGGATTTTCTAGTCTCTTTTAAATAATAACTACCCTAGCTATCTTTCAACTCAAAAGACTTGCTTACATGAATTTAAAGCATAGGAAGACTTAGCTGGCTACCACTCCAGTCGGTTGTATGGTTTTATCCTCTCTTGTGGAGGTAAACCATATACCCATCTTTTCGGACTTAGGTCATGCTTTGGCTTATGCCAAAGCTCCCTTAGGATCTGAGGTAGATGTTTCCTCTGAGCTATCATAAATCCTCACCTCTTAAGTATTTCCACAATATTATGTTGTTGGATTATAAGTCTAGCTTTCTTATAAAATGTCAACTTCAATAAAATTAATCTCTTTAACTTCAAACATATAAAGTAAAACCATAAGATATATTGAAATGCTCACTAAGCTTCCTAGTATCATGAGGATTTCCTACTCTTCTCTTTGGCTTCAATAATAGTCTTCTCCTTGAACAATTCCATTTGATTTTCATTACAAATAATCTTTTGATAGTCTAGCCTTGAGATCTTTGGAGATCTTAACTTTAATTGAGATTATTCTAAGGAATTTCCATTCCTTATGATTTAATTAACTATAGAGGCTTGCCTCCATAGGAACGGCAACAAACCAGCTTAATATACTTTACTTTACTTTTCCATGTAAAGTAGAGGAAAGATCTCTAGTACATTCGAAGACCCATCATGCTTTAGGAGTCCTTATTAGGTGATTAGGTCCATTATAGAGTGATGATTTCTATCTTTCAAGATATTGCATCATACCTTAATGTAGTACCAGATCACTTGAACAAATACCCCGTAAGATTTGTGTGGTGTCCCACCTCCAAAAATGAACACCATAACCCTAAACCTTAAACCATAAACCCTAAACCCTAAACCCTAAAACCTAAACCCTAAACCCTAAACCTTGAACCCTAAACCATAAACCTAAACCCTAATAATATTAAAAAATTAAAGGGATAAAACCCGGCTTCAGGGTCTCCTCATGTTACGCAATTTTTCTTTGACCCTCTCATCTTTGGCTTTCTTGATGCTATTTGCGGGTGATTTTGAACAATTCTCACTCGATTCCTTCTCGAATCGATGACCACTTGCCGATTTCATCTCTTCCTTGGATTGACATCACGACTTAGTGTCTTCCCTGATGATTCCTAAAAATAAAACCTAAAATTAAATAAAAAATAAAACCTAAGCCCTAAACTAAAAAAAAACTAAACCTAAAATAAAAATAAAATAAACATAAACCCAAACTAAAATAAACTAAACTAAAAAAAAACTTAAACCTAAAACCTAAAATAAAACTAAACCTAAACTATAAAAGAAAACATAAAATAAACTTAAAACAAAACATAAAACCTAAACCTAAAAAAATAAAATAAAAACCTAAAACTAATCCTAAAAATAAAAAATAAAACCTAAACCTAAAAAATAAAATAAAAATAAAACTAAACCAAAAAAATAAACATAAACCAAAAATAAACTAAAATAAAAAAAAACCTAAAATAAATAAACTGAACTAAATAAAATAAAAAATAAACCTAAATCAAAATAAAATAGTAAATAAATTAAAATAATGAAAAGATAAACTAAATAAACCAAAACCCACTAGTTTACTTAATTCTTTTTAAGAAAAAAAAATCATAACCCTAAACCCTCAAAACCTAAAACATAAACCTAAACTAAGAAAACCTAAAAACAAAATAAATAAAAATTTAAACCTAAATAAAATAAAATAAAATAAAACCTAAACTAAAACCTAAACCAAACCTAAACCTAAAATAAAATATAATAAAAAATAAAACTAAAAATAAAATAAAATAAATAAAACTGAAACTAAACTAAAAATAAAATAAACCTAAATATAAAACCTAAATAAAATAAAACTAATTAGAAAATAAAATAAAATAAACCTAAAATAAAATAAAATTAAAACAAAATTAAAACCTAAACCTAAAATAAAACCTAAAAAATAAAAAAATCTAAACCCAAAAAAACCTAAACCTAAAACAAATAAACTAAAACAAATAAAAAAATAAACTAAAGAAACCTAAATCAATGGTTTGCTTAATTTAAAATTAAAAAAAAACCCAGTCCTAAAACCTAAACATAAAACAAACCCTAAACCTAAAATATAAACCATAAACCTCTACTCCCAAACCTAGCAAAAACCAACCTAAACCCTAAACTACCCTCCACTCCTAAACCTGGAATGACCCTGGGCCCAGGCCCTGAGTACTAAACCCTGGGCCCTAATACAAACTTAGGCTCTACCCTAAACCCTGGATACTGACCATAAAACCCAGTGACCTGGGCCCAATATGGGCCCTGGGCCCTCTGCCCTGGGCTCACAGATCCTGAGCCTAAACCACAGGCCACCCCACTTAAACTGGGCTCTACCACTGACCCTGGGCTCTCACTATCGATGACCCTGAGACCACCCAAACTCTAACCTGATGGTGGATCTGAACTGGGCCTTAATACTGACCCTGGGCCACCAGGCCACTCAGCCCTAGATCTGGGCCTTTAAAATACTGGCTAACTGAGTGACCTCCCGTGCCCAAAACCATGGGCTGAGCCCAGGCCACTGTTAAACCTGGGCCAGTGACCTGGGCCACTGAAATGACCCAGGCCTAAACCAGCCATAAATCTAAACACTGGGCCCTGAGCCTAACTCTGACCCTGGGCCCTCCCCAAACCCTAAACTCACAAACCTCCTGGTGAGCTGACCTGAGCCAATCATAAGGCTGAGCCAAAAAGATCTTGGGCCACTACCAAGGATACTGACCTAAAGAGCTGGCTCCGCGCACTTACTGATCACCAGGACTAATAAACCACTGAGGCTAAACTGGGCCACTGGGCCACCTAAACCACTGACCCCAAGGCTGGGCCTAGCACAAGATCTGCTAAACCACTGGGCCCTGGGCTAAAACCTAAACCTAAACTAAATAAACATAAGATAAAATATATAAAAAAGCTGAGCCAAAATAAAATTAAAATATGTATAAAATAAAACCTAAACTAAAACCTAACCTAAACCTAAAAAATAAAATAAATTAAACTAAAGAATAAACTAAAATAAAGTAAATAAAACCAACTTAACTAAAATAAAACAAACTTAAGAATCAAAACCTAAATGAAATGTAAACTAAACATAAAATAAAAAAAATAAACTAAAATAAATCTAAAATAAAATAAAATAAAACTATATAAAACCAAAACCTAAAAATAAACCTAAAAAATTAAAAAAATAAACTAAACCCTTAACTATAAAAAAAACCTAAACCTAAAATAAAATATAATAAATAAAATAAACTAAACTTAAACTAAACTAAAATAAAATATAAAACTAAAAATAAACCTAAAACCTAAACTAAAAATAAACCTAAAATAAACCTAAAATATAAAACCTAAACCTAAAAAAATAAATAAAACCTAAACCTAAAATAAAAATAAAACCTAAACCTAAAAAAAATAAAATTAAAATTAAAATTAAAATAAACCAAAATAAAAAACCTAAACTAAAATAAATAAACTAAACTAAATAAAAATAAAAATAAACCAAAATAAAAATAAAAATAAAATAAACTAAAATAAATAATAAATAAACTAGTTAAACTTAATAAACCTAAACCTCTTGGTTTACTTAATTAAAACCAATAAACTCTAATTCTAAACCACAAACCCTAAACCCTAAACTTAAAACCCTAAACCCAAAAGCATTAAACCTAACAAAACTAAAATAAACTAAACCTAAAAACAAATATAATAAAATAAACTAAAAAAAATCTCAACCTAAACTAAAAAATCAAAACCTAATATTAAACATAAAATAAAACCTAAAATAGAAACCTAAGTAAATAAAATAAAACCCACTTAAAATAAAAATAAAATAAAATAAAACTCAATGAAAAATAAACCTAAACTAAAAAAAATAAACTAAAATAAAAAACCTGAACTAAAATAAATAATTTTAAATAAATGAATAATAATAAATAAAAATCTAAAATAAATTAAACTAAAATAATTTAAAAATAAACTAAAAAAATTAAAAAACTTAAACCTACCCGTTTACTTAATTTAAAAAAGAAACTCATAAACCCTAAATCCTAAACCACACCCTAAACCCCAAACCACACCCTAAACCACAACCCTAAAGCATAAACCCTAAACCCTAAACCCTAAAAGCATTAACCCTAACCCTAAATCCTAATCCACCCTAAACCCTAAACTCTAAACCCCAAACCCTAAACCTAAACCTAAAGTAACTAAATAAATTAAAAAATAAAACTAAACCCTAAAATCTAATGGACCTAAACCCTAAGAATGGGCAGAACCTTGAGGGCAAGAACATCACCGTCAACCAGGTTTAGTCGACATCTGGTGGTGGAGGCGAAGGTGGAGGTTGCTGTAATCATAATGGTGGTGTGGGATTTTGAGGTGCTGGTGGATATGGAGGTGGCGGTCAAATCAGTGGTGGTTATGGAGGTGGGAGGAGCGATGGAGGTTACATCCATTGTGGTGGCGGAGGGAGAGATTGGAGATATGATGGTGGATCCTGCTACTTGAGAGGCCGGGGTGATTTTGATTGGAACTGGAGAAACTGCAAAATGGCTCATCTGATTTGCTACTTATGGAATTGTGACTTTACAATAGAGACAGTTCTAGTTATCTAGGGTTTTGATTTGCTCTGTGGCTCTTTTTTCTAAGTCATTGCTTGTGTCTTAGAAAACTTGGTCTTACTAGTTGATGAAATCAACAAGAAGAAATGTTGAATATGAATTTGTTCTCTATTAAAAAAAACCAAAACCTTACTAAACTAAACTAAAATAAAACCCTAAACCTAAAACCAAATCCTAAACCACAACCCTATAAACCAAGCCTAAACCCTAAACCACAACCCTAAACCCTAAAACTAAATGCTAAACCCTAAACCCCACCTAAAACCCCAAACCCAAACCCTAAAAAAACAGTGACCCAGAAACCACATTAAACCCATATAACCTAAACCCTAATCCAAAACCCTACCATAAACCTTCAACACCCTGAGCCCCCATAACCTGAAACCATAAAATCCTCCCTAAACTGGGGCTAACTGACCCCCAGTTTTGTTCTACCCTAAATCTAAACCCTGGGCCCTGAGCCCAGGCCATAAACCCATAAACTGAGCCATAAACCCTGTAACTTAAATCTAAACCTGGGCCCTAAACCCTAAACTAAACCCTAAAAATAAATAGGCCAAACCCTACCCACAACCCTAAACCCTAAACCACAAAGCTAAAAACCTAAACCTAAAAATAAATTAAAGATAAAATGTAAAATATAAATGAATAAAATAAATAAAACCTAAACTAAACTAAAAATAAAATAAACCTAAGAATAAAATTGACATAAAATAAAATGAAATGTAAAATAAAATATAATAAACCTAAAATAAAATAAAATAAAAAACTAAATAAAACTAAACCTAAAAATGAACTTAAAATAAATAAACTAAACCTAAACCTCAACCCTAAACTAAGAAAAAAACCAAAATATAAATAAAATAAACCTAAACCTAAATAAAATAAAAAACCCTAAACCTAAAATATACTAAACCTAAACCTAAACTAAATAAAATAAAATAAAGTAAAAATAAACCTTAGCCTAAACTAAAAAATAAAACCTAAAAATAAACCTAAAATAAAAACCTAAAACCCAAACCTAAATAAATAAAATAAAATCTAAACCTAAACCTAAAAAATAAAATAAAACCTATAATTTTGAGAACTGAGAGATTGTAAAGTGATCCGTCACGCTTATGGAACAGTGTCTTTATAAAAGAGACAGTTCTAGTTATCTAGAGTTTTTTATTTGCTCAATTCATGCTCATCTTTTAACTATGTCATCGCTTGTGTCTCAGAAAACTTAGTGTGTTACTTGGTTGATGAAATCAAAAAGAAGAAATGTTGAATATGAATTTATTCTCTGTTAAAAGAAAAAACCAAAAATCCTAAACCTTAAACTAAAACTTGAACTCTAAATTTAATACCTAAATCCTAAACCCTAAACCCTAAACCCAAAAAACCCTAAACCCTAAACCATAAAATCCTAAACCCTAAACCCCAAACCCTAGAACCTAAACCCTAAATCCTAAACCATAAACCCTAAACCCTAAGCCGTAAACCTACAACCCTAAACCTATAACCCTAAATCTTAAACCCTAAACCTTAAATCCAAAACCCTAAATCCTAAATAAAAAAATAAAAATAAAACCCAAACCCTAATCTCCAAAATTAACCCTAAACTTTAAACCTAAACCCTAAATGCTAAACCCTAAACTACAAAACTAACCCTAAACCCTAAACCCTAAACTCACAACCTACAACAAACCTAACCCCAAACCATGCCTTTAACCTAAATCCTAAAATAAACCCTTAAAACTAAAAGCATAAACCTAACTTAAATAAAATCTAAAAATGAAAATAAATAAAAAACCCTAAACCTAAATAAAATAATCAAATAAAATAAAATAAAAATAAGAATAAAATAAAATAAAATAAATAAAAACTAAAGAAAATTAAAAAAATAAAATAAACATAAAAATAAAAAACTTAAATAAAATCAAAATTAAACAAAAAATAAAAGTAAAATAAACCTAAAATAAAATAAAATAAAAACTAAATAAAAACCTAAACATAGAAAATAAACCTGAAAATAAATAAAAATAATACCTAAACCTAAAATAATAAATAAAATAAACCTAAACTATAATAAACTAAACTAAAATAAATAAAACATAAACCTAAACCATAAAATAAATAAAATAAACTAAAATAAAACACCTAAATAAAAATATATAAACCTAAAATAAATAAATAAACTAAATAAAATAAAATAAACCTAAATAAATAAAATAAAATAAACTAAAAAACTTAAACTTTTTGCTTAATTTAAAATGCCCACCTTCCACACCCTAAATCCTGACACTAAACCCACCCTAAACCCTCAGGCCCTAACTCACTGATCTACACTGACTGACACTGAGCCTGCCTAAAAAACCTAAATCCAGGCCCTCATTCTCCACAAATCTAAACCCTACCCTCACCACCCTGGCCTGGACCTGACCTCCATCCAGACCACTGCACTACCCCACTGGGCCATAAACCCTAAATCCTAAAGCTGAGGCTGACCCACCATAAATATAATACCCTGACCACTGAACTCCCACCTAACTTGACCCTAAACCCTAGGCCCTACCACAGGCCCTAAACACTAAATCCTAAACCTAAACCTGGGCCAAAACCCACTAAAACAAAAACTATAAAAGATAAAAAGCAAGACTGGACACAGATAAAATAAAATATAAACTTAAAAATAAAACATAAACTAAAAATTAAATTAAATAAGTTAAACTAAAAATAAGCTAACTTAAACAAAACCAAAATAAACTAAAATAAATAAACTAACATAAGTAAATTAAAACTAAATAAGAATAAAAGAATCTAAATAAAT
The DNA here is from genome assembly GCA_021442155.1 of Cymbidium sinense. Lineage (NCBI taxonomy): Eukaryota > Viridiplantae > Streptophyta > Magnoliopsida > Asparagales > Orchidaceae > Cymbidium > Cymbidium sinense. The sequence goes on along the minus strand of CM038214.1, from coordinate 316,078,075 downwards.
AAAACATAATAAACTAAAGAAATAAAAAATTAAACTAAATAAACCTAAACATACAAGTTTACTTAATTTAAAAATAAATAAATAAAAATAAATAAAAAAAAATATACAAACCCTAAACTCTAAACCTAAAACCTACTGACCCTAAACCCACTAAAACACTAAACCTGATAAACCCTAAACCCACACAAACCCTAAAACTAAACACCTAAACTAAACTCTAAACCCAAAATCCAAAAGAAACCATAAACCCTAAAACTTAAACCTAAGACCTACAACCCTAAACCTTAAACCCTGAGCCCTAAACTCCAAACCCTAAACCTAGCCTAAAAAAGAAAAACTTAATCTAAACTAAATAAAACTTTAATAATAAAAAAAATAAACCTAAACCTATGTAAAATAAGAAGGAATAAATAAAAAATAAAACTAAATTAAATTAAAATAAATAGAAACCTAAACTAAACAAAAATAAATAACCAAAATAAAATCAAAACTAAACCTATAATAAAAAATAAAATAAAATAAAACTAAATAAACATAAACCTAAAAATAAACCTAAAAGTAATACTTAAAATAAATAAAATAAAATAAACCCAAACTAAAAAAACCTAAACCATAAATAAAAATAAAATAAACTTAAACTTAAACTAAAATAAACTATATAATACATAAACATAAACCTAAGCCAAAATAAAACTAAACTTAAACTTAAACAAACTACATAAAATAAAATAAACTAAAATAAACCTAAACTTAAACTTCAAAATAAACTACCAAAATAAAAACCTAAAACCTAAACCTAAAAAAATAAAATAAAAAACCTAAACATAAACATAAAATAAAAAAATAAAACATAAACTAAAAAAATAAAATAAAATGAAACTAAACTAAAAATAGACTATAAACCTAAACCTAAAAATAAACTAAATAAAAAAATAGATAAAAGAAGCAAATAAATAAACTAAACTAAATAAAAGTAACAAAACCTAAATCAAAACAAAATAAAATAAACTTAAATAAATAATAAATAAACTAACTAGATCTAAACTGTCAGTTTACTTACTTTAAAAAAAAAATAATATAAATAAATAAATAATAATGTCAAAACCTAAACCCTAAATGTAAACCTAAAACCTAAACTCTAAAACCCTAAACCTGACCCTAAACCTGAGCCCAAAACCCAAACTCTAAACCTTAGAGCCACCTAAAACCTAAACTGAGAATCCACAAACCCACAAAAGTTAGGCCTAAACCCTAAACCCTAAACCCAAATCCTAAACCCACAAAACCCTAAACCTGACCCTAAACCCTAAACCCTAAAGCCCTAAACCCAAAACCTAAACCCTCAGACCTCTCCACAAACCTAAATCCAAAGAAAACTTGTCCTGATCCCAAACTATAAACAAAACCTGATCACACAGTTGGGAGCCCCAGTGTTGAGCCTTGACCTGGGCCCTGCCTAACTGATCCTGGAGTCTGCTGACCTAGGCCCTAAAGCCACAAAGGCTAGGCCCTGATAAAAATACTAAATGGCTAAAGAGCCTCACCCTACCAAATGGGATCCTGCCCACCTAACCTGCACCTGGGCCCTGACCTCAGACCCTAAGACCCTAAACTTTTAAAGGCTGACACTGGGCCCTAACCCTGACCCCACCCACAAAACTGACCCCTGGGCCCTGAGCCACACCTAAAACAGACTAAACTTACAAATAAAATAAAATTAAACTCAACTAAAATAAACTTAAACCTAAACTTAAACCTAAATAATACTAAACAAAACCTAAACAAAACAAATAAACCTAAAATAAATAAACTAAACTAAATAAAAATAAAATAAATGCCTAATTAAAATAAAATAAATAAATAAAATAAATAAAATAAAGAAGTAAACTAAATATACTAAACCTACAGTTTACTTAATTTTAAAATAAGATACCCTAAACCCTAAATGCTAAAACCTAAATCCTAAACCTACAACACTAAACCTACAACCCTAAACCCTAAACCCTAAACAAATCCTAAACCCACATACCAACCCTAACCCTAAACCTAAACCTTAAAAGCATAAATTCTAAAACCCTAAACCCTAACCCCTAAACCCCAAACCCAAAACCTAAATAAATTAAAAAATAAACCTAAACCCTAAAACCTAATAAACCTAATCTTAAACCTAACCCTAAACTTATACTCGAGAGCTGGGGTGGTTCTGATGGGAATTGGAGAAACAGAAGAATGGGTGGCTAATGAACTGTGTCTTGACAAAAGAGACAGTTATAATTATATAAAGTTCTTGATTTTCTCTATGTGTGCTCATTCTTTTATCTATGTTGTCCCTTGTGTCTTAGAAAACTTAGTGGGTTACTTGGTTGATGAAATCAAAAAGAAGAAATATTGAATCTGAATTTTTCCTCTATTAAAAAAAAACCCTAAAACAAAACTTGAACCATAAACCAAAACCTAAACTAAACCTAAACCTAAACCTAAACCTAAACCCTAAACCCTAAACCCTAAAACATAACCATAAACCTTAAACCCAAAAACATAAACCCTAAACCCTAAATCTAAACAAAAAAAAAATCCCTAAACACTAAATCCCATCCCAAAACCCACACCCACTAACCATACACCTTGAAAAAACTAAAAAACCTCATAAACCCTAAAAGCTAAAACCTAAACCTAAACTAAATAATACCTAAAATAAAATAAATTAAAAATCTAAATCAAAATAAAATAATAAAATAAAATAAAATAAAACATAAACTAAAAACATAAACATAAAAAATAAAATGAAAATAAAACTTAAATAAAATCAAATAAATAAAACTAAACTAAACTAAAATAAAACCTAACTAAAATAAAAACTGACCTAAAATAAAAAAATAAACCTAAAATAAAATAAATTAAAATTAAATAAACATAAAATAAAAAATGATAAATCAAAATCAAAATAGAAAAAATAAATTTAAATTAATAAAATAAAATTAATTAAACCTAAGCCTATAAGTTTACTTAATTTAAAAATAATAAAAAAATAAAATAAAATAAAACCCTAACCCTTAACCCTAAACCCTAATTATAAACCTATAAACCTAAACCCTAAACCACAAAATAAAAACCAAAACCCAAAACCAATAAAATAAAACCTAAACCCTGGCTGACCCTAAAACCCTAAACCCTGACCCCTAAACCCAACTAAATACTAAACCCTAAACCTTAAATGCTAAAAACCTAAAAACTTAAACATAAACTAAATAAAACCTAAAAATAAATGAATAAATAACATAAAAAATAAAATAAAATAAAAACCTATACTAAAACCTAAATCTAAAAATAAAAATAAAATATAATAAAATAAATAATTTAGACTAAAATAAAATAAATAAAAACCCTAAAATTAAAATAAACCTAAAATAGAAAACCTAAATAAAATAAAATTGACGTAAAATAAAATAAGATACACCTAAAATAAAATAAAATAAAACTAAATAAAACCTAAACATAAAAATGATCCTAAAATTAAACCTAAAAAAATAAAAAATAAAACCTAAACCTAAAAAAACAAAATAAAATAAACCTAAACCTAAACTAAAATAAATAAAACAAAAATAAATAAAATCTAATCCTAAACCTAAAATAAACTAAGACTAAACCCTAAACTAAATAAAATAAAATAAAATAAAAATAAACCTAAACCTAAACCTAAAAATAAAAAATAAAATCTAAACATAAAAAATAAAATAAAAATAAAACTAAACTAAAGAATAAACATAAACCTAAACCTAAACCTACAAAATAAAGTAAAATAAATAAACCTAAAATAAATAAACTAAACTAAATAAAAATAAAAAATTAACCTAAATAAAAATAAAAAATAAAATAAATTAAAATAAATAGAAAATAAACCAAATAAGTGGAGGATTGCGTTAGGTAGTCGACAGCCAGTGTAAAATTTGTCAAAATAATCATGACATGAATCCTTTAAATCATTTTGTTAAAATGCTAGGGTGTCCCCTGGAAGCGACATGATGTATGGCTTGAATATAGTGAAAATTGTTAGAGAGCTGGCATGGCGCAGTGCGGTGTTAAATAAGCAAGGGTTCCCACATTATGGACGGATGCAGGCAAAGAAGTTAGTCCATGAAGCTAGAATTAGGTTAGGATCTTGGAATATATGTATTCTTACAGGTAAATTAATGGAATTAATAGATATTATGGTTCATAGAAAGATAAATATTTTATGTGTTCAAGAAACTTTGGTGAGAATGCCAAGGAGATTGATAGTTTAGGTTTTAAACTTTGGTATTCAGGTAAAAGTTGAACTAGAAATGGTGTAGGTGTGATTATAGATAAAAGTTTGAAGGATAATGTTATAAGTATTAATAGATGTGGAGATAGAATTATAGCTTTAAAGATTATTGTTGATACTAAGATTATCAATGTTATAAGTGTCTATGCTCCTCAAGAAGGTTTGGAGGTAAGCTCAAAAGAAAATTTTGGAATGAATTAGAGGGATTAATACAAAAGATACCTCTCGAAGAAAAAGTATTTATTGGAGGAGATTTAAATGGACATGTTGGTAGAGTGGTAGAAGATTTTAAAAGTATTCATGGTGGTTATGGATTTGGAGTGACTAATGAAGAAGGTAAGACTATATTAGATTTTTCCTTAGCTTATGATTTTGTAGTTGCTAATACTTTATTTAATAAAAGAGATGAACATATTATTACTTATAAAAATGGATCTAGTAAAACATAGATCGATTATTTTCTGATAAGAAAAATAGATCGTTTAGATTGTAAAGATTGTAAGGTCATTCCAAGTGAAATTTTAAGTACCCAACATTGACTATTAGTTTTAGATTTTAAGATGAAAGGTTGTAAGAGAAAAAATAAACTAAATTATTATCCTAGGATTAGATGGGGACACTTAAAGAACACAAATCAATATATTTTTAAGAGCAAGCTACAAGAAATTTGAATTTGGGATGTTCATAAGGAAGCTAACATTATGTGGGAAAAATATTAAGTGAAATTAAGCAAGTTGCTAAATATGTGCTTGGAGAATCAAAAGGAAAAGCTTCTTTTAATATGAATAGTTGGTGGTGGAGTCAGAGTGTGCAAGAAAAGATAAGAAATAAGAAGCATTGTTATAAAACTTGGTTTAGATGTAAAAACTCAGAGAATTGGGAAAGATATGAAGTGGCCTGTAGAGATTCAAAGAAAGCAATATATAATGCAAAAAATTTAACTTTTAGTGATTTATACAATAGATTAGATACCAAAGAAGGTGAAAGATGTATGTATAAGTTAGCCAACCAAAGAGATAGGAGAAGTAAAGACATAGTTCAAGTGAGGGGCATTAAGGATGAAAATAATAAAGTGCTTTTCTTAGAAAAAGATATTTAAAATAGGTGGATGAGGTATTTTGATAAACTTTTAATGAAGGATCTGAAAGACGATTGATTTTAGCAACCTTAATACCTAAACAAAAATAAGAATTTTATTTTATCATCATTATTATAAATCGAAGTTAGTGAAGCTTTAAAGAAAATGAAATGTGGAAAAGCATAGAGACGGATAATATTCCAATAGTTGTGTGGAAATGTTTAGAGATCAAGGAATTTCTTGGCTTACAAATCTTTTAATGTTATTTTAAAGACTAAAAGATGCGGATGAGTGGAGAAAGAGTTTGTTGGTTCCTATATTTAAGAATAAAGGTGATGCATAAGTGTGTGCAAATTATAGAGGAATTAAGTTATTGTGCCATACATTAAAATTATGGGAGAGAGTAATTGAGCATAGGTTATGATGTGATACAGAAGTTTATCACAATCAGTTTGGTTTCATGCTAGGTAGATCTACTTTGGATGTTATACATATGTTAAGAGGTTTGATGGAGAAGCATAGAGAAAGTAAGAAGGATATACATATGATATTTACTGATTTAGAGAAAGCTTATGATAAAGTCTCAAGAGATGTTCTTTCGAGTTCTAGAATAGAAAGGAGTTAATATTTGTTATATTCAAGTCATTAAGGATATGTATACTAGAGTTGTTACTTGTGTCCAAACACAAGGAGGATTGCAAAATATTTTCCTATTTCAGTTGGATTACATCAAGGATCAACATTAAGCCCTTATCTTTTTACTTTAGTTATGGATGTTCTTACGAGGCATTTACAAGAAGATGTACCTTGGTGTATGCTTTTCGCTGATGACATTCTTCTTGTTGATAAGACTAGAGAGGGAGTCCAACAAAACTTGAATTATGGAGGTCAACTTTAGAGTCTAAAGGTTTTCATTTAAGTAGATCTAAAACTGAATATATGGAGTGTAATTTTAGTTGTAGAAGTTTTAGTGGTAGTGTTGTGACTTTAGGTGATCAAGTCATTAATAAGAGTGAGCGATTGATATTTAGGCTCTATTGTTCAAAATGAAGGTGAAAAGATGGAGATGTTATTAGTAGAATTCAAGTTGGATGGTTGAAATGGAGGAATGCATCTGGCCTATTATGTGATAGAAAAGTTCCACTTAAACTTAAGAGAAAATTTTATAAGATGGTAGTAAGACCGCAATGACTTATGGTGCGAATGTTGGCCAATAAAAAAGAAGCATAAGACTAAGTTAAATGTTGAGAAGGATGCTCAAGTGGATGAGTGGCTTTACTCTTAGAGATAGAATGCAAAATGAGTATGTTCGGGAAAAGTTGGAGTAGCTCGGTGGTAGATAAGATTAGGGAGTCGCCTTAGATGGTTTGGCCACATAAAGCGTCGGTCATCCGATGTCCCGATTATGAGAGTAGATGCATTAGATTTGCCTTATGTTAAGAAAGGTAGAGGTAGACTAAAAGACTTGGTTAAGATGTATAAATAATGATCTTAGTATACTTGAATTAAATGAGAATTTGACACATAATAGGACACAATGGAGATGAAGGATTCATGTAGCCGACCTCACCTAGTGGGATTAAGGCTTGTTGTTATTGTTGTTCTTGTTGTAGAAAATAAACTAAATAAATCTAAACCTAATGGTTTACTTACTTTAAAAAAAACTAAAAAAAACCCTAAACCTTAAAAATAAACCTAAACACAAAACCTAAACCTAAACCCTAAACCACCCCCCCTAAACCCTAAATCTTAAAGCTAAACCCTAACCCACAGAAACCCCAAATAAAACCAAACCAAAACCCAAACCCAAGCAAGCTACCTACTCTAAACCTAAACCATGACTAATCCTAATCAGAAAACCCTCACCCACTAAAACCCTCAAACCCAAAACCCTAGGTAAGCCCTATCCTAAATCCTAAACCTAAATCTAAACTGACACTAAAATCCTAAACTAAATAAAACCTAAAATAAAATAATTAAAAAAAATCTAAACCCAAAACCTAAACCATGCTAAACCTAAAACCTAAAACTAAACTAAATAAAACTTAAAATAAAATAAATAAATAAAACTAAACCTAAATAACATAATAAATAAAATAAAACTAAAACTAAAACTAAACCTAAACCTAAAATTAAAATAAAATAAAAAATATAATCTAAAATAAAATAAATAAAACCTAAATTAAACTAAAATTAAAATAAACCTAAAATAGAAAGCCTAAATAAAATAAAATAATAAACCTCAAATAAATAAAATAAAATAAAACTAAATAAAACCTAAACCTAAAAAATAAACATAAAAATTAGCATAAAAATAAATAAAAAAATAAAACCTAAACTGTGAACTAGAAAAAAAAACCTAATCTTAAAAAAATAAATTAAATAAAAATAAACCTAAACTAAAATAAACAAAACTATAAATAAAACCAAAACCTAAACTTAAAATAAACTAAACTTAAATCCTAAATTAAATAAAATAAATATACTAAAAATAAATCGAAACCTAAACTAAAAAATAAAATGTAAAAGTAAACCTAAAATAAAAACCTAAAACCTAAACCCAAATATATAAAATAAAAACCTAAACCTAAACTTAAAAATAAAAAATAAAACCTAAACATAAAAAATAAAATAAAAATAAAACTAAATTGAAAAATAAACATAAATCTAAACCTAAACCTAAAAAATAAGCTAAAATAAATAAACCTAAAATAAATAAACTAAACTAAATAAAAACACAAAATTAACCAAAATAAAAAATAAAAATAAAATAAACTAATAAATAAAATAAAATAAATAATCCAAAACCCTGGGGTTTGCTTATTAAAAAAACTAAAAACCCTAAACTAAATCCTAAATCCTCGATCCTACCTAAATCCTACCACAGGCCTAAACCCACAAACACTAAACCTAAATCCTACCTCCAACCATCTGACCCTCCCCAAACCCACTAACTAAAGCTAAACTCCAAACCTAAACCCTGAGTTGTGGGCCACCCACTCCACCCACCACACTGAGGGTTACCCACTGAGCCTTCCACTGAGCCAACCTAAATATAAACCCAGAATCTCCACATGGCTGACCACAACCCTGATTGAGCACTATAGCCTAGCCCTACCTGAACCCAAACCACATCCTAAACCCACTGTAATCACATCATAAACCTAAATCTTAACTAAACACTAAAACCTAAACCAACTAAATAAAACTTAAAATAAAATAATTAAAAAGCCTAAACCCTAAAACCTAAAACTTAAAACTAAACTAAATAAAACCAAATAATAAAATAATTAGAAAAAGTTAAACGAAAATAAAATAAAAACCTAAATTAAAACCTAAAACTAAACCTAAAAATAAAATAAAATAAACTAATAAAATAAACTAAATATATTAATAATAACTAACTAAAAAATAAAATAAACCTAAGAATAAAAAACTAATATATAATAAAAACTAAACGTAAAAAAAATAAAATAATATAAAAATAAACCTAAAATAAACCTAAAATAAAATAAAATAAAATAAAAACTAAATAAAAATATAAACCTAAAAATTATACCTAAAAATAAATACAAAATAAAACATTAACCCTAAACTAAAAAAAAAGCCTAAACCTAAAATAAAAATATAATAAACTAACTAAAATAAACTAAAACTAAACTAAAATAAACTAAAGTAAAATAAATAAAACCTAAACCTAAACTAAATAAAACTAAATAAACTAAAAATAAACCAAAATCTAAAGAAAATAATAAAACCTAAAAATAAAGCTAAAATAAAAACCTAAAACCTGAACCTAAAAAAAATAAAATAAAAACCTAAACCTAAAAAATAAAATAAAAATAAAACTCAATGAAAAAATAAACCTAAACCTAAACCTAAACCTAAGAAATAAACTAAAATAAAATACCAAAACTAAGAAAAATAAACCCAAAGTAAATAAACTAAACAAATAAATAAAATTAAACATAAATAAAAATAAAAAATAAAATAAACTAAAATAAATAAATAATATACTAAGTAAACGAAAACCTTCCGCTTTTCTTATTTTAATTGAAAACTCTAAACCCTAAATCCTCAAACCCTAAAGGCCAAAACACTAAACCCTAAAGCCTAAATACTAAACCTAAACCCACAAATCCTAAAAAAATAAACCTAAACCAAACCTAAACCCTAAACCATAAACCCAAACCTAAAAAAAAATCTAAACCTATAAATAAAACATAAAAGAAAATAAAAAAAATACCTAAACCTAAATAAAATAAAAAAAATAAAAGTAAATAAAACTTAAACTAAAACCTAAACTTAAACCTAAATTAATATAAAATAAACTAATAAAAAAATAACAATAAACTAAATAAAAACCTAAACTAAACTAAAAAAATAAAATAAACTTTTAAAAAATAAAATAAAAACTAAATAAAAACCTAAACCTAAAAATAAAAATAAAATAAAACTTAAACCCTAAACTAAAAAAAACCTAAACCTGAAATAAAATTAAATTAACAAATAAAATTCACCTAAACCTAAATTAAATAAACTAGACTAAAGTAAATAAAACCTAAACCTAAACCTAAAATAAACTAAACCTTAACCTATTCCTAAACTAAATAAAATAAAATAAACTAAAAATAAACCTAAACCTAAACCTAAACAAAAAAATAAAATCAAAAAATAAAGCTAAAATAAAAATCTAAAATCGAAACCTATAAAAATAAATAAATACCAAAACCTAAACCTAAACCTAAAAATTGAACTAAAATAAAAAACCTAAACTAAAATAAATAACCCTAAAATAAATAAACTAAACTAAATGAAAATAAAAATAAAATAAACTAAAATTAATAAAAATAAAGTAAATAAACTAAACCTGGTTTGCTTGTTTTAAAAAAACCAAATCCATCCTAAACCCTAAACCCTAAACCCTGACCTCCCTAACCCCTACTAACCCTGACCTACCCTACCCACCTTAAAATACCACTAAATCCAAACACTGAGCTGACCCCAAACCCTAGGCCCTAAACTCTAAACCTAAACCATCCACTACTAACCCCACCTCATAAACCCTATGCATAACTTAAAACCTTAAACCCTAAACCCTAAACCATAAACTAGCCCAAACTATAAAATCCTAAACTCTAAAGCAAACACTAAAGCTAAACCCAACCTAAACCTAAATCCTAAAGTATAAAACCTAAAACCTACCCACTTAAATCATAAACCCTACTATAACCTTAAACTCTAAACCCTAAACCAAACCCAAAACCTAAACCTAAAGTGACTAAACAAATTAAAAAATAAACCATAAACCTTAAAACCAAATAAACTTAAACCTAAACCTAAACCCTAAGAATGGGCAGAACCTTGACGGCATGAACATCACCTTAACTAGGTTCAGTCTAGATCTAGTAGTGGAGGTGAAGGTCGAGGAGGTGGTTAATGGTGGCATGGATCTAAAGATGCTGGTGGATATGGAGGAGGTGGTCAGAGCAGTAGTGGTTATGGAAGCGGGAGGACTGACGGAGGTTTTAGCCGTGGTTGTGGCAAAGGGAGAGATCGGGGATATGATGCTGAATCCTACTACTTGAGAGGCTGGGGTGGTTCTAATGGGAACTAGAGAAATTGAAGAATAGCCAATTAGATCTGCTGCTTATGGAACTATGTCTTTATAGTAGACACGGTTCTAGTTATCTAGGGTTTTTGATTTACTCTATGCGTGCTCATTTTTATCTATGTCATCGCTTATGTCTTAGAAAACTTGGTGTGTTATTTGGTTGATGAAATTGAAAAGCATAAATGTTCAATCTGAATTTGTTCTCTATTAAGAATAAAAAACCAAAAACCCTAAACTCTAAATTATAACCTGAACCCTAAACCAAAACCAAAACCTAACACAAACCCTACACAAACCCTCAATAAACCCTAAACTAAACCACTAAACCCTAAACCTATAAATCTTAAACCCTAAACCCTAAACTCTAAACCACACTAGACTCTAAACCTAAAAGTTAAAAAGCTAAACATAAACTAAATAAACCCTAAAAATAAAATAAATAAAACCCTAAACCAAAAAAAATAATTAAATTAAAACCTAAACCTAAACCTAAACCTAAAAAAAAAACTAAAATAAAATAAAATAAATAAAACCTAAACTAAATTAAAAATAAAAACATAAATAAAATAAAACTAAACCTAAAATTAAAATAAAATAAACCAAAAATAAAATAAAATAAAATAAAAACTAAATAAGAACTTAAACCTAAAAAAAACCTAAAAATAAAACCTAAAAATAAATAAAAAATAAAACCTAAACCCTAAACTAAAAAAAACTAAACTTAAAGCTAAACTAAAATAGATTGAACTAAAATAAATAAAACCAAAACCTAAACCTAAAATAAACTAAACTAAACTAAATAAAATGAACATAACTAAAAATAAACATAGACCTAAACTAAAAAATAAAAACTAAAAAAAAACCTAAAATAAAAACCTAAAACCTAAAATTAAAATAATAAAATAAACACCTAAACCTAAACCTTAAAATAAAAAATAAAACCTAAACCTAAAAATAAAAGAAAAATTAAACTAAACAAAAAAATAAATAAGTCTAAAATGAAAAACCTAAACTAAAATAAATAAGTCTGAAATAAATAAACTAAACTAAATAAAAATAAAAATAAACCTAAATAAAAATAAAAAATAAGATAAAGTTAAATAAATAATAAATAAACTAAATAAACCTAAACCTATAAGTTTGCTTAAAATAAAAATAATAAAATAATAAAATAATTATATAATAAACCCTAATCCTAAACCCTAAACCTACAACCATAAACCCTAAACCATAAACCCTAAAATCCTAAACCCTACACCCTAAACCCTAAACCTTAATCCCTAAATGTTAAAATCGTGAACCCTAAACCCTAAACCCTAAACCCTAAACCCTTAAGCCAAAACCTGACAGACCACAAATCTAAACCCCAATCAAACCTAAATAAAGCCCTAAACCCTAAACACTAAACCCTAAACCCTAAACCCTAAAAACCTAAAAACCTAAACCTAAGCTAAATAAAAAAAAACCTAAACCTAAGTAAAATAAATAAAAAAATAAAATAAAAACCTAAACTAAAACATAAACCTAAACTTAAACCTAAAAAAATAAAAAACTAAACTAAAATAAAATAAATAAAAACCTTTACTAAATTAAAATATAAAATAAACCTAAGAATAAAAAACCTAAATAAAATAAAAACTAAATGTAAAAAAACCTAAAATAAAATAAAATAAAATAAAAACTAAAAAAAATATGAACCTAAAATAAATAAATAATTAAATCTATACTCTAAACTAAAAAAAAACCAAACCTAAAATAAACAAAATCAAATAAACATAAACCTAAACTAAAATAAACTAAATTAAAATAAGTAAATGCTAAACCTAAAATAAAATAAAGTAAACCTAAACCCTTAACAAAAAAAATAAAATATATTAAAAATAAACCATACCTAAACAAAAAAAACCTAAAATTAAACCTAAAATAAAAACAAAAAACCTAAACCTAAAAAAATAAAATAAATAACTAAAACTAAAGCTAAAAATAAAAAATACAACATGAACCTAAAATTAAAATAAAAATAACACTAAACTAAAAAAAACATAAACCTAAACCTAAAACTAAACCTAAAAAATAAACTAAAATAAAAAAAACCTAAACTAAAATAAATTAAGCAAAAATAAATTAACTAAACTAAATAAAATAATTAAATAAATGCAAATATAATAAAAAATATAATTATAAAAAATAAGTAAAAAATAAACTAAATTTACCTAAACCTAGTAGTTTACTTAATTAAAAAAAACCTAAATCCTAAACCCTAAATCTTAAACCCTTAATCCTAAACCCTAAACCCTAAACCCTAAAACCATAAAAGTATCCTAAAACTAAACCAGGCACTAAACTACACCCACTAAAACCCCAACCCAAAAACTAAAAAAAAAACTAAAATAAATAAAATAAACTAAATATAAACTTACTGGTTTCTTAATTTCAAAAGAAAACCACAAACTTTAAATCCTAAATCCCAAACCCTAAACCCCAACCTAAACTGACTCAAAACACTAAACCTAAACTGGCTTGATCCTGATCCTGACCACCCTAAATCATAAGCATATCCTAGGCCCAGGCCACAGGCCCTGACCCAAACCCTAAACCTGGGCCCAGGCCTAAACCCAGGCCAACCCAGGCCACTGAGCCATGACTCACTATAACCTAGTCTAAATCTTACCATCCCACCTGGGCCTTGGGCCACACCATCCTCCCCACTGGACTGCCCCAAAACCCTAAACCCTAAATGCTCCTTCCCTCCACACTAAACCACACCCAACTCTAAACCTCTACTGCCTTACCTAAACACATGCAAACCGCTAAACCCCACTAAACCCTACCCCAAACTAAAAGCATAAAACCTACTCTAAATGCTAAACCCTAAACTCTATAAAAACCCCACACCCAAACACTATACACTTAAAGAAACTAAATAAATTAAAAAATAAACCTAAACCATAAAACCTAATAAACTTAAACCTAAACCCTAAGAATAGGCAGAACTTTGATGGCAGAAACATCACTGTCACCTAGGAATAGTCTAGATATGGTGGTGGAGGTGAAGGCGAAGGCGGCAGTTATCACAGTGCTGGTGGGGGATCTAAAGGTGCTAGTGGATATGGAGGTGGTGGTCAGAGTAGTAGTGGTTATGGAAGTGAGAGGAGAGACAGAGGTTACTACCTTGGTGGTGGAGGAGGGAGAGATCAGAGATATGATGGTGGATCCCACTACTCGAGAGCGCCAGGGGGTTCTAATGGCAACTAGAGAAATTGAAGAACAATTGATCTAATTTGCTGCTTATGGAACTGTGTCTTTACAGTAGAGACGGTTCTAGTTATCTAGGTTTTTTGACTTGCTCTATGCATGCTCATTTTGATCTATGTCATCGCTTATGACTTAGAAAAATTGGTGTGTTACTTGGTTGATGAAATCAAAAAGAAGAAATATCAAATTTGAATTTGTTCTCTATTAAAAAAAACAAAAATCCTAAACTCTAAACAAAAACTTGAACTCTAAACCAAAAACCTAAACCCTAAACCCTAAACCCTAAACCCTAAAAACCCTAAACCCTAAACCCTAAACCCTAAAACCTAAACCCTAAACCCTAAACCCAAACCCTAAACCCCAAACCCCAAACCATAAACCCTAACCCCCTAAACCCTAAAATAACCTTAAACCATAAAAAACTAAAACTTATACCAAACTAAATAAGACCTAAAATAAAAATAAAAAAAAAACCAAAATTAAATAAAAAATTAAATTAAATTAAATTAAAACCTAAACATAAACCTAAAATAAAATAAAATAAAAAGTAAAAACTAAAAATAAAATAAATAAAAAACTAAACTAAAAAAATAAAACCTAAATAAAATAAAACTAAACCTAAAATAAAAAATAAAATAAACCTAAAATAAAATAAAATAAAAACTAAATAAAAACTTAAACCTAAAAAATAAATCTAAAAATAAATATTTTATAAAACATAAACCCAAAACTAAAAAAAATGTAAATCTAAAATAAAAATAAAATAAACCTACACCTAAACTAAAATAAATAAAACCAAAGATGAAACCTAAAATAAACTAAACCTAAACTTAAACCTAAACTAAATAAAATAAAATAAACTAACAATAAACATAAACCAAAACTAAAAAATAAAACCTAAAAATAAACCTAAAAAAAACCTTAAAATGTAACACTAAAAAAATAAAATAAAACACTAAACCTAAAATAAAAAATAAAACCAAAACCTAAAAAATAAAATAAAATAAAACTAAACTAAAAAAAATAAACCTAAACTTAAACTTAAAAATAAACTAAAATAATAAACTTAAACTAAAATAAATAAATCTAAAATAAAATAAACTAAATAAAATAAAAATAAACTAAATAAAAATAAAATAAAATAAAGTATAATAAATTAAAATAAACTAAATAAACATAAACCTATCACATTAGTTAAATTAAAAAGAATAAAAAAACTTTAATCCTAAACCCTAAACCCTAAAACAAACCCTAAACACAAAACCTACAATCATAAACCCTAAACCCTACAACCCTTAACCCTAAACCCAAAACCTTAATCCCTAAACCTTATAATTCTAAAATGTAATCCATAATCCCTAAACCCTAAACCCTAAATAAAAACCTAAGCCTAAAATAAAAATAAAATAAATAAAATAAAATAAACCTAAACTAAACTAATAAACTAAACAAAAATAAATAAAACCTAAACTAAAACCTAAAATATATTAAACATAAACCTAAACCTAAACTAAATAAAATAAAATAAACTAAAAATAATCCTAAACCTAAAAGTAAACCTACAATAAAACCGAGACTTAAACCTAAAAAAAAATAAAATAAAATATCAAACCCTAAAAAATAAAAAATAAAACCAAATCCAAAAAAATAAAATAAAAATAAAACTCAACTAAAATATAAGCCTAAACATAAAAAATAAACTAAAATAAAAAACATAAACTAAAATAAATAAACTAAATTGAATAAAAATAAAAAATAAACCTAAATAAATGTAAAAATGAAATAAACTCAAATAAATAAAAAATAAACTAAATAAACCTAAACCTACCAGTTTACTTAATTTAAGAAAAACCCTAAACCTTAAATCCTAAACCACAAAAAACCCAAACTCTAAAACTAAACGCAAACCCTAGACTATAAAAACCGCAATCCTAAACACTAAAACCTGCAATCTAAACACTAAAACCGTAAACCCTAAACCATAAACCTAAACCCTAAAACCCAAAACCTGAAACCATAAACCCAAAACCTTGAATCCCAAACCCTAAACTAAACTAGCCCTGAACCCTAAGAATGGGCAGAATCTTGACAATAAGAACATCATCGTCAACTAGGCTCAGTCTGGATCTGGCGGTGGAGGTTAAGGTGGAGGCGGCGGTTATCGAAGTGGTGGTGGGGGATCTAGAGGTGTTGGTGGAAATGGAGGTGGTGGTCAGAGTAGTCATGGTTATGCAGGCGAGAGGAGTGACGGAGGTTTCAGCCATGGCAGTGGTGGAGGGAGAGATTGGGGATATGATGGCGGATCTCGCTACACGAAAGTCGGGCGTGGTTCTGATGGGAAGTAGAGAAACTAAAGAATGACCGATCGATCTGCTGCTTATGGAACTGTGTCTTTACATTAGAGATAGTTCTAGTTAACTAGGGTTATTGATTTGCTATATGCATGCTCATTTTTGTACTATGTTGTCGCTTGTATCTTAGAAAACTAGGTGTGTTACTTGGTTAATGAAATCAAAAAGAAGAAATGTTGAACTTGAATTTATTCTCAATTAAAAAAATCAAAAACTCTAAACCCTAAACTAAAACTTGAACCCTATACTTAAAACCTAAACCCTAAACCCTAAACCCTAAAAATCCTAACCCTTAAACCCTAAACCCTAATCCCTAAATCCTAAAGCCTTAAACCCTAAACCCTAAATAATAAACCCTAAACCCTATACCCCAAACCCTAAACCCTAAACCTTAAACCCTAAACCCTAAAAAGCTGAAAACATAAACTTAAACTAAATAAAACTAAAAAATAAAATAAATAAATAAACCTAAACTAAAATAAAATAAAAAATAAAAATATAAACTAAAACCTAAATCTAAACCTAAACTAAAAAAAATTAAAAACTAAACTAAAATAAAATAAATAAAAACCTAAACTAAACTAAAAAAATTAAAAAACTAAATAAAATAAAAACTAAACCTAAAATATAAATAAAATAAAATTAAAATAAATAAAAACCTAAAAATAAAAATAAACCAAAAAAAAAATAAAAATAAAACTTAAACCCTAAACCAAAAAAAACCTTAACCTAAAGTAAAAATAAAATAAATAAAATAAACCTAAACCTAAACCTAAACTAAAATATATAAAACCTAAACCTAAAATAAACTAAACCTAAACCTAAACCTAAACTAAATTAAATTAAATTAAATAAACCTAAACCTAAATTAAAGAATAAAATCTAAAACCTAAACTTAAAAAAAAATAAAACCTAAACTAAACCTAAAAATAAAAAATTAAATATAAACCTAAAAAATAAAATAAAAATAAAACTCAACTAAAAAGTAAACCTAAACTTAATAAATAAATTAAAATAAATAAACCTAAAATAAATAAACAAAAATTAAATAAAATAAAAGTAAAGCAAAATAATAAAATAAACTCAAATAAACAGAATAAACTAAATAAACCAAAACATATTTTATTTTTTTTTTTAAGAAAACCTAAACCTAAAATCTTAAACCCTAAAGCCTAAACCATAAACCCTAAACCCCACTCCCCAAACCTAAACCTCCTAAACCCTAAGCTAAACCCTAAAACTCTAAACCACACCCTAACCCTAAACCCCCCCACCCTAAGCCACCACAAACCCTAAACTAAACCTAAACCCTAAACCTAAACCCTAAAACCCTAAACCCTAAACCCTAAACCTTAAACCCTAAAACCTTAAACCCAAACCCTAAACACTAAACCTTAAGCCATAAAACTTATAACCCTAAACCTTAAAAAAACCTCAAACCCTAAACCTAAACTAATCACCATCAACTAGGCTCAGTCTTGATCTGGCGATGGAGGCAAAGGGGCGGTGGTTATCGTAGTGTTGGTGGGGGATCTTGAGGTGTTGGTGGATATATGGTGGTGGTCAGAGCAATGGTGGTTATAGAGGTGGGAGGAGCAGTGGAGGTTACAACCGTGGTGGTGGCGGAGGGAAATATCGTTGATATGATGGTGGATCCCGCTACTCAAGAGGTCGAGGTGGTTCTGATTGGAACTGGAGAAGTTGAAGAACGACCGATCTGATCTGCTTATGGAATTATACTTTATAGTAAAGACGGTTCTAGTTATATAGGGTTTTTTATTTGCTCTATGCGTGCTCATTTTTTATCTATGTTGTCACTTATGTCTTAGAAAACTTGGTTTGTTACTAGGTTGATGAAATCGAAAAGAAGAAATGTTGATTCTGAATTTGTTCTTCGTTAAAAAAAACTTTAAACCCTAAAATAAAACTTAAACCCTAAACCTTAAACCTTAAACCCTAAATCCCGAACCCTAAACCCTAAATCCTAAACTAACCCAAAACATAAAACCCTAAACCATAAAATGCTAAAAACCTAAACCTAAACTAAATAAAATCAAAAATTAAGATAAATAAAAAACCCTAAACCAAAAGAAAATAAGAAAAATAAAAAATAAAAACATAATATAAAACCTAAACCTCAACCTAAAATAAAAATAGAATAAAAAATAATAACTAAACTAAAATAAAAAAAAAAAAACCATAAAAAAACTAAAAAAAGTTTAAAACCTACATAAAACAAAAACAAAACCCAAAATAAAAATAAAATAAACCTAAAATGAAATTAAATTAAGACTAAATAAAAACACAAACCTAAAATATAAACTTAAAAATATAACCTAAAAATAAATAAAAACTAAAACCTAAACTCTAAACCAAAATAGAAAAACTAATCCTAAAATAAAAATAAAATTAACAAAATAAACTAAACTAAAATAAATATAACCTAAACCTAAACCTAAACTAAATAAAATAAATTAAATTAAAAATAAACCAAGACCTAAACTAAAAAATAAAACCTAAAAATAAACCTAAAATAAAAACCTAAAACCTAAACCTAAAAATATAAAATAAAAACCTAAACCAAAACCTAAAAACTAAAAATAAAACCAAAACTAAAAATAGAATAAAAATAAAATCAACTAAAAATTAACCTAAACATAAAATAAATTAAAATAAAACTAGACTAAAAAATAGATAAAAATAATAAAACTATAAAAAAAAAATAAAAATAAACCTAAATAAAAAATAAAAATAAAATAAACTTAAATAAACAAAAAATAAACTAAATAAACATAAACCTATCGGTTTACATAATTTAAAAAAAAACCCTAAACGCCAAACTCTAAACCTACAACCCTATACCTACAATCCTAAACCCTAAACAAACCTAAACCCCTAAACCAAACCCTAAAAACCCTAATCCCTAAACCCACAACCTGCAACTACCTAAACCCAAACTAAACCTTAAACCCTAAGAATGGGCAGAACCTTGATGACTAAAACATCACCGTCAACTAGGCTCACTCTAGATCTGGCGATGGAGGCAAAGGCGGAGGCAGTGGTTATCACAGTGGTGGTGGGGTATCTAGAGATGCTGGTGCATTCGAAGGTGGTGGTAAGTGTAGTGGTGGTTATGAAGGCGGGTGGAGCAACAAAGGTTTTAGCCGTGGTGGTGGCGGAGGGAGAGATCAGGGATATGATGGTGGAACTCGCTACTCAAGAGGTGGGCATGGTTCTGATGGGAACTAGTGAAATTGGAAAGAACAGCCGATCTAATTTGTTACTTATGGAGCTATGAATTTACAATAGAGACAGTTCTACTTATCTAGGGATTTTGATTTGCTCTATGGGTGCACATTCTTGATCTATGTCGCTATGTCTTAGAAAACTTGGGTGCTACTTGGTTGATGAAATCAAAAGAAGAAGAATGAATTATTCTCTGCTAAAAAAACCTTAAAAACTAAACATAAACCCTAAACCTAAAACCTAAACCCAAACACTAAAGCTCAAACCCTAAATCTTAAACCCTAAATCTACCTAAACCACTAAACCCTGAAAACCTAAACCTAAATTAAATATAAATAAATAAAAAAACCTAAACCAAAATAAGATAAAAAAATTAAATAAAATAAAAACATAAATTAAAACTTAAACTACATAAACCTAAACCTAAGAAAATTAAATAAAAATAAAACTAAAATTAAATAAAATCTAAATTAAACTAAAATAAATAACCTAAAATAAAACTAAAAAAAAATAAATAAAATAAAATAAAATAAACTATAAAATATAAAATAAAATAAAAATAAATAAACCATAAATAAACCTAAAATAAAAATAAAATAAATAAAATAATAAACCTAAACCTACTAAAATAAAATAAACTAAATAAATAAACCTAAATAAACCAAAATAAATACCCAAATAAAATAAAATAAAACCTAAAAATAAAACTTAAAAATTAAAACCTAAAACCTAAACTAAAAATAAAATAAAACTAAATAAAACTAAAAATAAAAAACCAAAATCTAAAAAAACTCATAAAATAAACTAAATTTAAAAAATAAATTAAAAAAAACTTAAACTACAATAAATAAACTAAACTAAATAAAAATAAAAAGTAAACCCACATAAAAATAAAAATAAAATAAACTCAAAAAATAAAAAATAAACTAAATAAACCCAACCTACCAGTTTGCTTAATTTTGAAAAAACCCTAAACCTAAAATAATCAAAACCCCAACCAAACTACAAAAATACATAACCATAAACCATAGCAATTAAACCACAAAACCCTAAACCCTAAACCCTAAATCCCAAACCTTGAACCTTAAACCTTAAAACCCTAAAACCTAAACCCTAAACCCTAAACCCTAAAACCCTAAACCCTAGTCCCTAAACCCCAAACCCTAAACCATTAAACCTACAACCCTAAACTAACCCTAAACCCTAAGAATGGGTAGAACCTTGATGGTAAGAACATCACTGTTAATTAGGCTCAATCTAAATTTGGTGGTCGAGGTAAATGTGGAGGTGGTGGTTTCGCATTGGTAGTGGGGATGGGAGGTCTTTGGTGGATATGGAGGTGGTGGTGAAACTTGGTTATGGAGGTGGGAGAGCAAAGATTACAAGCGGGGTAGTGAGAGGAGAGATCGAGGATATGATGGTGGATCCGCTACTCAGAGGAAATTTTGATGGGAATTTGAAAATTTGAAGAATCAATCACACTACTTATGGGCTGTCTTTATAGTAGAGATGGTTCTACTTTTCTAGGGTTTTTGATTTGCTCTATGAGTGCTCATTATTTATCTATGTCATCGCTTGTGCCTTAGAAAACTTGGGATGCTACTTGGTTGATGAAATCAAAAAGAAGAGATGTTAAATCTGAATTTATTCTCTGTTAAAAAAACCTTAATCCTTAAACCTTAATCCCTAAACATTAAACCCTAAACTAAAACTTAACCCATAAACCTAAAACCAAAACCCTCCCAAACCTAAACCTCTAAACCAAAAACCCTAAACCACACTAAACCCCAAACTAAACCATAAACCATAAACCTATAAACTTTAAACCCAAACCCAGCATAAACCACAAACCTAAAATAAACCCTAAACCCTAAACTCTAATCCCAAATCCTAAAACCTAAAACCTTAAACCCTAAACCTAAAACCCAAACCCTATAAACTAAACCCTAAAACTTATAGCCTAAACACGAGCCTAAACTCCAAACCTAAATCCCAAACCCAAAACCCTAAACTAACCCTAATCCCTAAACCTAACCCTAAACCTTGAATAAAGATGTCATTAGGAATAGATCTAAAGAATGATCTGATCCTAACATAGTAATGGTAGCTAAAGAAAATGTCTTCAAGAGGCTTTCCCTTGATAATTAGAGATTTGAGTACCCTAAACCCTAACCTTAATCATACTATAATATCATATATTCTAGTATAATGTACCATAATATATTTGAGCCTGTAGTGATGTGTTTTTGGATGTTATAAGATGTTTTAAAATGTTTTAGTATATTATGGTATTGTGCCCTATAGTCTATATTAATATAAATCATAAAAATATTGATTTAATAAATCAGATGATGAAATTTGTTAAATTTGAAGTGGTAACCAAAGGTGTGCTATGCCACTTGTAGTCTACATAGTAAGATTTTATGTTCAAAATAAATATTATATGTTGTAGCATAGTATTGCATCATATATCATAATATATTATTCTATGAATTTTAAATTCTTTTAGTATTTTACAATCATGCAGTCGAGCCTACACTAGCATTATTTACAAAAAAGTTGATTTAGACTTTAAAATGGTGGAATTTGGCCAAATTCATAATAGGTAGAGCATGGCATCATAATATATTATTTCAATTTAAAATATGTAAGTAATATGACTAAAATATATAGTTTTTTATTATTTAGACTAATTTTTTGATTTTTTTATCTTAAGGAACCCTTGTGATGTGATATACAATATAATATAATATAATATATTATAGTGTATTATAATATAGGATGCCATAACGTAGTGTAGCATCATGCATTATAGCACACTATTGTGTATTATTTCTTGTTATTTAGCATATTTTAGTTTGTTATAGTATGATGTAGTAGAGTTTGTACTAGTATAATTCATAAAAATATTGATTTATAGGCTGAGATGATGAGATTTGGCCAACTTTAAGGTAAGCTTTATGGAACATCATTGGGGGTGTGCTATGGTGTGTCATTTAATCAAAAGAATGGAATTTTTCATCCAAAATAAATGTTTATTTTTCAACCAAATTTGATAAATTTTTTGCTTAAAGTGATTCATTTTAAAGTGTAATGTAAGATAATATATTATATGAAAGCAGATTAAAATATAATGTACATAACAATATAACTTCACATATATATTAATGTGGTGGTGTGTTACTAAATGTTATTGTAAATTTTAGTATGTTTTACTTTTGTTATAATACATTGGGTCAAAACTCACAAAAATGTTTATTTGAAGGTTGAGATGGAAGAATTTGTCCAAATTCACGGCACACACCAAGAAGCAACACCAAAATTATGCTATTTTGTACCATTTCTAATAGAAAAATAATAATTTTACATCTAGAATGAACATTATTCATATTTTGAGAAAGTTTTGTTATTTTATCCTTTTAAGTGGTACTAATGAGCTGTAATGTTAGACAATATATTATATTATAGCAATTTATAATATAACATCATATATTATATTATAATATAGTGTGTTAATTCACACTATAATATGTTTAGCATGATATTGTATAGTTAGTTTGAGCTTGCACCATCACAAATCATAAAATGTTGATTACAATGTTAAGAAGATGTAATTTGAATGAATACATTGTTAGGCTTTTGGTTGAAGTATTAAAGGTGTGCATTAGGAAAGAAATAAGATTTGATGAGACTTCCATGTTAAGGACATGGAGGAAAATCCACTAGGGTATCACATGCACTGGACATGACATGTGAGTGGTTTATTTTGAGGGAATAGACGATGAAAATATATTGGGGATAAGGTTTGAATTGGTTTGATTATTTGATTTGTGGAAAGAAGATCCACTAGGGATAAGAATCTATAATCCACTAGGGATTAAGATTGACTCTACTTTAATTTGTTTTGTATTAATTCATGTGGAGGCATATTTGCTAGAGATATGGGCTCGAGTCCGCTGAGGATCGGGTATATGAACCTTCCACTAGAGAAGCAGGTTCGAGCTATCCACTTGGGATTGGGATATTAGTTTGATTTCATAGATTTATTTGGGGATGTATATGCTCGGGATAAGAGTTTTGTGTTGGATATCTTTGATTTAGACTCTACTAGGGGAGGTTGCACTAGGGAGGTTGGTTTTGAATTTGATTAGTGTGCTTGACTTATTTATATATGATTTGGGGCTCCACTAGGGAGAAGGGTGTGATTTAACTCCACTAGGGAAAATCAAATTGGGTTTGATTTAATCTAAGTTAATGTATGGACCTTGTCGATGTGCGATGGACCCATTGAGAAGGGGCTATATAAGTGTTAACCTACCTCAGGTTTATAAATCCAAAAGGATAGTCTATCGGCTACGGGGTAGAGCTAGCCAACCTAAGGGTTTGTCTTTAGAATTGGGCGTACTTACATCTTCCAAATTGAGGAACAAACTGGGTGACCTTGGATGCACAAATCAAACATGGCCTAGGAGACTCTTGAGTGAATGCCAGGGACTTATGTCAACTCAAAATAGTCGATTAATTTTATCTTAATTTCATTTGATTTGATAAGGTTTATTTGGTTTAGTTTTATTTTGAATTGAGGGCATATCCACTGGGGATGTGAGCTCAGTCAAATTTGATAGATTTAATTTATCGACCATGTTGGTGTGATGGATCCACCATGAAGGGGCTATATCAGACTAATCATATCTCAGATTTACAAATCCAAAGGGATAATCTACTGGCCATTGGATAGAGCTAGCCAACCTAAAGAGTTGCCTTTCGATGTGCAACGGCTATGCTAGGAAGAAGGATAGCAGAATTACATCTTCTAAAGCAGGGAACAACCACTGGGGTGACCTGTTGGTAGCATAAAAATTTGAACCCGACTTAGAGGAGACTACTAAGTGAATGTTGCTGGGGACTTATATCAACTCAAGAGTAGCCAGGCGATTCCAATAAGGAGTTTTGCTGCCACTACCCTAAAGGTACTGCTAGGGGTGTCCTCCTAATCCACAAGTGAATATATATTATATTTATAGGTTTACGTGGACCCTGTTGGTGTGTGAGGGACCACACTAAGAAGGGGCTATGTCGGCCTTGACCTATCTCAGAATTCTGGACCAAGGGAGAATCTGCACATCCACATGATAGATACTCCAACCACATGGGTGGTTATTAAGAAAGGGTAGCTTTCCAATCCGATAGTAAGCGGAGTAGTGTCTAAATGGGGTTGCAAAGGATGTGATCCAAATATAGTGACATAGGGGAGGTGCTGCTAGGGTCGTTATCCTGAGCACAGTAAAAGAAATCTTATAGGTGTACGGTGGCCAATTCAAGGAGAAATCATAGCTAACATACATCTACCATGAGTTGTGTATCCTGAGGTGCGAGAACCAACCAACCTAAGGTGTATCCGTCAGCATAGTGAGAACCAACCAACCTAAGGTGACCATCAGTGTGCAATGATCATTCATAAAAGAAAGCATGTAGGCTTACATCTTTCTAGGCAAAACTGATCATCAAAATAGTCTATCATCGGCATGACATAGGATATCTGACCTAGAGTGACTACTAAGCAGGGAGCCCTAAGGAAGGATTGGACCCAGACTTAAAGCAGTCAGGAGGGAAGGAGCTGCTAAGGGACTTATCCTAAACCTCAAATATACTCGACCCAGTTAGTGCACAAAGGCTAATCCAAGAAGAAAGTGTAGAAGACTCACATCTTCTTAAATGAAGCCAACATGAGGTAGCTTACCTGCCATGCAGTATGGCCTACCAACCTAATAAGGTGCTTGTTGATGTGCAGTAGCCAAGTAAGGAAGGAAAGCGTAGCATACTTACATCCTCCAAAGCAAGAAGACCACTGGGGTGATACACTAGCAGGGTAGCATGTCAGCCCGACCTAGGCGACTCTTGAATGAGTGTGCAGGCGTTATCTCAACTTCAGTAGCGAGATAAAAGATATGTGTTTATTTTATATGTTTGTGTCTAGTTTGTGTTTGTGTTATGTAGATGAAGAATAATATGCCACTTGGTTCCTTACACCTACCCTAAACACATCATGGTAGTTTCACTAATAAGAATACTTTCAACATTGAAGAGATTGAATTCAAAATGGAATTTTTATTGATGATAATTATTTTCAAACATGATTTATAATATTTTTTAAGTAGAGCCTATTTATTGGAAGCATTTGGTGCTCTCCCTTATGATTAATAAGCTGATAAGATCCTCGGTAGGCCTTCTCTATGGCAAAAAGCTTCCTAAGTGGGTTCAAGCTTGCTTCCCATCTTACGATGGACAATAATTGGTCTCGTCAGAACAAAAATAAGCTCTCATACTTGAAAAGCTCTAGGAAGAACCAACTTGTTGTGAGCTTGAATCATTTTAACTTTGTGCAACTCAAGCTTTAGGCATGCCCACAGGCATCTCTCCTCCAAACCTTCAAGCTCTTCTAACCATAACTTGGTGTTCTATTATATTGTGATCATGCTACCCATAACTATCCTTAGTGATGGGAGTTAGACTTCTAATGGTATAATAACTTTGGACCCATACACTAAGGAGAAAGGAGTAGACTGAGTTGGAGTTCTATATGTGGTGTGGTAGGCCCACAAGGCTAACTTCTGCTCATGCTTTGTTGCTGTTATTGTTGAGTGCCTTCTTTATTATTTGGATGAGAGTTTTGTTGAAGGCTTATGCTAAGCTGTTTTCCTTGGGGTAATTGATGGTAGAATATCTCCAATCTATTTTGTGTCTCTAGGAAAAGTTTTTCATTTTGGTACTCTTGAATGCAGTACCATTATCGATATAATTCATCTTTCACGAACCTATATACGATATATTTTCTAAAAACCTAAAGCACATACTGAGTTGTGACCTCTCTGGATAGAATTGCCTTCAAACATTTGGAAAAAAGTAAGATAGCGGCTAAGATGAACTAATGACCCTTGGAAGAAGGAGGATTAATTGGACCCACTATATTGATACCCTAACACTCGAATGGCCATGAGGCGAACATAGTATGTAGAATGTTGGGTGGTTGGTGTAGGACCACTGTATTTGACATTAGTGGCATCTGTCATTATCCATGCAATCTTTGATCATCAATGATTAGTAGTATCATAGTCTCTTGATCTTGGCTTTCATCTTCAGACCAGATTGGTTGGCTCCACATAATCTTGAGTGTACCTCAATCCTGATCTTATGGGCTTCATGCTTGTCTAAACAACATAACCACATATGGAAAAAATACCACCGGTATAAGACACCATCTATAAGAGCGTAGGAAAATGCTCTCTACTTCATCTAATAGGCTTGGGACATCTCTTAAGGTAGTTTTCCTTTATTTAGGTAATCCATTAATGGTTTCCTCCAATCTAAATCCTTGCCATTCTTGGCAATGAAAACCTCCCCTTTAAGAGAGTACTTTTTGATGAGTTCAATATCAATAAGGGATAAGACTTGTCTATTTTAGACTTTTATTGATATGGACTCATTCTCCGGACATGCCAACTCCTTGGCAAGCTTGGCTAAAGCATACATTAAGGTGTTCACTCCTTTAGGACTCTTATAAATGGTAACCTATGGGATTTGGGCCAATAACTCCATGGTGTACTTATGGTAATGATGGAGCTTAGGCTTTATAACCTTATAGGACCCAACGATTTGGTTGATAACTAGCTAAGAATCCCTGAATATGTTGATATTCTGGATGCTTAGAGTAATGACTAACTCCAGACCGACAATCAGCCTCATATTTAGCTTCATTGTTGGTGCAAGGATTGGACATATGATATGAGAATCTCATCACATCATGTTTGAGAGTTAAGAGAACTATTCCTACCCCTACCTTTCTTGGAATAGTAGATTGTGGTTCTTATCCTCTTTGAGAGGAAGCTTCACCATCAAAGTACATCTCCCAGTGGAGAATGCTAGTATCCCCTAAGTTTATGATTTGTTCATCGGGGAGATCATCACTAAGTGGAGAGTCAGCAGGAAGTGGGTGTGTTGCTAAGAAATCACTCATCCTTTCCTTTTTTGGAGGTACAAAAGTAATGTCAAACTATAAGATGGTCATGGACCATCATGCCAATCATCCAAATAGCATCAAATGTGTCATGAGATACTATAGTGGATTGATCCTAGAGATTAAGTTCACCTTATGAGGAAGCATGTAGTGGTGTAGCTTTTGGGATGCAAAGATTAAAGCTAGGAAATGCTTCTCAATGGGTGGATAATTAGCCTCAGCAGGGATTAGATGCAACTGAGGTAGTAGAGTGCATTTGCATTTCCTTCATTATTGGTTTTGGCCAACAAAGCACTAAGGGAGTCTCTAATGTAGCAGTGTAAAGTACAAGCATCTTTCCCGGGATAGGGGCTGCTAAAAATGGTGACATCATCAAGTAATGCTTGAAGTCTTCGAAGGCATGCTCACACTTGTCATCCCACTTGAACTTAGCATCCTTTTGACAAATGATGATAATGACTGACATCTTCCTAATAGGTTGGATATAAAGCATCTTAGATATGCCAACCGTCCTTGGAATGATCTGAGTTGAGTTAAACTTTTAGGGGGTGGAATTTATAATACCACCTTGATCTTCTCTAGATCTAATTTGATTCCTTGGTGTTGGACAAAATACCCAAGGAATTTCTTTGAAACTACTTCGAATGCAAAGTTCAGGGGGTTCATTTTGAGGATAAATTATCTTAACTATTCAAAAACTACTCTCAAGTCAAAGAGATGGTCTTCCTTTTTTATACTTTTGACCATGAGATCATCGACATAGCACTTGACTTGATGATGAATGAGTTTATCGAAGAGTTGAGTCATAGCCCGGTAGTATGTAGCGCCGACATTTTCAAGGCTGAAAGGCATGACCATATAGCAATTGATTCTGATAGGGGTTTTAAAAGTAGTGTTTCTTTCATCTTCACGGGCCATCTTTATTTGGTTATATCTAGATGAGTCATCCATGAAATAGAAGACTGCATGAGATGAGGCAATGTCCACTATCAGCTTCAGGATTGGTAGTGGAAAATCATCTTATGAACATGCCTTATTTAAATCTCTAAAACTTACATATATGTGAATTTGGCTGCTCTTTTTCTTAACTAGGATGATGTTGGCTTACCAAGTAGGGTATTTTTCTTCTTGGATGATGCTAGCATCGATCAGTTTCTAGACTTCAGAAATGACTTGTTGTTCTATATCTAATTACATGCATTTAGGAGCTTGCTTGATAGGGTTAATAGTAGCTTCTATTGCTAGTTTATTGACCACTATGTTAGGAGCCAATCAAGACATCTCTTCATAACTCTATATAAAGAAGTCCTTAAACTCAGTTAATAGTCTAACTAAGTCATTGGTTTCAATTTAATTCAATAAAGAACTGATGTTCCTAAGTTAATTTCCTTGAGCTCATCAATGGTTGATTTGATCTCTTCTTCGAACTCTAGCAGTGCATCTTGGACTTCAAAATCATCTAGATTATCTGTAGTTTCTAAGCATAGGTCCTCGTATTAGTTAATGTGATTTGAAAATAACCTATCAGATTCCAGATGATTGGTGATGACTAAGCAGTAATCATCATCATCGACTGGACCCACTATGCTGAATCCTAGCCCTGATCTGGATTGAGAGCTTCTGCATTTGTTCCTCCATATTCTTTCAAAGTAGTCTGACCTATGCTTTGACCAAGTATGTAGGATTAACCCTTTATTTGCTAAATTATGAACACAAGGCAAGTACCAATCAAAAGATAATTCTATTAAATATTTATATGAATCATCCTCAAGTTCTACATCAACTTCTTGACTTGATGATGATGATCCCAGAAAGAACCTCTGAATATTCACACCTGTGGATGACTTAGGTGCTTCCTTAACTACCAAACCCTCAACTTTTTGAAAGGAAAGTGGGGTTAGAGCTAAGGTTCCCGACTGATACCTAATTGTTTCACATATAGACTTGGATACACTTATGCTTTGCTTTGGAGCCCGATCTTCATCATTATCTAGCTTAAGTGTCACCTCCAAGGGAATCTACTACTGAGAAGAGTTGGCTAGTGTGCTAACCATATAAGACTCATCCTATGAACTAGATTATAAGTCTATATGGATAGCAGGTGTACTCTTAGAAGTTGGGACATATCTTCTATTAGGTGGCCAATAAGGAGGTTTTCCACCCCTAGGACTACCTCTGAACTGGCCTCTTACTCTACCTGGTAGAGGTCAGGTCGTCCTACCCATATGTTCGAATGGAGTAAAGAACTGTGGGTGAAATCTAATGTCAGGCTCCACTTACGCCTCCAAGTCTATTTCTGCTCCCTTTTATTTTCTTTTTCATTTTATATTTTCTTTCCTTTTTCTTTTTCTCTTTCTTTTTGTTTTTCTTTTTCTTTTTTTTAATTTTTAAACTTTGGCCAAGTTCACGAGAATAGACTCATTGATTTCGAGGGAGGTAGTAAGCCGCATCCTCATATATGTCGACCTCATCAACTGCAAATGGCTTGAGATCTCCTTTGACACAGTAAATGATCCCATCTCTTACAAACTTCATACACTAATGTAGAGAGGATAGAACTATGTTATTCTCATGTATCCATGGTCTCCTAAGCAAAGTGTTGAATGATGTATCCAAGTCTATAATGTGAAACTTGGCGGTCTTCCAACCATCTATCTCCAAGGGCAACACTATGGAGCTTAAGGCTTGTTGACCTCACTTTTGGAGTGCGGATTTAATCTTCCCATCTTAGACTTAAGAGTCTTCTAGAAACTAAGACTTCTCTAGTCATTGGACACTTTTAATAATTAGGTAAACACTTAAGCTAAGTCTAAAAACTTAGAAAGATTAACCATAGGATTAGGTTATGCCTTAGGGATTAAAATAATCCACCTGCCCTACAACCCAAATCCAATCCATATTCACCTTCTCAAACCAAACCTCAACTTCAATTCAAACATAAAATTCAAATCCAAATCCAAACCCAAATTCCAGAACCAAATGATTGAAGCCCATGATCAAATCCAAATTTGAAACCCTTCCTAAGCCATATGACCTATCCCAAGGACTTAGCCAAATCTTAATCCAAATCAATACAAAATCATTTGATTATCTCATAATAATTTATATCTTCAATCCTCTAAATATAAATCAAATCAACATTCAAATGATCAAAACTAAATCAAACTAAATCAAATTAAATCAAAACACTTCCTAAGCCATATGACCTATCCCATGGACTTAGCCAAATCTTAATCCAAATCAAGTCAAACTCAATTGATTTTCTCACAAATCAATCAGTATTTCATTCATCTTCACAAATTTCAATGAAATATACATTTAAATCATCAAAACTAAATCAAACCAAATCAAAATCCAAACCTAAGCAGCATGACCCAAGTCCATGGACTTAGCCAAATTCCTTCATTCTAAAACCCAAATTCAATTGATTTTCTCATGAATCAATCATACCTTCAATCATATTCACAAATATAAATGAAATCTACAATCATCAAGCCAAACCAAAATCAACCCAAGTCAAACCCAACTTAACCCTTTTGACTTGAAATGTTCAAATAAACCAAAACCCATTAGAACCTAAGCCAATTGAATTTAATTATCAATCCCAAATCCATATATAAACTCAACTAAATCAAACTCAACCCAAAATCAAGCCAATTAAAACCAATTGGTCCACTTGGCCCAAAGTGGCCATTTTGATCTATTTGAGCCAAGTTCTAATCCTACCAATATTAGATTGAACCAAGCCTATCAAAACCTCCCATCATGATTGTTGATCACCCTAGGTTGATCAATTATCATAAATTATGTCAAACCAAGTCAACTTGGTCATTTGACCAAGTTAACCTTAATCCATAAGAACCCAAACTAGCCAAATTACAACCTAAGCTAAATCCCTTGAAACCAATGATTCATACCAAATCAAAATCAATATTTCAATATGACTTGACCTTCAATTGAGTCAAACCAAACCCAAATGGCCCTCTTGACCCAAGTTGACCTAAATTTACCTAAAAGACCAAATTAGATCAAATCAAAATATAAACCAAATTGATTGCAACCAATGGCTCAAGTTCATTCCAAATTGATTGTTGAACTTGACCAAAGCCATGATTGGACCCATTTGAACCCAATTGACCTACTTAGCCTAAATTGACCTAAAGGTTCAAGTTGGACTAAATCAAAACCAAATCAAAATTAATTGAAACCAAAGCCTACAATCATCTTTAATTGGTCAACTAAACCCAAACCAACACCCAACCAAAGCCAATTTGGCCAATTTGGTCAAATTGGTCAACTTAACCCATTTGACTCAAATGAATTCAAATGAGCCAAAATCAAATCTAAGCCAAACTAAACCAAACCAATTGAACCAAAACATCCCAAATGATCATATGAACTTGAAATAACCCTTGGTTTGACCCAATTTGACCAATTGGGCAACTTGACCCAACCTAACCCAATTTGACCAAAATGAGTCAAATTGAGCCAAACCTAACCAAATCAACTCCAATTGACTTGAAATTTGGGCTAACCCACTTTTGGATCATTTCAAATCTACCCAAATCATATCCAAGGCTAAATGATTATTCTACCCTTAGGTCAAGGGCATCACATGAGACAAATCACCCATATAAGTGGTCATTTCCATTCTTTGGCCACTTGGTACTCTCCCAATGGTCCACTGCACACAGGACCTTTGCCAACCTAACCCAAGGGGTGGTTGGGTTGCCATGACCATGGGAGGTGAAATCACCTCACCCTCCCCATTAGAGCATTTGAAACCCATGGGACACCCATGATTCCTCTTTGGTAGCCACCTCACCTTCAACCAACCAAGCCAACTCACCTCCTCCACCCAGACTCCTGAGATGGGACAGACCCTTAGAAGCCAAACCCGATCCCACCATCCAATCAAGATGAAGGGGGGTATACACCCCCTCGTTTCCACTCAAACACACACAAAAATCATTCCTCAAAATCCTAGCTACCCAAGATGAGCTACTAGAGCCATTCTTAAGCTCCAAAGCTCATTCCTCGATCAAAAATGATATTCCCGTCCATCCCGAAATAGGGCACTCCCATTTTTGACCTAACTTCTTTATTTCTCCATCAAAATCAAATTAACTTTACATGCACCTTCCCTAGGCCTCATTGAGTAAGAATGAATCATCTCTCAAGCTTCCGGAGGTTGGCTTGATCAATCAAGCTCAAATCATTGGTTCATGGAGTGACATCAAGGAAATTATCTAATTGTCATAGGGCTTCATCCACTAGATGAAGCTTCCTTAATCATTGAGCCAGTCTTGAGCTCTGAGGTATGCTTTCAAAATGATCCTTAGGCAAAAATGGGTTGGAGCTTTTTGAAGAAAACTTACATCTCGTGTGATCTTGACTTTGGATCCCCATCGATAAATGTTGTGAAGCTGTGGGATCCTTTTGGAGTAGATTTGAGCTTGGGTAAGCTTGAATCAAATGAGCAATGGTGGATGGACTCCATTCTCCCTCACTCACGTGACATTAGATCACACACCATTTCGCATGATCAAAATGAGCGATCATGATTAGATCCTCTAGATTGATCGATTTAATCTTATTAAGTGGAGATTAATCATCAATCTTAGATGGATGAGAAAGCACATCCACCACCTCTACATAGGCACTGAGTCAAGTAAATTTTAAGTAGCCAATCTCATAGAGCCACGTGGAAAGGACACTACGTTGGCGCCCATGATATTAGGCTTTAATTTGGCTTAATTAATTTTAATGGTAAAACTTCTAAAATTATAAAAATCATAGAAATAAAAAATGCAAAAATAAATACATTTTAAAGGTATTTCAAAAAATATTTAATTAAAAATGAGTTTAAGTAATTTTAAATAGTAATTAAAGTTTAATTAAGGTTTAATTATAAAATTTGTTAGATTAATTACTATTTAATTACTTGAGTAATTAATCCCAAATTTTATTTGTTAATTTAATGGGGTGACTCCCATGATTTTCTTGGGATTTATTGATCACTTAATTAGAAAATTGACTAATTAAAAGCTTACTCTTTTAAGTTAATTAATGATTAATTAATCCATGAGAATAAAAAATTGGTTAATTAAGTTTATTAATCATTGTTCAGTAAGTGAACTAAGGAATAGGTTGGGACTCTTTCCCAAAGTTCATTTCACCCTTTTTAAAATAAAATTAATTTTAATTAATTAAATCACTTAATCAAATTGAAATCATAATCACATCGGACCTTAATTAATTAAATCATGGGGTAGATCTTTAGGTGTTTAATAACCTAAAGGAGTTTAATGAAATTATGGTTAGTCCACATGTGGGGAAAACCATAGAGTAATTAATTAAGTCCTTAATCTAATTAACTATTAATCATGAGCCAATTGCATTAGGCCCCATTTATTTTCTTGGATCATTGCAAGTTTATTTTCCATGCATATCATGTTGGCTCATAATTATTAGTTAATTACTTTAAGGTGACGTAGGTAAGGTAATTAATTCATCTAATTAAGGGTTCAATTTAATTAACCCATAAAATCAACTTAATTAAATTTCCTGAAATTAAATCAAATCACTAATGTGGGAATGGGTTTAAAATAGTAAGTGATTATTTCTCTTCTCCTCTTTAAATCAAATCAAATCGAAAACTTAATTAATAAAAAAAATTTGGTTTGCTTTAAAAAATCTTATTTGATTTGATTGTCCTTAAGAACTAGTTTGGTTGAATGAATCACAAGATTATATTTGATTGTCCCCTTTTCAATCATGTTACATTTGGTATGTCATTTGAATCCATGCATCCATATTTTCATAATCAAGTAAAATATAATGGATTTCCTTTATGTAAGCTTACATGTGCTGATTTAATTTAATATATGCATGGTTATTATCATTAAAATCAAATGTATTTTTTAAAAGCTTATAAATGAATAATAATGTTTTATGATGCTAGTTATAAATACATAAGAAATGCATGTGCTTATAGATTAAGTGTTGAATGTTGAGTTCTCTTTCCTCTATTCATGTGTTGATTTATATAAGATTGAATGGTAATGGGTATATAGTTTGGACATCTAGAACACGAGGCTTTAGCTAGCCAAGGAGGTCATTTGATTACCTCACTTCCTTGGTTTAACGGCACATTTGATTTCATTCTTATGTATTTCAACATTAGAATTTGGATAGAGCTTTAATTCATATATATAAATAATTTAATCAAAAAAAAAATATACAATCTTTGCATGGTTTTCTTTTCCCTCATTTATGTATACATCCATGTGTGTGTCAAAAGAAAGCAATATATAGTTTGATCTCGGGAATATGATTTGATTACCTCACTTAGTTTAACAATGATGCATACTTGCTTATATATTTGTAAATGTATATGTATATGTGATTAGTGAATGAAAATCTCATTTTACATTAAAATTGCATGCATTCATAATTGACTAAGTGGTTTAATTAATTAGCCATATGATTTGGAGCTTACTTCCTATGTTCATGTATATGAATTTACATATGTTTGAATGCAAATGGGTATATAGTCTAGACATCCTGAGAATATGAGGCTTTAGCTAGCTCCAAGGTCATTTGATTACCTCACCTGGTTTACCAACACATGCTATTTAATTTCATTCTTATGTCCTTTTGTATAAGAATTTGGATAAAGTTTTAAATTAATATGTTTAAATAATTCAATCAAATAAAATTTAAATTCTAAACATACACATACATTCATCATTTAAGTGATAAAATATATATGTATAGATACACTTAGATTAAATCATATGCATGTTACATGTGATGGAATGGAATGATTTAATATATGTCATGGTAGTAATTCAATTAAATTAATCTTAAGATGCCTTTCATTTTGAATAGGATTATTTAAAGTGAACCTAAACTTAGGATTAGTTAAATCATTTAATAATCCATTCACTAAAGAGAACTAAATTAAATAAATACTTTAGAAAGTGACTTAAGGTAAGGATGAAAGTGGAAATTCTTTTCTATATAACACTTAGTTGCTAAGTGTAATCAAATGAAAAAAGAAAACAAAAATTAAAATTCTAAATCAATTAAACTACTTCAAGTGAAATCAACCTTTCATGTTAAATTGAATCCTTCTACACTTAGAAAATACAACTAATGCTAACAAGACTTACCACACAAGCCTTAATACACACATTAAAATTAAGTCCACCACTCTAGTTAAAGGGGTGTGTATGATGTGATGTATGTTTTGTTTTATGATGTATTATTTTAGATTGGATGTTAGGGTGTATGCTTTAGACTATGATGATAGGCCAACATTAGCTAATCATATTTTTGCAGGGATTATGCTTAAGGGATGCTTGAAAATAAATGTGAATGCTCTTTTTGCAGGTTGCTTAAATCCTTAAGCATGATCCAAGTTAGGACAGGTGGGCTTAATTACCCATGTGTAGGGTGGTAAGTCAAAATTATATATATAATTTCTTGGGATTATAAATATATTTAGCTAGCCTCTATTTTGCAGGTGTAGTTAGATTTACTTTTCCACATAAATGCAATTTTTGCAATAGGAATTAGCATTAGTGCTATGGGGGATTAGGATGAGTAGTGGCCGAAGGCTTTTATCCTAGTGCCTATGAAATATTGAAACAGCACCATCCAAATCAAAGAAGGAACCAAAATAAATGGAGATATGTGAAGAAAGAAGACCCCATAGCATTTAATACAATTATAATTATTCTTTCATATTCGGGTTGTATAAGGTAGAGCTTCTACCCATCTTTTCTTTTCTCTTGGGTTGTATGATACCACTCCTTTTATTCTTTTATGATAGTTTATATAATTGTTTGATGTTATTTACATTGTTCATTAGGACAACATGCTTTTCATAGTT
This sequence comes from Cymbidium sinense, assembly GCA_021442155.1. NCBI lineage: Eukaryota > Viridiplantae > Streptophyta > Magnoliopsida > Asparagales > Orchidaceae > Cymbidium > Cymbidium sinense. The sequence continues at coordinate 316,041,315 of CM038214.1, read as the reverse complement.
TCTTAAATGATTGATGCTTTAATGTGTGGCTTGGATACTGATTAGGCTCTTAGGATAAAATAACTTTTCTACCCAACTAATCACTCATAACTAAATTTTAAATAACTCATAACTCATCATAAAGCTAAGACATAAATAAGATAATTAAAATAGCAACCCCTTGTATGGTTGTATGTTTCATCATGCATGCATATTCTTTCTCTCTTCAACATGAAGGATCTCCATCCTTGCAAAAAAAAGGAATGCTTGACCTGTGAGGGCATCCCTAATGGTGGAGAACACCTTTTCTATATGATTTGACCCATAACCTATTTCTTCATGCATTTAGACATAAGAAATCCTAAAGCCTATCAAATGGTGTTTAAAATGAAATAAAATTTGAAAGATTTTGCATCTATAGATTAAGTCATATATACCATCATGCTCTAGTCTCTTAGGGAGTGTGTTTAGGACTTAGTCTCTTTCTAATTAAATAATTACCCTAGCTATCTTGCATATTGACCGACTACATGGTTTTAAAATCAAAGGAGGAGTTAGTTGATGGCCACTCCCTAGATTATAAGTCAGTGGACAATTTATTCTCTTGTGGAGTAAACCCTTATGTCCACCTATCACTTAGATTTAGGTCATGCTTTGGCTCATACTAAAGCTCGATTTAGGATCAGGTAGCTATTTCCTTGAGCTATGAGCATAAATCCTCACCTCTTAGGCATTCCCACAACCTTGTGTGGATTATAAGCCCTAGTAATCTAATTAAATTTCAACTCAAAACATATAAATCTCCTCAACTTTTAAATTTATAAAGCCCATAGGATGGATTGGAATGATCACCTTCCTTGATGAGTATTTCTTACTTATTTCATTTGGATTCCAAAATAAGTCTTTCCTTGAACTTTCCAATTGATTTTCCAAATACAACCAATCCTTTGATAGTTCTAACCTTGAAATCTTTGGGGATGATAATTATCTACTTTAATTGAGAGTATTCTTAGAAATTTCATTTCTAAGATGTAATTAACTATGGAGGCTTGCCTCCATAGAACTTAAGAACCTAGTCTATTATAAACCCTACTTTATATATCTATGTAAAGTAGGGAAAAAATCTTTGGTACATTCGAAGACCCATTATGCCTTAGGAGTCCTTATTACGTGATTAGGTCCATTGTAGGGCGATGCCTCTATCTTTCGAGATAGTATATCATACCTCAATGTTGTACTTGATAACCTCAAAAAAGTATGATCTGCGTGGTGTCCCCACCCCACCCCTACATCCAAAATAAACACCATGGCCTCTCGCCTTGTTCATTGAATCCTCTCAACATCATCCTTTCTTTTTTTAGTTTGGAGATCGATCCTCAAGTCAAGGGTTTAGACTCATAATGTTGACACACAGGTCAACGAACTCACATAACTATCACATCCATTATAAAGTGGCTTGTGCCGATCATCTCTAAATAAGTCTTCATTGAATGTAAAAACATGTCCTTTGAGTGGGAATGCCTCCTAGTAGTCTGAGCTAAGCATATCTCTAGATCAAGTAAGGCCTTGATTAGAGATTCCCTCATCTCTTTGGATAAGACAAGGGCATATATATGCTTAGAAACTGGGTGGGACATTATAATCAACTCTCTTGGTCCTCCACATATCCATGGGTGGAGCATCCTATGGAGGGTATCGCTCATTGAACCAATGACTTGCTTACCCTTATCACGGTGCTACCTAGGTAGAACTTTGTCATTGCATAGTTGACTTGATGACTTCTTGGAATGATGAGCTTGTGGAAAGTTCTACCTTCTCATGGGCTTACTACTTCTCTATGGGATCCTCGAGTGGGTTGACTCCAAGTCAATCTCAAGAGGTGAACGATTATTTAGAAGGATAGTCGACTCAATAAGAAGAAAAGATCAGAACTACTAGAGCTATAATTTTTATTTAGACTCGGAGAGCTTTCAATAGGAATAAAATCAAGAGTATTAAAAGTAGGCAATATATAAATAGAATTAGCTTTCTTCATTAATTTCTTTTTAGGTGGAGGTACATGATAGAAATCAAGTAAAATAAATGGATTAAGGGATTTAGTGACTTTATCAATAGATACAACACTTCTACTAGTAGAAGAGGAGTTACCAAGAGGTAAGTGCTGATGGAGGGAGTATTGGACTAGATGGTGGCTACACAAATGTGAGTTTCTGGGCTGTCACCCTCCAGTTGTCTTTTGGCAACTAGTAAACCTTCCTTGGTGTTGGAGGTTTGTGCTACTAGGAAAGCTTCTTGATCTTAGAAATGATCTTCTTAGAGGTTGGGAGAGATATCTAACCTTCTTTGGTCTTAAGAGGATTGCAAGTATCCCCAAGGATTACTCTAAGAGAACTGGATGGTTTTTCTAATAAGTATTCCTTAAGGATAATTATGGCTCTCAACATGTAGCTATGCTCATGCTAGTCCTTAAAATTGATACAATCCTCTAATACATGGCCTAACATGCGATGGTAGGGGCAATAGCTAGGATCATCGCTCTTGCTCACTTCCTCTGGCCTCTTAGGCTCTGGTAACTGAAAGTCAGTTTCTTTAAGAGATTCTTAAATATTTTTCTAACTACCTCCCTCTTGAATGAATATGGCTTATCTATCAATAAGAGTAGGTGAAAAGTTGCTACTGATGAATATGAATACCCTTCTGGGAAGGCTATGGTGGTGGAAATGGTTGTTGTATTTGTGGGGTATAGATGTGAGGTGGTGGAAGAGGAGGTGGAAAGGAAGCTGAGCTCGTAGTCTCTCATCTTGAACTCGCTACATCCCTCTGTCACGACACAACTAGCTTCTTCTCAAACACCTTATGTTGGGCTAGATGATTGGTAGGAGCTATTTGGCTTCCTCTTGTAGGCTAGCCACCTTGTTGATTAATTTCTCAAATATTTTGATGGTAAAGCTCTTAATCATGAAGACAATCGGGCCATGGATATTCTTGAGAAGAATCTCAATGGCATATTATTTAGACAATAATGGTTCATATTTCATGCTCAGGTTGCGCCACCTAAGAATGTATTCAACAAGGGACTCGTTGAGATTTCTCTACAATGAGGTCTACATCACCCTCTCAGCTCAACAAACCTCTTGATGAAGAGCTCCAACTCAAAAAAAATCTTCACAACCATTGGGTGATACCAATCAAATGTAATACTGACTACTAAAAGGGAAAAGGGAGTGTTCTTTGCCAGGGTTACCGGCTCTAAAGTATGCAATGTGTTATCGTGGGTTCCCACTATCATCAAAGATCTTGAAGGATGGTGGTACAAAATCCTAAACAAAATAAAAACTAAATAAAAAAAAACCTAAAAAAATAAACCTCAAAATAAAAAAAATAAAAAAATATAAACCTAAACTAAAAAAAACCTAAAACCTAAAATAAACAAAATAAAATAAATATAAACCTAAACTAAAATCTAAACCTAAAAAAAAAAAACTAAAACTAAACTAAACTTAAAAATAATGTAAAATAAACATAACTAAACTAAAATATAAACCTAAAATAAATAAACAAAATTAAATAAAATAAAAATTAAACTGATAAAAAAAAAAATTAAAAAAATAAACTAAATAAACTAAAATAACTAAAACCTAGGTTTCTTAATTTAAAATATCTAAAAACTAATGAGCCCTAAATAATA